>VDFB02105785.1:129180604-129223915 GCA_007258455.2 Sequoia sempervirens | reverse complement strand
ATGTCAATGAAGAACATGCTCAAATAATGCTTATACTGATTTACCGGCTATTATAGAATGGCAATGAATGAAAATGAACATGGTACATGTATTGGCATTACAACATCAGTTTGGCATGCAAACTTAATGACAAATGAATATATGGAGTTTTCACTTCTACAACTTTGAAAATATCTTGCTCAAATACTTAGAATGAGATGCAATACAAAGCTCCTATTGATTTTAATCAATACCTCAATTCTGATTTCACAAGACTCTCAAAAGATTGTAATGACTGAATAAAGTGATGACAAATTTAGACTTTGTTTATGATTTCCTATGCAAATCTGTAGCTTACAATGATGATCCAATCTTATATTCTTCTAAATTTGCATCTATCTCTTTAAGATCTCTATATATTTTTCTCTTAGATCTGTATATTATATCTCTCTTCTCTCAGAAATATTCCCTTAATTTTCCTGATTATGTATGTTGTTGCACTCCAAGGATATTAGACTTCCTTATTTATTTTCTCCTTTATGATTCCTCTTATTTCTGCTGTTATACCCAGAAGTGAGAACTATATTTTAGATTTCTTTATCCTTTTTTTCTCCATTCCCCTCAATCTGTATTGCATTTGATCTTATATATCAGTTGCAAACTTATCAAAAGACACAACTCTTATCATGCCTCTTGAGATGGATCGCTTCCCTTGGTTAGAGAGATTGCACCCCTTTATTAGAGGTAACTGTCTTTTTTATATCAAACTAATATTTGCTTATTTAAAATACTACTGATCGCTTCCTTTATATCATCGCTGCTTCATATAATATGTCAAAATCCCTTCTTGAATCAAGCCAAAAGAATCCTCTAAACTCTACTTTAACAATAGATCTTAACACTGTATTTCCAAAGACAGTATATTGTCTTTTAGTAAATCCAATTAAGAATATTTATAGTGATGAGTCGAGCTTAAAGAATACAGGTTCTGTGTTTGATATACAACTGGCTGTCAGTAAAATTGAATATAAGTGATAAAATTGATCAATGCAGATTCTATATTCAATGTGCAACTTGTTGTTTGTGAACTAGAATATGAGGGACGATATCCGACCCTCTCCTTAATCTTGTCTCCTAATCTTCCCTTGTAGTTTGCTCGTCCTTATCTGCTATTGATTATCAGATCTACCATGCCTGGGAGGTGTTCTTGCTTGATTGGATTTGATGTGGGCTCTACCTTATATCTGTTCAACTTTGAGATCCTGTAGACTACATTCAATTTAGAATGTTGTCTACTAACGTTCGATCCCTTATCTTTTGATCAACGTCCTCCTATCTTACTCACGTGTTTCTCTTTCTCTGAGTGCGTCGATCTGTTTGTACCTTTTCCTCCTTGATGTCGATTCTCCACACTTCTGTTATTTCCTCTTTTTTCTTCCATATCCTTCCTTGTTGCTCATGGGTGCCTAAATATGCATCGAATCCAGAGGATGCAACCTTTGCATTGGAGACCCGTCCCTTAAGGTGCGACTTGTTGCATTATTGCCTTTTGTGTTAACTTGTCTAATCATAAGCCTTATAGTCGGGCGGTGGCTATCCAGCCCCCAAAATGCCATGGGACATCCGATGCCCCATGCACCATATTTGACCGTCCGTGCGCGCGCCAGCCAACCAGGCCGCCGTATTTGTCAGTTTTTTATTTTTTACAGTGGGAATTATATATAATATGTTTTCTAATATTTTAATATATATAATATATTTCTAAATTTATTAATTAATTTATGATGAAAACGTATAATATTTTTTAATCAATATTTATATTATATTATATGTTATATAAATTTTAAATTATATAATTAACAATGTATGTTCATATTTTTTTAATTCATTATATTTATATAATTATATATTTATGATTATTTTTCTTTTAATGTCTATCAAAATATTTTTTTAAAATTTGCAATACAAAAATGATAGTTGAAATTTTGTTTGCATTTATAGTTATTTTTAAATTTTTCATTAAAAATATTTTAGAGGAATATTTATTTTAAATTAAGTAGATCTATTTTACATATGAAACCAACTATAGAAATTTTAGATATATAATAAATATAATTAATCAAATGTGTGATTGTATTCTCATTGTAAATGTTTTTTAAATGAAACAAGAATATATGCTACTTAAAATTTTGTTTTAGTTGAAATATTTTATTTATCAAATATAATAATATTTATTATAAATTTTGAATTGATATCTATTATCAAATAAGTAATGAATATATAATTAGACTACACATCAATATACTTTAAAGTTTTTATTAATATAAAATTTGATAACTATTTTAGCAAAGATTTTGAAAGGGTGTTATAATCTTTAATAAAGTCAATAGATAAAACAATAGCATGATAATAGATCCCCTTCTTTTGCATTGTAAGCTAGCATAATATATGGCCTTAAAATCCTATTCATAATATGAGCTTCTCTAAACTATACAACACATCAAGTATTATGATGTGGGGCCTCCCTTCAATAAAATAGGGCTTCAAAACCCTATTTATCTTAGATTTTTTTATAGATCACAAACCATACCCAACATCATGATATATTGCATGCTATATTTAACATTATGGTGTCACTTTATTCCCCCTATAATATATTTTATCATTAGACAAATTAGGGTTTTAATCTAATTAGGGTTATACTTAAAGTTAATAATCACTTTAATCACACTAATATAATGTATTAGTATATCATGTTATAAATGGAAACATATTAGTTTAATTAAAATATACCATTAAATTATAAAGGGTAGTGTACAATTTTTTTAATTAAGTTTAAACCTACACTTCTTTTTTTTCTATATAATAATTTTTTGATCCGTAAGGTGATATTTTCATAGATAGTAAAAGAGCTTTACAAACGTCTGCTAAGCAGGAGATTTTCAATGAAGACCATCAGACAACCAAAAAGGAGCTAAGAAGGATAAGCTTCATACAGTTTAAAACATAAAGGTAGCGATACGAAGGAGAAACAAACATAGGCCTAACCACCACAACAGCCAAAAACTGAATCTCAAGTGCTAGGAAGCAGAGAATACTAGAACAAGAGCTAGCAAAACCATACAGCTACTGCAATACCCGACTAAATCACCAGAATCCGTTAACCTCTGCAAAGCAAATGAAACCTTCGACCCAGTCCGTCCCTTCCACCGGCACAATTTTCAATTTTCTTTTCAGAAACTCCACGGCCACATCGGCGAGTTTTCGGTGACGTGATAAAGCAGGTCCTTTGAGATCTAGAAGAAACGGATACACCTTGACCGCTTCATCGGAATCCCAAAGGGAAGTGAGGTCTGCAGGGCGCGGGATGCCCTTACCACTAAAAGCCGCCTTCAGAGTAATTTTGAGACCGCCCAGTAAATCCTTCCGAAACATTCAGACCACCAAGTCCCTTGCCACTGGCTTCAGAGTACCTAGATCCAGGAGTACGGCGAGAAACCGAGATGAAATTTGAGTATTGTCGTGGGCAAATTCCTTCCTGTCAAGGTGACCTTTACCCAAGACCATCTTCACTGCCGCGAGCATTGTCGGGTCATCCACGAGCAAGATGCACTTTAGACGCTGGTCCGTGATCTCGCAAAATGCAATTTGCCTCTCTGTTGCGATTAATGATACGGGAGTATCCACACCGAAGGATTCCAGCCCTTCCGACGAAATGAGGATAGTAAACTTCGACCGCGACTGTTTCTCCATTGATAGTAATTTGCCAAACGCACCCTGCAACAGAAAAAACAAACAAAAACAACAACCAAATGCCATGTCCATGCTTAGAAACGGGCAACATAAACATAATAAAAGCCCCGAATAATGATCCGGCGGATCACGTATACGGAAGAAGATTATGGAGAAACAAATCTGTCCTTGGCATGAGAAGAAAGCCGCCTCCGTCCATCCAACTAAGATTCATGATCAATGCAATTAATGGCCAATTCCACTCGGCACGTCCGCAGGTGGAACAAAGATAGTCGAGCCCAACGTGTCACCCAAGCGACACCATGGGAACTGAGCCCAACATGCCTCTGCGCCAACTCTAGAATTTACGATTTAGCCAATAAACCAAGTAAGGAGCGCCGTATTCGGCCAACTTAGATAGGTTGATGTGACTGAAACAAGCCAAAACCCGCTTCTACACCGTCCGTCACGCACTCCGTCCACATGAATGACCAAACACTGTCGCGGTAGAGATACCCATCCACCCACTTTTTCTATATAATATTATTAGTCTATTTTTTCCATCTATATCTTTCCAATCCTCTTCTTAATACATCCCTAATTCTAATCATAGATTGAACTCTAATTCTTGTGATTATTATATTCATATTAGGGTTAAACTTAAAGTGATTATAACCATTAGTCTATATTTTTGGGCAGCCCATAATCTATTAACATTTAATGTAACCCTAATTAGATTAAAACATTATTCTAACCCTAATCCTACCCTCACAATGATTCTAACCATGGTCGACTCCCTATAAATTATTATATTCAAAATATTATAATAATATATTTAATATATTACTAATTCTTTAAACCTATTACTAATTCACAGTGAAAGTATTATTTAATTATTTAGATAAACTAATATTATGCTTTCACTTTAAATATTTTTATTATCATAGATTGAAATCTAATTCTTGTGATTATTATATTCGTATTAGGGTTAAACTTAAAGTGATTATAACCATTAATCTATATTTTGGGGCAGCCCATAATATATGAACTTTAAGTATAACCCTAATTAGATTAAAACCCTAATTTGTCTAATGATAAACTATATTATAGGAGGAATAAAGTGACACCATAATGTTAAATATAGCATGCAATATATCATGATGTTGGTTATGGTTTGTGATCTATAAAAAAATCTCAGATAAATAGAGTTTTGAAGCCCTACTTTATTGAAGGGAGACCTGATGTATCATAATACTTTATGTGTTGTATAGTTTAGAGAAGCTCAGATTATGAATAGGATTTTACAGCTATATATTATGGTAGCTTACAATGCAAAAGAAGGAAGGAGATCTATTATCATGCTATTGTTTTATATGTTGACTTTATTAAAGATTATAACGCCCTTTCAAAATATTTGTTTAAATAGTTATCAAATTTTATATTGATAAAAACTTTAAAGTATATTGATGTGTAGTCTAATTATATATTCATTACTTATTTGATAATATATATCAATTCAAAATTTATAATAAATATTATTATATTTGATAAATAAAATATTTCAACTAATCTTTTTTTAAGTAATATATATATTCTTGTTTCATTTTAAAAAAATTACAATGAGAACACAATCATACATTTGATTAATTATATTTATTATATCTAAAAATTTAAAATAAATATTCCTCTAAAATATTTTTAATGAAAAATTTAGAAATATCTATAAATGCAAATAAAATTTCAACTATTATTTTTATTCTACAAGTTTAAAAATTATTTGATAAACATTAAAAGAAAAATAATCATAAATATATAATTATATAAATATAATAGATTAAAAAAATATGAACATACATTGCTAATTATATATTTATATAATTAAAATTTTATATAATATATAATATAATCTAAATATTTTAATTATACTATATAATATAAATATTGATTAAAAAATATTATATGTTCTTTAAATTTATCAATTAATTTTACAATATATCTTAATTAATATCTCTATAATATTTTATGTGTTAATATATATATATATCTGGTGAGACAGTCTGAGGTCACAGTGCCTCAGCTTTCCTTTCCAACTCAACTTTCAATTGACCAACCTTTTCTTCAATATCCTTCTTTTCCTTTTCCAGTTTTCTTCTGCACTCATATTAATCAGTTTATTTGTTATCTATTCATATGTACCAAACCTTTCAACTATTGTATCTCTAGGCTTGCTTAATAAAACCTTTGCAAGGCCAATCCAATCGGATTTAGCTACCTCATAAGGTAGCTCTAGAACCCAAACATTTCTATGTTCAATTGGTTCCATGTAGCATAATCTCTACTAACCATAAATGTTATTTCATTCTTATACATTTTCACAACTTTATTCAGAATTCTTTCTCTTTTTCATCCATGCTTGAAAGTGTTTGAAAAATCCCCACAACATTGAATCACAAGACTCTTTATCTGCAAATCTCCTTAAATGATCTCTAATTTGAACAGCTACAAGGATATTGTTTTTACATACTACATTCTTCACTTCAAGCAACTCATTGAGAAAGTAAAACATTGTGCAAATAATGAGAGTATCATATCGAAAAGGGTAACTTTTCTCCTTTGTCCTCTACAAATTTTCCAACAAATTCTGCAATCAGAGGAGCTCACATAGATCAAATTCTTTGCCTTCTTTTACCATTTGATATGTTGAGTGAATTGTGTTGGCAGAAGCAGAACCCTCTCTAGATTTGTGTAGAATATCTTGTAAGCAATCATCATTGTGGCATATTTGACTATTGAACATTCAATATTGTCCACTATTAGGGAATGCTTGTCAAATTTAGCTTCAGTGCCTCATCACACCTTCATTCTTTACCACCTTCAATGTTGGGATAGGTCCTATGGAGCTGAAACTAGTAACAATCATTATTTTTTCTTTGGTTATAATATGTGACATGTCCAACCACATGAATTTATTGTGTATTTTGCTCAGAACAAACTTCACCCACTCATCTTCAAAATAGAAGTTGGAAAACTTTTTCCATACATCCAATTTTTTCTCCAACAAGCTAGCATACTTTGGTTTTAACTTGAAATAATTTCCTATTAGCCAATGATTATATTCGTCCATCTTCGAATGTATGTAAATTCACACATCTTCTGTGTGCAACACATTTATAAGAACCCTAGATAATTCACCTTTTTTATTTGTTTCCGTTGATTTGTGTGGGTGCTTCTTAAATTTAGGCCTTGGCCTCTCAAGCACATCAACAACCTAAGGAATAGACACTATGAACTTCTCTAAAATAGGGTTTGCAAGATATTTGTAAATACCTTGTGGAATTTTGCTAGTAGGGTTTTGTTCAATACTCCAAAATTTCTTCAAATTGCATTCACTCTGCTCTCCTCTTTTAATTTCTTGAACACAAATTCCTTTAGAATATGCAAAATGAAATATAAACACTTTACTTGTGACCTAAAATGTGCATTAAATGTAGCAGTGCAAAGTTAGGTCAAAATACTATCAAGCTTTCTCTATATCATCGCATGCACTTCTAAATGCTCCACAAATCTCTACATCAAGAGATTTCTCACCGAACATTTCATCAATGGATCAAGCATATCAACCTATTCATACATCAGTATGTGGAAAATGTCAACATCTCATCTTTGGCAGGGGTTTGGAAAGTTTTCTGTTAAAACTCCCCTTGAGCCAATGCTTTCTATCTAGTTTTTGAAGGAAACATCTACACCAAAATTTGGTATAAATTCATTCTTCACATCATTCTCTACTTTTTCTTTCAGATTTTGTTCATCTCCTTCTTTACTTCAACCAGATCAATATTATTTTGTGAAACAGAGGGTTTCACATTCTTTCCTCTGCAAAACTTAGCTGTGTCCTAGTTTATTGCATTTATAGCATATAACACCTTATTGGGGAGAAAATTTACTTCTTTCCATTTTAGATTTGCATTTAGAAGCCTTATGAGCATTAAACCCATTGCATGAGTAAGAGTAACCATGGAATGGTCGAAACACCATGCCATTATTGTAACCATTCAACATCTATCTTCTACATTCACTAGCCTTATGACCAAATCTATTGCATGCATAGCATTGACTAGAAAATGATTGATAATTCTAACTCATCTTGCTTTTACATTCTACAAATCTATGCCTAAATTTATTGCAAGAATAACAATGACTTTTAAAAGATGGATACCTTTGTGCAACTGGTTGTTTGAGAGGAGGTCCCTTGAAATCCTTCTTCTAGTTTTGGATATGTTTGATATTATTCTCCTTTTCAACTTTGTTTGGAGTCTGATTTTCCTTTGAGCTTTCTCCTTTTTCAAACCATAATCCTTATTTTTCCTTAGAAGTTTTTTTACTAGAAAACATATCATCAAGCAGGGTGGAGCTCTTCTTGAATTTGTCCTCTTGACTCTTTGCTTCTAGATCTTTCCTTAGAGACACAATGTATTCTTCAAGCTTTGAGCATTCTACAAACTTGTCTCTCAACTTGGGATTCAAGTAGTCTTCAACTTTTTTTCTTTCTTCAATCTACACTTTCAGATTAGTGATTGTATTATTTTATTTTTTGAGTTGATATTTAACTTTCTTGACCTGATTCCTCAACTTCTTGATACAATCATCTGCTTCCTTAAGAGTTTCTTTCATACCTCTACTCTCACATTATGCTTTATCTAGATTATCAATAGTAGATTTGAGTTCTCCTTCCATATCAACTTCACAATCTTCTTGAGTAAATCCTTCCATTATAATTTATTTTAAAGGGATAGGATACTTTCTAGTTGCCATGTGTTTAATCTTATGATCTACCTCAACTGCTAGGAAATTTGAAGGAACCTTGCTTTGATACCAATTGTTGAACACTCAAAATACTAAGAGTGGGGGTGAATCAGTATTCCTTGAAATTCATTAACTTAAAAGTGCATTACAAAAATTTTCATTAAAATTGTAGAAATGGGAAAATACAATTAAAGCGTGCATCAGAACACTCAATAGATGAACACCAGATCTATGTGGAAAACCCTTGAAGGGAAAAAACCATGATGAGGATTAGCTCACTATATATCATAGCCAGTTATAATAGATCACAATTTAAGTGACTCACTATCCAGAAAATAGGAGGGCCCACTACCAAGGAAGATCACTTCTTCCCGAATTACAAATGAACATATAAAAATAGCTCACTGATAGAGTTTGAACTATTTACAATTATGCATTTATCATATGTTGAAGACACAGTTCCTTGTTTTGCTCAGAAAACTGACTTTACACACTGCATCATTCACATGCACAAGATCACATTACCACTATCACATTACACTCTTCTCTCTATGTGTCAAAAAAATGAATTTTCCTTCTCTATATATACTTATATATCTTTCACAATCAGTCATACCATTAACTAGGTTGGCCTAAATGGATGAAACAAGTGATCCCAAAACCTATTGGCTCAAAACTACAACATACATGCCTAATGAAAATAATCAAAGTGTTTTCTTCACCAAAATAGGCCAATATGACCTATAGATACTCCCATGAATTTTCTCCATACACAATTTAGTCCAACACAACCCTAAATCCCCTAGGTCAGCACCATGCAACCAACTTAGTAAAGCAACAACTAAATGAGCCAACTGTTCATTCAAAACTCAATGCACAGATCACCAAACCACTTATAACTCAAAAATTTAGAATGCACACACATCTGAAATTTCCAAGCACTTCCTAAAATTTGCAAAACACAATGATCATCCACAGTGGAATGCAGAGCATTCCAACATGAACTTTGCACTGATAACTCTATCTCTCCTTAGTCCGATACTTTTTCATCAATATCTTATGTTGCCGAAGACATAAAACCCTAAAAATTTGGATATTGACTCCTTCAATACGTTCCATTATTACCTCAAAACTACATGACAAGATAACGTAATGTAGAACAATGCAAACCAGAAAGTTGTTCCTTTGTTACATTGAAAATACACTATCTCAGTCTGGGACTTAACCAATTTCCCAATAACACTTGGTCTTCTTCAAACTATATTTATACTAATACACCATCAATTCTACAATGGGTTGACATTAGTGACAATTCCATACACCATCATGCTTATGTTTCCAACACACTTGCATTGAGGGTTCTGTTAAGCCCTCTTCTCAAAGTAAGTTATCTCCACCTGCTAAACAAGCTAACCTTGGTCCTAATCCAAAACCCCTTGCCAAGCAATCCAAAAAGGATAAAACCCATAAATATTGAGTCAAAAATCCACAACTGTTGGGTTGTGTGAGCTAAAAAATACACCTCCCAAAAAACCTAACAAAAAGACCCCAATAAAAAGAATAAAAAATCCACCTTCTATGTGGAGGAAGCTACCTTCAATGAGCAAGAGACTAATGTGAACAATGAAAACATAAACAAAGTGGATAATACTAAAGATACAAAATCTATCATTGATGCTAAGAACCCTAGTGTTTGAAGATCACATAGGCTGGTTGGAAAGCAAGCCAAGTTAAGATAACAATTGATGAGATCTTCGGTGACTCTAAGTAGGATAAGAGGGATGAGGAAAGTAGCAATGAGGACAATTTAGAGGAAGCAAAGAATCAAGCTAATGTTTGTAGTCTATTCCCATAATTCAATGCTATGTTGAATGAACTAGAGGATTCCAACCCCCACAAAAAATCACAAGGAGAATTGCCCCAGTTACGAGAAGATGGCTTAGGACTGCATGACTCTTATGACTAGGTTTGAAACATTGGAAAGAAAGCTCAATATCCTTTCTTGTTTCACTCTCAAGGTCATACACTATTCTACTGCCATTCTTGCCTATGTGTTATAGGATGAGATAAAATAAACATGACAACACAACGAACCCTAGCTAGAGCTAGCAAAAGCAAGATGCTTTCAAATTCCTCATGGAGGAATGGGAAAATATTCCAAGTAGGGTATCCTTGTTTATTTTATTTATGGTTATTACTATGCTATAGTTTTGTTGTCATTGGTTAGTTTGTGGACTGTGACATTGGACTTTTTATTGCTTTAAGTTCTCTTCCCCTAGGGTCTTTTTGTTAATGGTACAATTCCTTGTAAATGCTACTTACCTTATCAAAAACATTTTTTTTTGTTAGACTACAGGAATCGGGTAGCACGACCCCATATAAACTACAGTGTGCCTGGTAAACTTTTTAACGTGACCGGCGGCGCTGGCGCAACACGCCCGCCGGTACCACAGGGGTGGGGGAGACTAGACCTTGTGACCTTATCAAAAACATTATTATAATATATGAAATATTTTTAATATATTTTATTTTCATAATCTTCACTCAAAATTCATTTAATATTTTTCATTTAGAGCTAGGTGTAATAGCTATTGAAATGACATATTTAATTGAACATAGAAAGGGTATAAATAAATAGTGTGTTGAAAATGTTACTGAAAAATATGTACTTAGGATATATGGTAAAATGAGGGATTGATTTTACAATAATGATGTACTAGTAGAGGTTATAAAAATTCAAGTTATAAAAGTAGAAATAAAAATAATGGGTATTATTTAAGACTCCATGAATAACTTGACACTGTAGGATAAGTTTATTAAGTAAATAAATTGTTAGGGTTTTATGTGGAGATTATACTTGTGCTCCTTGAGATCCTAAAAAATAGAGAAAGTGGGCATACCTTGATGTGTCAATCTCCACCCAAATGACAAGATAGACTAGGATTCATGGGGACTAAAGAGAAGAAGATATAAAACATAACAACTCCTTAGGTGTTACAAAGGATTCCTCATAAGGAGGACTAATGACCTTTTTAGCATGGCAAGAAAACTTGTCATTCAAAACTTTGTACCAAGAGTGTAAAATCAAAGTAGACATAGAGCAATATATGTTTGTAAGATTTATTTCCTTGGATCAATTAAATTGTTTCCCATTTATATGAATTGAAGTAACTATGATGACAAAGTTGATAACAAAAAAGGTGTTAATATAGCATGAAAAGGGCCTAAACTATGATTTCAACCATAGAAGAAACCACTAACTGTAAGGAAGATGTAATATGGAAGATGGAAGAAAGTTTAAAGGAGTTTATAAAGGGGAATGGAGCATTGAGATGATCTAAGGGAGACTTGAAGGATACTAGAATAGAGCAATCAATTGCTAACCCATTTCTTGCATTACCATGCTAAGTAACATTGCTAGGTGATTACTAAGGATTATAAATTAGTTATAGTTCGTTTATTCATACATATATATTCTCTTCCCAAGACTCGTACCCCTAAGTTGTTAATCATAACATCAATTATGCAGCTTGGATTGCCATTTTAAGTGAAATTTCTAGGTGATTAACATACTAAGGAGAATTAATAAATAATAGTTCACTTAGTCATATATGTAGTCTCTTCCCAAGACTTATACCTCCCAAGTGTTAATCATAACATGTATTATGCAACTATATTTAAAACAATGAAATTCAAAACCATGTTTCAAAGATTCACAAGAAGTCAAAAGTATGTTTTATATTGTAAAGAGAAAAGTTAAATGGAAATATGTTAGGGTTTTAATGTTCTACTAGAATCCTTAAGACTCTAGAATCTATACTACTAGGTTTCTTAGAAGCATTTGTAGGATTGAGCATTATGCCACACTTATTACTATATAATTATATCCCTACCCTTAAAGAAAGTTGTTTCCCTATCTAATGGAAGATTATTTATGCACTTAATGTACACTTTGTCTTTAGAAAGATTATCTAATAGTATGATAGTTATATACGAGTGAAACATAAAAATGTGGTGACTCTAAGATTAGTGTCCATAACCTAGGGTCATTTTCACATTTTTTATAAATTTCATTGGGATATAGATCACAAGGTGTAAAAGATTGACTTTTAGACCTGAAGGTGAGCCAATCGGACCTGAATCTATATCTTATGGGGTGTTGGAATTGATTAGAAATACTTTGGAATGATTAAACTAATGATTCTATATGCCCTAATACTAAAAATGGAAGATCTTGATGATTGATAAACAAAAACAATAGTTTGCAGGTGGATATGAGGAGTACAGAGGGATATGTACCAACCTAGGAAAACATGTTTTGAGCATTGTAGAAGGACAAGGTCACCCTTGGGCGAATGAGTCCTGATAGGAAAATTTTGATCAACTTTTGGGGTCCTCTAGAGATGGATCCGAGACTCTCTTTGCCACAAGTACCATTGTCGGAATGTCATAAATAAATTTTGCAACTCAGTTTCTATAGCTTGACAACAATGATGACAACAAATGTAAGATTGTAAAATTTCTCTTCAAGATCTTCAATCCTTCTTAAACCTATAACTTGCACATACACAAAGAGGGGAATTTTTTTTCTTTGTATGGGGGTTTGCCTTGTTCAAACCCTAGTTTGGTAATTAAACATTGATAGAAAGATAATGACAATGCAGAAGGAAATGATGAATGAACAATTGCTTGTTGCAACTCACCAAATCTTCAATGGCTTCCCTTAGAGGACTGAAGACAAACACATCACTCCAAGGAACTTGATCTTGCTTTTTCTTGATGGATTTGAACACTTGAAAATGCTTGGACACTTTAGGATCAACAATGCAAATTATCCTTCACAAGATGACATGAACACACATAAGCTTGAGCATGATGTTAGGACCTTGATTGCTGCAACAAATGACTAATAAATCTGCTCTTGAATGAATGTTGTTGATAATAATATTTTCTCATAGGATTGATCTCATAAAGTCTTAGATTTGAAAATGATCAAATGACTATGTATTTATAGGTGTTTATCCAATTTCCCAAAAATTAGATTGCAAAATCCAACAATTGCATATTGAATTTGAATCATTAAAAGACCACCAAAATCATATTTAAAAATGGGTCCTATGGCTTGAAGGGGATGTTAGTGTAATTAATTATTTATCACACTAGCAAAAGTTAAATTAGGTCTTTTATTTAATTAATTTAGTCCTAAGTTGCATCATTAGATAAATCATAAATAATGGGGTAATTCCCCCTTCCATGTTTGTAGGGATAAGATTCCTTCTAGAAGATGAGTTGTCCTTCTAGAACTTATCTCAATCTTTTATCATTTCCTAGGTGGGGTTCACATGTTGTCACACGTTGTTAGATCATGACACATGGCAACATCATATTGCATCTTGCATCTCCCTCATGCATATATATTCAAGGCATTTGTACATTTGTAATCATCTAGTATCTCATATTCTAGATCAATATCAATCTCTATTTGCAAGCCCTTAGTTGCAACACTTTTTGTGTGATTGAATTTCTCTTGGCAAAGGTCCTCTTGAAGGCTGGAGCTTCAAGGACATTGTGCATCATTTCAACAGGGGAGAATGGGTCCTGGCCTAAATATCCATGACACTCATTCTCCAATGTGATTAAAATATTAATTGCATTAATTAAATATTGGTTTCCTTTTCAGAAAATAGGAATAATAAGGCTTTGGAATGCATAATCTGGAAAATTATAAGCTTAATCAAGTCCAATTAATTAAGGGACACAAACAAAGTGTGAAATTTTAATAGTATACAATTTACTACACTACATTTAGCCCCCACTTTAGTGAGAGTATGAACTTAAATGCTCAAACTCACACTAAAGTAGACAAATATGTGTCAAGAGAGGTCCAAGTGTACAAATGTTAATAAGATAGGATGACAAAGATCAAGGAGGTTGTGCAAGCCCTTAGGATCCAAGATCCCATGGAAAACCAACATAAGGACAAAGGGACACACAAAATGTATAAGATACATGCAACAAGACAAGATACACAAACATACAATGTTAAAGCTAATGCAAAAGGGTTAGACTAGCAAATTGTGTTATGCCACATCTATCAAATACGCTCAGAAGGATGTAAAATCACTTATGAGATGCAAGGTTCCATTGGCGAGCAATTTTTGTTATGTTAGGTGGCCATGAAATATGCTCACAAGGGTTAGTGCAATCAGGTATACACTAGGTGAGCCCCAAAGGAAAAATGAGAAACACACACTAGGTCTACAAGGTGTGAACTCATAACAAAAGGGTGGTAGATGGGAAAGTCACACCAAGTCTATAGGTCTCCCATACATCAACCATACCAAAAGTTATACTCCCTGATAAATTTGATAAGGTGCCACAAAATGATCAATGTTCTTCACAAGGCTAGCAAGTTGTGTTATACTAGAAACTCATGAAATATGACAAGGTTTAAATGCAATGAAAATCAAGATAATCAATGGGGTTTTACTTTATGCACAAAAGGTCACACCTTAGGGAAAATCACACTTGACATTACCACCAAGAGAGGACTAGTCAACGAATAAAATATCATACCTTAGGGAACACTAGCTATAGCATTGCCACCAAGGAGAAAATAATATGTCAAGAAAGGTCACACTCTTGTATAACATCAAGCCAAATGTCACCACAAAGAAGACACGTCACATGAATTAAGAAGACCACACTTTGGATAAAAAGGTCACACTTCCTAGGAGATGTATGGTATCATCACTAAGAAGGAAGCATGCAAACAATGAGCGGGGGACCATATGCCCCCTTCAAATGTCAACATACTTGCTATGTTGGTGTTTTAAGGAGAAAGAGGGGATACTTAACAAGGATGCATACCTCCTAAAAGTATTTATCCTTGCTCCCCAAGCATAGAGACAAGGACAACCACACCAAGGACTATCATGTTGCTTCTAAGAAAAATATGGTTGCACTTAAGATTGTATCACCATGAATGACAATGAGAAAAACACATAAAGCTAATAAAGCCACATAGTGATAAGCAACATGATAGGGGGTATGTGCAGGATCATGATGGGCCAAAAAGTGGTGACATGATGGGTATGTGTAGGGTATGTGGCTGACGATTATTTTTTACCCAAAATTGATGAAATGAAAAGGGTTTTTAAAGGAGATTCTGGGTATATGCAGGATCATGATGGGCCAAAAAGTGGCGATATGATGGGTATGTGTAGAGTATGTGGTTGGCCACTTTTCTTTATCCAAAATTGATGAAACGAAAAGGATTTTTTAAGGAGATTCTCAAATTTCCACCAATATAAATTATGTTTTACTTTGAATTTAATAAATAATTATTATTTATTTTCTATTTGAATTACGACTAAATTCCTAATTGATAGGTTGATTGAAAAACATCTATAACTTTCAAACGATAGTACATTTTTTGAATCCGAAACATGCTTCACATACTATAGGATTAAAAAAATAAAAAATAAATTTCATGAAGTTTTGACCAAGTTAAGGTGGTTAGACATACAAGTTTTTATATTTTTTAAATTTTTTAATAAAAAAAATCATAATTAATAATATACTTGGAAAAAAATTACAAAAAAAAATATATGCATCACATCAGGACATGAGTCCTCTATTTATATCTAAAATCTTATTAAAAAAATATTATCATTTTATTGTGGTTAGGGTGGTCAGAAAGAAACCTACTTCTTATTTTTTCCCTGAAATTTAAGTATTACTGCATTGAAATTTCAAATTTTCATCAAATAGATTTAAAAAAAAAAACCTAGTAGTTTAGAAACTACATTCAATTTTCTATAGATTATATTCTTACATATTTTTGAAATAATATAGATAACTTATTCAAATTTTTACATCAAATTTCCTAACTCTAATTTTTCTAAATTTTTTGCCACTTAAGGGCCTATTTTTTCCATGATGATCCTGCGCATACCCTTTTTCAGCTTTCCACCAATATAAATTATGCTTTACTTTGAATTTAATAAATTACTAATATTCATTTTCTATTTGAATTACAACTAATGTCGTGATTGAAAAACATCTATAGCTTTCAAATGGTATCACATTTTTTGAATCCAAAACATGTGCCACATTCTATGCTTCACATACTATAAGATTAAAAAAAAATGAATTTCATGAAGTTTTGAGGTCAAGTTAAGGTGGTTAGACATACGAGTTTTTATATTTTTAAAAGTTTTAATAAAAAAATCATATTTAATTATTTACTTGAAAAAAATTACAAAAAAATATGCATCACATCGGGACATGAGTCCTCTACTTATATCTAAAATCTTATAAAAAAATAATATCATTTTATTGTGGTTAGGGTGGTCAGACAGACACATACTTCTTATTTTTTCTCAAAAATTTAAGTACTACTGCATTGAAATTTCAAATTTTCACCAAATAGATTTTTTTTTAAATAAACCTAGTTGTTTAGAAACTACATTCAAATTTCTACAGATTCTATTCTTACATATTTTTGAAATAATATAGATAACTTATTCAAATTTTTATGTCAAGTTGCCTTACTCTGATTTTTCTGAATTTTTCACCACTTAAGGGCCTATTTTTTCCATGATGATCCTACACATACCCTAGGATTAAAATAATTATCAATTAGAGGAAGTAGGTGCATCAACACAAGGAAGAGCTCCACAATCCTTAAGATGTTGAAATTTTTTACTCAAGGCCTTACATTCATTAGTTGAATGACCATGCGCTCAATGATATGCAAAAGATGAGCTTTTGTTGTAGAATTTCTTTCATGTTTTTGGAGGGAGTGATATTAAGTGGGCTTGGAGAAGCCTCGAAAAGGTACTCTCTTGATCAATATTATAATATATTCCTTTCTTTTGTGAAAGAGATCTTTCTTGTTTACTAGAAGGTGTCATACATACACAAGACTCTCTAGGTTTAGATTGTGAGATTTTTTACTCTCCCAAAAACGAGGGTGTAAAATCTAATGAACCCCAATCATTACTAAAACATGTGTTTGAAGATGAAGCAATATCATAACCATGATGTATATTTGTCGTAGGAGTGTTTTGTGTGATGACATTGATATCAAGTGAAGGTTTCTTTGATGCCTTCATTTCTTTTGAAGGACAATAACCAAGACCTCTTGTTTGTTCTTGTGTGCTAGGTTCAATAGGGACATGGATACCTTGTTCTTTAACACCACATCATTTTCAATTATAGCCAAGTTATTTCAAAAGTTTATGACCCCTTCCATAAATTTTTTTCATTTCTTTTGAAGGTGGTGGTTTCTCATGATCACACTCATCATATGTGGATGTATAATTTTTGTTTTATTCTTCTTTGTTAAAAGTTGTGGACTCACATGGTTTGGATAACTTAGATTGTGTTGATATTATGGAAGCTTCTTTCTCTTTTCCTAATTTGCGTATAATTTTGTATTCTCCCAAGAATGTAGGTGTAAAATTTAATGATCCCAAATCATCCTCCGAAAATATTGTCATGGGTGAACAACACTTATCTTTTTCTTCTTCTTGAAAAGGTTCCACTTTTGAAGTTGGTATCAATGTTCTCAAAGGAATTTCCATTCCTACTTTAGTTTACAAACAACTTTCTAATTGTAAGTTTTCTTTAATTGTGTACACCTTGTTTTAGTAAGTGTATATCATTAGAAGATGAATCATTGAAGATAATCCATTCATTTCATGAATCCATGGCCTACCCAAGAGAAGATTATATGAAAGATCATGGGGCATGACATGGACAGGAGTTTGCAATGTAACCCTACCAACTTTAACAGGTGATGTTATCACACCAAGTGATTGTTTTCCCACATTATCAAAACCATGAATAGACAACTCAGCTGGTTGAATTTTAGTCTTCTCCACTCCAAGTTTATCCAAAAGGTTTACACTACAAACATTGAGTGCCAAACCATTATCAACAAGGGTACGTTTAATTGCAAACTTGCTACTACCATTCTTAATACTAGCCACTATCATCAAAGCACCATTTTGTTTTTGTGTTTCCAAAGGGGGTAATTCACTTTGATGAAAGACAATGTCAAAATTAGGTGAATTCATTTTCTCAACCATAGCTACCACATCATTTGGTTGTGCACTAGGATGGATAACAATTTGTTGTAAAGAATTTTGAAGCATGCGATGGTAAAGAGGTGATGCTTGAATCAAATCCCAAAGGGAGATCTTAGTAGGAGTGTTATGAACTTGTTCTACAAGGTCATACTCCTTTCCACTATGTGAGGTAAACGAGGAGCACTAGGAAAAATTGTTTTGGAAGTTGTATCGATGTAGGAATGGTTTGTGGCAATGGGCAACACATGAAGTCAAAAATATTGTTGGGTGCCTCTCCATCAATAGTTTACCTATAGCAACATAATTTTTTGCATTATCGGTCACCACTTGAACCACATTCTCTTTTCCCACCTCAAGTATGACCTCCTCTAAATCCTCACAAAGCTATGTGGCATTTCTTACATGGGATGAAGCATCAATTGAATTGACGAATGCAGTGCCACCTGAAAAAAGAAGCAAAATCAATGATTCAATAAAACATAAATTACAAATATTAATCACTAAGTCAATTTCAAATTTCAAATTATTCAATGCATTGAGGGAGATACAATTACTTGCAGAGGAAACAAGAAAATTCTACAACATCCTATTTCTCCTATTGTTCCAACCATCGATCATGATGGTGCAACCCTTCTTGCTCCAGAGCAAGTGTTGATCCTCTATTTGGGCTTTTACATCATCCACCTTTTGACCCAAAAGTGGGCTCCTTAATTCATCTTTCTAGGGGCTTTGAACCCCACCCCATAAATAGTTATGGCATCAACCATAGTTTTCCAAAAAGGAGACCTAACACATGTCATAAATAAATTAAATAAGATAAGTATTGTAAAATGGAGAGTTTAACTTTAAATTTGAATTCATCATACATCTAGATTCTAAATATAAAATGTTATGAGACAAAGAATCAGACTAAATTTTTTAAAACAATCAAACAATAATAAATTACCTGGCTGCATGGAATGGAATGGTGCAATAGTACCAAAAGTTTGCAATTGATCAATTAGTTGCATCATTTTTCTCCTTGTTCCAACCCACGCTCTCAAGTGATGGTTGGGGACCAAGAGTAGTGTGTCACACAAAATATGAATCCATCCTAGATTTACAAATTATAGGATCAATACTAACACTCCCACTAACACTATTAGTAGCACCAACACTAGCAAAAGCACTAGCACTAGGATGAAATGGAGGCATGGAAGAAGCCTCTCCAACACCACCAATGCACACCAACTCCTCCTTTTGCCTCTTTTTCAATTTTTTTTGTAGTTCAAATGTTTCTAATTGCACTTGTACCTCATGAATAGCCTCATGAGGTGCATGAGGGCATCCCACTACATCATGGGTGGGTATGTGTGCCATATGGTATTTCAATTTGTTAATTCCTCCATGAAAAAGTGTTTTGTAATATTAATATTTTGCCTCTTCTTTTTTTGCTCAAGAAAAACTTCATCATGTTTCCAAGTTGGGTCTTTTCTAACTGGGGTTGTAGACATTGTGAAAAATATGATTTGAATTGGAAATCAAGTTTGCTACAATAACAAGTAGAGTTTCTAAATTTATTCCAAAAAAAGTAGGTTTTGTAAAGAAAGAAATATAAAATCAAAAAAATAATGCAATTTTTGCTCAAAAAACACAAAAAAACCAAAAAAATCAAGCTTACCTCTCATATTAAGCCCAAAATGAAATGCAAACTCCTTCCAATTGTTGGTAAAGATCTCTCAATGCACCTCCTTGTTGGTATGAAGCTAGCCGAATGCAATTTGATGATGTATTTATGGTCTACCTCCTTGCTGGTTTTCCTACAATGCTCTCTTATTTTTCCTCACAACTTTATTTTCTCATATTTTCCCAACAAAATGAAATGAAGTTGCTTTTAGGGTTGTGGAGAAAATATAAGGAAAAAAAAAAGTTCAACTCAAGTTTTCTTTTTTATTTTTGCTTTTTTAGTCACCCTTGCATCAATCAAGTCCACCTGACATGACTCACTCAAACTTAGCGAGTCTCGTGTAATGACCCTTGTCCTGATTTTCCCTAGAATTCACTTGTAGATTAGGTTTAGGGTTTCTCCTTTTCAAATAAATTCTCTTTGATGAAATGATCTTGGATTTAAGTTTGCATTCATAAATTAACAAAATTTCCACATGTACATATGTCCATTAGCAATAATATCTGGATGTCCAAAAAATAACATAATCATAAATGCAATTAAGAAGACATATGAGGAGTAACAATGGATGGATCCACCCCGAAGTCCTTTGTCAAGCCTAAGAGATTGTGCACCACAATCTTCTCTTCTCAGTGACTTAATACTTACATTCTCCACCTATTTCATCACCTCAGAAGACACTTAACTTATTAGGGATAGTTGGGGGAGTGCTAAGCAGTCTAGGCCTACCACCCCTCCATGGCCCAACCCTTGCCTTGGGACTAGCAAAACCTTAAGTGGACTTTCCACCCCTCCATGGCACATCCCTTCCTTTAGCCTATGGGGTGGAATCTTATGTGGGGTTTTTAGGCACCACTTCCTTCACACCCTTCCTCCCAATAAGTAGCAAACAATCATGAAGAAAATATTTTAGCAATCAAACAAATTTGCATTTATTACTAATTCATTAAGTCAATATCAACATCATTATCATCATGATAATACTAAAGAAAGCATTACACTAATAATCATATTAGCAATATTTGTTTCTTATATTCAAAATATGGGTAAGTGCACCTATCTGTGACACAATTTTGGTACCAAACTAAAAAAATTCAATAAAAAACTCAAAATTAACCATTTGGCACATGCCAAATTGGGCAAGTGCCAAATATGGCGCATGCCAAATTTGGTGAGCACCAAACTTTGGCGTGTGCCAAATTTTGCGCTCACCAAATTTGGTGTGCACCAAATGAAAAAGCAACTTAAAAGGAAAAAATGCATTTGAAACTTGCATTTTCATTTTGACCTGTGGCTTGGCTTGGAGGATTTGAACTTTGCAACTCATGCTAGCCAAATCTCAACCATTTTTTGCACTCTTAGCTTGCTATTTTTCATGAGGATGCTACCAACACATTAGAGATGTTGAAGATTTTGAAGAGGTATGCATTTTTATTCTATTTATTTCAAATTTGATTTAGAATGCAAATTGAAATAGGTTTTTATAATAAAATTTTGTTCCAATTCTTAGGGAATGAATCTCCACCTCGAAACATTAAGAATTCACAATCACCCCCTCAAGAAGAGCCTCCTATACAAGAACAACCTGAAACCTGTTGGAAATAGGATGCCATTTAATTGCAAATCCTAAAACATTAATTATTTCATGTATCTCCTAGTTTCTTGGAATGTGTTCAACAACACTAAGATTAGGATGAGATTAATATTTGGATGAAATAAATCATGAAATTGACATTTATATTTATTCCTAAATAATAGGAGCATGTGGGTGCACACATGGTAAGGTGAAACTCACCTTGTGTTCAGTTAACTATACAGAGTAATAGTTAACACTTCTGAATGCATGTAAAGATCCTAGAAGTTAGGATTTGATGTTTGCATGCTTGAAGTTTAGTTAAGTTCAGTTCAGTTTAGTTCAGTTCAGTTCAGTTCAGAATTAGTTTAGTTCAGTTCAGTTTAGTTCAGTTCAGTTCAGTTTAGTTCAGTTTAGTTCAGTTCAGTTCAGTTCAGTTATCTTCAGTTGCATGCAAGTGCATGTTGCATGCATGTTGGTTATTTTGAGTTGCATGTAGTTAGCTTCAGTTAACTTGTAATGCATGGCTAATAACATTGAGTTGTATGACAGATAACAGGACTACTCCATTAACAAGGGATGACCATTCTTTGGGAATGGTGTTGAGTAAATGTTTCAGTTAACTAGAAATCACTTGGAGCCAACTTGGGCACCCAAGATGCTTTATTGGAATTAACTCCAATGCATGATAAGATATTTCTAAAGGCTCTGTTAAGTGGGACCCTCTTTTGGGCGCCATCTTTGAGGAATAGCTTTGGAATTATCACCGAAGTGAAGGATGAGTTGTAGCTTTAGTTTGGGACGCCCAAATGGGTAAAGCACATGTTGTAAGCTTTAGTCTTCACTAAATAACTCTACTTGAAGGAATATGGCGTACCTTTTCAAGGGCTTGAGCTTATGCATTGTAATTATCACCATTTTGAGATTACAAGGTTGCATATTGTCTATATATCTCATTCAAGTTGAATAGAGTTGTGAGATTGGTTGTAGGTGTGAAGAAGATTGGTAAAGACAGAAGAAGCATTCTCAAGCAAGAATTGGAGCTATTGTAATTCAGAGTTTGAATAATAGAATAATTCTTGGTGGAGTTTTTTCCCGAAAGGGTTTCTCCATGGTATATCTTGTGTGATCCTTCTATTATCCTGTCTAGTTCTTCTAAATAATTCTCTCTACATTCTACAATAGTAAAATGGATTAATCAAGATAATCATCCACAAAGAATTTATGTAACAAAGAAAAGAGCTTACTTAGATCAGCAATATTAAAGTTTTACAGAGTATTAAGTTAAGAAAACACCTCAATATTCAACAAAACCCCTTGATCAATTCATAGGCATCCTCAAGGAACACAAGAAAATATTCTAAATCAAATTGAAAACAATAAAAGAGACATTGAACAATTAATTAGAAGATTAATTGAGCACGCTAAAACCCACCCTTATAGGAGAGGGATTGTTGAATCATTGAAGTCAATTGTATCTCATGTAGGAGAAATGAGCGAGAAAATATTTTTTTGGTCAAATAAGAGGCATGAGATGAGACAATATTATGCTAGTGGTTTGTCATATGCGGATGTTAAAAAAAAAAAATTAGCAAAGCCAACTTGTGTGCCCTATTCACAGACCTGAAAACCAATGCACCTTTGTCTCATGCATGCAGGAGGTTCCCCATCCATTGGTGCCACCATGAGTTAATTAAAAATAAATTTTGGGAGCAGTGGTGGATGGTATTTGACCAACCTCCATGCAATGACCATGAGGTACCACAATACTTTTTTGAGGAAACTCTATTGTGAGTTTTTCCTCAATAAGATTCTAAATTATTTTGACATCTTAGACTTTCAGGGTAGAGGTGGGGGCTCCACACATGATAGACCTATTGCACAACATAATCCATAGTTGGCACCAAGACCCTTGGCTAGAACCATAGTGGAGCATCTCGCTGTTCCTTCCATTGTTAAGGATAGTGTAGAGGTGGACATGACGGAGTTGATTGGCTCACTCACCCAGACCATTTTATAGTGTGTGAGGCCTCTAGTAGAGCTTGGTGTGGAGAAGACGTCTAGGCCCCAAGCTCCATCCCACCATTGTGGTGCTTATGGTGTAGTTTGCATGCACGATTATCAGAGTGCTTGGGATGTAGCTACACAACCTACATCAGTTATAAAGGTGATGGCTTTCACAAATGATTTGTTGAATGATACATTCGGCATTGACGCTCAGGTAAAATTAAGCAAGTTCATTTAATGTTGTTTATTAAATTATATTTTGAAATTTAAGAATAAGTAAATTAGTAGAATTTTGATATGATGAAATTTTAGGGTCAGAGTGTTCATGAGACGTGCCCCATTCCTATAGACCCTTATTTGTTCTCGATGTTGAGTCCACATGTATGCAACTTGTATTAAAGATATTATTATTGCATTTGAATAGTTGAATGTTATATTTGAATGTTTGTCTCATAACATGCTTTGGATTTCAAACAGTTCCCTGGTGGACCTTCAACCTCTACACCTCACAATTCATTTCCTCAAACAACTTACACTCAGGTAGCCTTTATTCATTAATGGTGTTGTAAAAAAATGTTAGCTAGTTTTTATAATTTTGCATATACAAATTTAAAAAAATGATGAGAAACACAAACATTGCATTTGTATTCCTTGATCGTGTCACATTATCTTCTCCTAATTCACTTGTTGTTCCTTTATTCCTTCCTAATCCCATCCCATTAACATTTAATAGTTCACCCTACCATTTACTCTTTCATTTACCATTTTCAAATGTTGAGATCAGATAGCCCTGGTGATGTTGGTGGCATGATGGACCAAGGATTTGTTGTAGCAATAGTTAGTTTTGATCCATTGAGAGAGGTATGCAACAGATTAGTCGATTTGACATTATATTTTCTCTTTTATGGTCTATTATAGAAAATTTCCATGATACTTTTGTGTAGTTTAATTTCTATCTTGATGGTTGCTATAGGTGGTTGTCACTCCAAATCGTGGACGTGGTAATGATGTAAATGTGAATGATGACTATATGTATGTGGTAAGTGATTATATTTTGTTATATGTCATTCCACAATTCAATTTCTATGTATTAACATCTTTACATTTTATTGTATCAGTTGAAGGTCCAGAGTGAAGAGAGGAGGACTAGCGAGTGTGTTTGAAAGACCAGAGAACCAAAAGTCACTCTATCCAGCCAAATTTTGAAGGCAGCATGGGATCTATTTCCTCCCCCTAGAGGGAAATGCCAATATTAGGGTTATTTGTTGTATGCCTATGTGGCATTTTGGAACATATGTTTTGTACTATTGATATATACGTGACATTTTATGTACATATGGCTCCTTTGTACTAAGCCTATATGGCTTTTTTGGATATATTGTATATACTTTTATCAATATACATCATAGTAGAGCCTTATGACTTTTTGATTAAAAGAATCTTATTTTTCTATTATCATTCTTGAATGATGTTATCATGTGTATTGTGTAAATCGTATACTTGAATGTTGTAGGCATAGATTTTGTTTACATCTAATGCTTAATTAATTACTATTGATTGCTCAATAAGCTCCATCTAAAGCATATTGTGTAAATAAGCTCCATTCCTAGTGGTTTGTATCCTTTGGAATGCTTCAATTACTTGTGCCTCACTTATTCACATGTATGCTTCACTTATTCACATGTATACTTCACGTATATTGTGTGTATTCATGTGTATGCTTCATGCTTCCAATGCATAGTAGCAAAAATATTTTGGGGAAAAAATCAACAAACCAAAAGTATAAGAGTTTTTGAAAAAGCCAGGAAAAAATCATACTTAAAAAAACGTAAAATATTATAGAACAAGAGAAAAACTATTTTTTTTGAAATTGAAAGGTATTTCCATAGCATATAGAGATATAGAGAGAAAATAAAATAAATATTTTAACTAATGAATTGTAAAAAATATTTTTTTTGTACTTTATATTCATATCGTTGATTACATTTTATTGCACATCTTTCAAAGTCAAAGCATTACTTCACACTACATAACTAATAACTAGATACTGATAGATGACAAAATTTCAATTACAATATAGTTTTTACAAAGTCAACCTAAGCAGTTATGCAATTACTTCACATTACATAACTAATAAGTAGGAGAAGCTTCCAATTGCATTTTCTTAGCATGGCATTCTATGAGACTAGATTTCTTTGATGTATTTTTTCAAATAGTTCACTAGGTGGGTGCATGAAGATGGGTAGCAATTTTATGGCCACTTTTTAATTTTTTTTTGAAAACTCATAACATGAGCACGTTATAATGCACTCGCGTTATGGCTTGGTGTGCTGAGCTTGAGGCTCAGCCACCACAAATCCATAACGCGAGTGTGTTATAATGCACTCGCGTTATGACATATTAAAAGCAAAAAAAAAAGAGGTCGAATTCATTTTCATTTTTGACTGTTTTTCTCTTCTTGCCCACAACCAAAAACACCAAAATTTTGTGCTCATGTTCTAGGAGGAGATTTTTTCTAAAAATATTCATCAAGGATTGCTAATTCATCATCAGGAAGCCATCACATCGACGAGGTCAAACAGGTAAGGATTTTTTTTTTTTTAATTTGTTAGTTTTAGGTTTTATTTGATATTTATTTTTTGAATTTGTAGATGTTAATCGGCCTGGAAACCCTCCTCAAAATCCATAGCAAGAAAAAAATTATCAACAACAAAATCCTCAACCACAACAACAACCACCTCCACCAATCCCTCAATACCTTCCTGGCACTCAACAAAATTTAATGGGTGAAATTGAGAACAATAAAAAAAATTAAGGATTTAATCGGGAGGTTGAATGATCCAAATGGTTCAACTATGGAAAGAATGACCCTAGCAAATTTATTGCAAGATATGTTAAAAAATGTAGATTCAATCAACAAACAATTAAATGGTTGGCAGGATAAGAGGCAGGTGGCTAGGGCTTTTTACCAAGATAAATTGTCATATAAAGATGTTAAAGATTTAAAAATTACAAAAGGTGATTTTTGTGCATTATTCACTGACCCACGGTCAAATCCAAATCTCTCCCTCAATGTGAAGATGTTTCCTATTCATTGGTGCCACCACCAAGAGATTAGGAAATATTTTTGGGATAGGTGGTACATGGTTTTTGATGAGCCACCATGCAACAATTGTGAAGTCTCATAGTATTTCCTAAAGAAACTATATGTTGAGTTCATCTTAAACAAAACCCCAAATTATTTTGATATGAGGGACTTCCAGGGGATAGGTGGGGGGTCAGAACAAGATAGAATTGGTGCACAGCCGAATCCTATGTGGAAAGTGAGACAACCTCTCACTAGGCCACCTCATGAGCACATCGTCATCCCTTCCATCGTGAAGGAGAATGTCAGCATAGAGACTTTGTAGGCTATCAACTCTTTGATGCAGAGTGACAACCATCATGCTAGCCCTCTTGTACGACACCATCTAGGGGAGTCTTCGACAGGTGGGCTTCGATCCCATGTCTATCAATCTTGTAGGGCGAATTGTTCATATGGCCCCACCAACACTCAGGAGGCTGTTGTGTAGGATCCATCTATAGCTATGGAGATGGAGAGGGAAACTGATATTTTGCATGACACGTATGACATTGATACTCAGGCAAAAGTTAGCATGTTCATTGAATTTAATTTATTAAATTTTGATTTTGAAATGCAAGATTAACTAATTTAATAGTTTTATTATTTTAATAAACTTGCAGGGTCACAATGTTGATACTAGATACATTGACCCTACACCTACTTATTTCTATAGTACACCTGTCGGTGGAGTATGTAACTAGTAAACAATTACAAATTTATTACATGTTAATAGTATTGTTTTACGAATGGTATTGAAATATGTGATTTTGGATGTTGAGTACACTAATATTGGAGGTTTTGAGGGAACACCTCTCAGTGCCAGTGGATTTAGTCAAACCTTCACACAAGTAATAGAATAAAGAGTTTAACTAATGAATTGTACTTAATAGATTTGTGTAGTTTATATTCATATCGTTGATTATGTTGCATTGCACATCATTCAAACTCAAAGCATTACTTCACATTCCATAACTAATAACTAGATGTTGATAGATGACAAAATTTCAACTAAAATATAGTTGTTTAGAAAGTCAACATAAGCAGTGATGCAATTACTTCACATAGCATAAGTAATAAGTCTAGGAGCAACTTCCAATTGCATTTTCTTGTCATGGCATTCCATGAGACCACATTTTACTGAGGCATATTTTAAAATAGTTCACTACCTTTCCTATACTCCAAACTAGGCACCCATTATGGCTTGCTCTCACATATCTGAAACTCACTTGTAACTCTTTTGGAGCAGCTATCCCAAATCTGGCTTTTAACACTGAATTAGGCCACAATTAGGCCTCTTTTTCAAAGAGACGCCTCTCCAAACACACAACCAACACTTGAAACCTCCAAAAATTCAAAATACAACCAATAAATCCTTAGATTATTCAACTTTTAGGTCTCCTCTCGCTCATTTAGACCCCTTTTCATAAAACCCACTTTCCTGGTAATCAATTAGGGCTTATTGAAACTCTTATGCCCTAACCTCTCATAAGCTTATAATCACTTCAATCAGGCTTATTTCTTCCTATAAATTCTCATTCCATCCTCAAATAGTTCTTCCCCAAAGATCTACATACACTTCCCTCACAAAATCACTCTTTTTCGCTAGTTTTCACCCTCTTTCACCTAGGGTTTCTCACTTATTCACTTCTCTGACCACTTACAGCCTCTCATATCTTTTAAACACCCTCCAATTCACCCACTCTCATATTTTTTAGGGGATTCTATCCACTTCTAAACCCCTTTCCTCTTTTCACTCACTCTAACCTTGTTTAAAAGGCACCAAAACTGGTTTTTCCCTAGGGCAGCAAGAAGAACTTACACAAAAACTTCACCAATAAAATTCCTTACCTTCTACACCTACTCCTACTTCATACTAGTCCATTCCACCAAGAAATAGTTGCTATAGAAAGGTGGAATGGACTTTTTAGTTCATTTGGGCAATCAAACCCTTAGCCCCTATTTTTTGACCGCCTAGAGAAATTAGGCCACCAAAAGCTTGAAACTCAATATCGAATATTCAAATTAGTTTTAAATTGATGCAAACACATAAATTCTTCAATTAAAAAAATCATAGATGCACTACCACCTTCATGGAACTGTACACTAGCAGATGACAGAGGAAAACATAGAAAATAGTAGTATAACAGTGATATTTTATTAATTTTCTCCTTCAAAATGCTTCAACAATAGCTAACAAAGATGAATAACATATTTTAAACACTTTCCCAATAATTTAAACTTCCTAATAACCTAATATTTCCTCTACAACTACCTTAACTCTTGTTATTCCTCCACTTGGCACCTTTTTGCATTTTTACAACATTGATAGACAACTTTTGTTAAGATTCAGCGACTTTACAATTTATGCCTAAAATGACTACCAAAGACCATTACAAAATAAAAAATGGCTATTTAATCCTTATTGTACATCATGAAAATACCTATACAACCTCAAAATCCTAAATTTTCCTCATGGAGGCATGCTCTTGTAAAGGTGCACCTACACCACTTTTTCAAACAACTCACCACCTTTTCTATGCTACCACATTTTCCATACATATCTACCAAAGAATTTTATCAAATAGTTCATTTCCTCGTTGCTATGGCTAAAAGCTTAAAAAATATGCTTTCCAACAAACTATGGATGCTTGGAAAAAATATATCAAAGCATAATATATAGTAAGCAATAGCATAGACAAGGCAGTTAGTAGTTTGAAAAAATGTCTCAAAGAAATACGATCTCATGGTGATGGAATGGCATTCCATCACCATGAGACCACATTTCTTTGAGGCATTTTTTCAAATAGCTCACCACCTTTTCTATGATACCACATTTTCCATACATGTGTACCAAATCATTTTATCAAACTACTCACTTCCTTGCTGCTATGGCTAAAAGCCTAAAATAGGTGCTTTCCAAAAAACTATGGATGCTTGGAAAAATTTCTATCAAAGCATAATAGTAAAAAATAATACTATGGAGAAGGAAATGAACTGTTTGAAAAAATGCCTGAAAGAAATGCGGTCTTCTGGTGATGGAATGCCATGACATGCATTTGTTTGTAATGGTATTCCATCACCATGAGACCCCATTTCTTTGAGGCATTTGTTCAAATAGTTTACTTCCTTCTCTATGCCACCACAGTTATAGTACATGGCTATGAAAGCATTTTATCAAATAGTTCAACAACTTGCTGCTATGGGTAAAAGCCTAAAAACACGTTAGTTCGAACAAGATATGGATAGGGAAAATAGTAAGCATGATAGTCATAAATATATAGTTTAATAAGTACTCAAAATTTTGTTCATTATCTCATACATTATAAGTCATGATGTGGATTGCTATTGTAGTTTTTGTGATTGAATAATTTGTTGTTTTATTTTCAGATGTTGCAAGTGGAAACACCTCCGAATGTGATGAGGGAAATGGAGATTGGTGTTTCATCTACTATAGAATCCTCAATGGCTCTGATAGGGGAGGTATGAGGAAAATTACTAAATTTCAATTTACATTCGTTGTTATAGATGTTAGTTAGTGAAAAATCAAACCATTATTGATTCATAGTTTAATTTCTATTTGGATGGTTTATATAGGGCTTGACCACGCCTCAGCATGGGCGTGTGAATATTTCCCTCGTGGAGGGTGATCATGAGATGGCGGTAAGTGATTATTTTGTTAAATATATCAATTTTATAATGTAATTTCTATATATTAATATATTTTCTTCTTATTGTAATAGTTAAAACTTCACCAAGAACTAAACACTAGGAGGAGCAGCAGGAGCACTCCTCGAGTATAGCACAAATGAGTGACAGACCTATCACCATCTGATCGACAAGAAAAGGGAAATAATTTATTTTCAGAGCATGAATAGCAATGACTTCTGATTCTATAGCCCTTTATTGTATGCCTACATGGCAGTTTTGTACATATTTTGTATTAGATATATTTGACATTGTATGCCTATATGGCATTCTCGTAAGCCTATATGGCTATTTTGTACCTATATTTTATACTTATATCAACATATATTGATGTATCCATACATGGCTATTTGGTTAATACAAATATTTTTTATCGATGGTGTCCATATTTGCATTATAAATTCATGGTTCAATAGATATGAGTTATGTGTATTCAAGTGTATACTTTACAAATTATGTGTATAATTTGTAACTTACATGTGTTCCAATGTATACTTTGCGACTTACATGTTTTCATGTGTATACCTTGTATTTATGCATATAATTTGTATTAATTTGTGTATACTATGTATTCGTGTGTATACTTCAAGGCTTACATGTTTTTGAGTAATTGTGTTTCTCTTATTCACATGTACGTGCTTGATTTATTCACATGTATACTTATTAATTGGTTAGCCCTAGCATTGATCATTGTTGTCCTTCATGGTTTGTCTTGAATATTAATTGATTGATGCTAAACAACTTTATGTAAAAGCAAAAAAAATGTTTTCAATTGGTATTCCATGAAATGATTTATAAAAAGATTTCAAAAAGTATCCTTGCTATTACAAAAAGATATGTGTTTATACACTTCAATTGTGTATTCACCCTTTAGTTCTTTCAAAGAAAAATCTTCCTATGCCACTGTTACACTGCATAGGTAAACCCGATTTTGTATTGTCGAGCTCTATTAAGCTACCACTCTCAAGACCAATGTAACAATGATACAAAATAATGTTTGAGACTACAAGAAGACATCAAAATGGCTAGTGTACTAAACAAATTCTTATGATTTCTAAAAAATGCTGATAACTCTATTCAATTGGCTTCTTTTTTTCAAAATCATACAAATTGAACCCTGGCTTCAATAGACCATGTATATCAAGCTACCACAATTCAATTTTGAATGATGAATATTTATCATGCATGTTTTAAATGACATTCAAGTTTATGGTGGTTTTGTTGTTTATATGATGTTATGTGATATTCTAATCCTAATTCATGCTTCTAGGCTACATAAATATATATATATATTGCTTTTACATATTTTTTGTACTAACAAGCCCAAAACAAACTAAACCCCCCTCTAAAAAAAATTGGTTGAATCAACAAACTAAACCCCCAAACCTAAACCTAAACCTCATACAACCTCAAAACCTCTTCCAACACTCTTCATTCTTCCTGCATAAACTTAATTGACCACCAAATTATGCTATCCCCTAACTTTACCCACTTTTACTCCCTCAAACCTCTCTTTTTCATTGATAACCCCTCTTTTCCCAACTAGGGCATCATGCCATAACATACTTTTGACCTCCTATGTGCTTGTAGACATTTTGAACACATCGAACTCCACAACCTCACTCTATTTACAACCTATTCTAATTTATTTTCAAGCAATTTCTTCTTTTCACCTCTTCTAGCCTTGCTTTTAAGGCCTGAATTCTAAATTTTCAAGAAGGGAAACATTAGTAATCTCTTCCAATGTCTTTACCAATGAAATTTTCTTATTTCTACTCCCTATCCTACTTACATAGGCCAAATTGACCGAGACACATCCTGAACAATAGGTGGAATGGCCTATTTCAACATATTACACTCAAACCCTTGTATGAGCAAGTTCGAACCTATTTCAAAAATCTACTTTTGAGTTGCTTGGAACTTAATAAAATTCCACAAGAATGGTTTCTAATCAAAGCTAAAACCATTCTACAATAGATTCAAATCATCTGAGAGCAAACTCCTGCTATACGAACCTATACACAGACTGAAAATGAAGAAAATACACAGAAATTAACAAAGAAACAAAGATATTTGATTGATATTCTCCTTCAAACTCTTCAACAACCACTAACTTCAAGTTTCCAATGATCATACACTTTTTGTGTGGAAAAATCAGACTTCTCAACCATCTTGTGTATGTTTCTCTTTTTTATTGTTTTGCATGCCATCATAAAGGATCACGCCAGTTGAACGTAGATCAGAGTAATTTTGTGTGTTTGGGTGTGAAAGAGGACCATGCCTAGTGTAAACATACCTATCGGGATGCATTGGAGTAGTTTTCTTGGTCACACAAATTGCAAAACAAAAGTTGCACCACTTTGCAACTTTACACTACTTGCATTTGAAATTTTTCCATCAAGTGAAAATTGGACACCATAGGAAAATGACTTTGAGATAACAAACAATAGAGAGGTTAATTTAGAAGGTCCCAATGTGATCCCATAGGATCAGATGGAGAGTTTGTAAGTGTCATGGTTTTCGAGTAATAGCTCGTTAAAGATTGCTTCCCTTTTGCACTTTGGACCCTTAAGGGATCGATCCAGTTGAACATAGCTCAAAGAAATTTCGCATGTTTGGGTACAAAAGAGGACCATGTATAGCATAAATGTACCCATTCAAATGCATTGGAACAATTTTTTTGGTCACATGAGTTGCAAAATGAAAGTTGCACCACTTTGCAACTTTCAACTACTTGCATTTGACAACTTTTTTCCTAAGTGAAAATTCGCCATCACAAGCAAATGCCTCTGAGATAGAAAAAACTGAGAGAGGTTATTGTAGAGGGGCCCAACATGATCCCATTGAATCAGACGAAAAGTTTCTAAGCATGACAATATCTGAGTAACAACATGCTAAAGTTTGCAGCCATTTGCCACTTTGGACCTTTAAGGGATCGATCCGATTGAATGTAGCTCGGAGTGATTCTGCATGTTTGGGCATGAAAGAGGACCATTCCTAGTGTAAAAATACCTATTCAGACACGTTAGAACAATTTGTTTGGTCACAATCGCTATAGAACAAAATTTGCACCGCTTTGCAACTTTCAACTACTTGCATTTGACAAATTTTTCCCTAAGTGAAAATTTGCCACCACAGGAAAATGCCTTCAAGATAGCAAAAACCAAGAGGTTATTGTAGAGGGCTCAATGTGATCCCATAGGATCAGATGATAATTTTTGAAGCATCACATTATTTGAGTAACAACATGATAAAGTTTGCAACCATTTTGTACTTTAGACCCTTAAGGGATCAATCTGGTTGAACGTAGCTCGAAGCGATTCTGCATGTTTGGGTGTGAAAGAGGACCATGTCTAGCATAAAAATACCTATTTAGATGCATTGGAACAATTTTTTTTGTCACACAAGCTGTAGAATGAAAGTTGCACCACTTTGCAACTTTCAACTACTTGCATTTGACAACTTTTTTTGCAAGTGAAAATTGGGCACCTCAAAAAAATGCCTCTAAAATAGAAAAATATAAGAGAGGTTATTGGAGAAGGGCCCAACGCAATCCCATAGAATCAGATGAGAATTTTCTAAGCTTCATGGTATTCAAGTAACAACATGTTGAATTTTGTAGCCATTTTACAGTTTAGACCCTCAAGGTATCGATCCGGTTAAACGTAGCTCAAAGAGATTCTACGTGTTTGGGTGTGAAAGAAGACCTTTCCTAGCATAAAAAAAACTATTCAGATGTGTTGGAACAGTCTATTTGGTCACATGAGCTACAAAACAAAAGTTGAACCACTTTGCAACTTTCAACTACTTGCATTTGACAACTTTTTCTCCAAATAAAAATTCACCACCACAGGAAAATGCCTCTGAGATAGCAAGAATTGAGAGAGATTATTGTAGAGGGGCCCAATGCAATCCCATAGGATCAGATGAGAAGTTTCTAAGCATCATGGTATCCGAGTAATAGCATACTAAAGTTTGCAACCATTTTTCACTTTGGACCCTTAAGGGATCGATCTGGTTGAACCTAGCTCTAAGAAATTATGTGTGTTTGGGTGCAAAAGAGGACCATTCCTAGCATAAACATACCTATTTGGACGTGTTGGAATAGTCCATTTGTTCACATGAGTTGCAGAACAAAAGTTGAACCACTTTGCAACTTTGTACTACTTTCATTTGACACTTTTTCCATCAAGTGAAAACTAGACACCTTGGGAAAACCACTCTAAGATAAAAAAAACTAAGAGAGGTTATTCTATAGGGGTGGAACATGATCTTGTAGGATTAGATGATAAGTTTCTTAGCATCATGGTATTCGAGTAACAACATGCTAAAATTTGCAGCTATTTTGCACTTTGGACCCTTAAGTGATCGATTCAGTTGAACGTAGCTCAGACTGATTCCACATGTTTGGGTGCAAAAGAGGACCATTCCTAGTATAAAAATTTCTATTTTGGTGCATTGGAATAGTCTTTTTGGTCACACAAGTTGCAGAACGAAAGTTGCACCACTTTGCACTACGTGCATTTGACACTTTTTTTATCAAGTGAAAATTGGACACCACGAGAAAACCACTTTGAAATAACAAAAACCAAGATATTTTATTGTAGAGGGGCCCAACATGATCTCATAGGATCAGACGAGAAGTTTCTAAGTGTCATGGTATCTGAGTAACATCATGCTGAAGTTTGCAGCCATTTTGAACTTTCGACCCTTAAGGGATCGATCCGGTTGAACATAGTTTAGAGAGATTTTGTGTTTTTGGGTGCGAAAGAGGACCATTCCCACCATAAACATATATTTTCAGATGTGTTGTAACAATCATTTGGTCACACAAGTTTCAGAACGAAAGTTCCACCACTTTGCAACTTTGCACTACTTGCATTTGACACTTTTTCCATCGAGTGAAAAATGGACACCACAGGAAAACCACTCTGAGATAACACAAACTAAGAGAGGTTATTGTATAGGTTTATATATATATTTTTTACACACCATTTTTTTCATGTAATACCCCGTTAAAGATTGTTGCCCTTTTGCACTTTGGACCCTTAAGGGATCGATTCAGTTGAACGTAGCTCGAAGCAATTGTGCTCTCTTTTTGATGGAATTAGATAGGAAACATACTTAACTCTATTTTGTTTTTGTTTGGTTGGATTTCAAGTGATTTTGTACATTTTAGAAGCCAATTACTGAGGGTCGACCTGTATACCCTATTTTAAGGGTTTTGAGTGCATTAAAATGTCATATTAAGCCTTCCACCCACTGTATGCTTCTATAATTCAATGGAAAGGATTAGTTAGGGTTATAAAACATGTTTGCAAAGTTTTGAGTGCAAGAGAGGTGAATAGAGGGTTTTAGGTGATGCCCTAGATGTCAAACGGTGCATTTTTTAGTGGAAAATGGTGGTTTCATGCTAGGGTTTGAAGAAATCTTTGGGGGAAGCAATATCTCTTAAAATTTTAAGCTTGTTCAAACCTTTTTAAAGGTGTTTCAAGCTTTGGTTGGCTATGGGAAGGTTTGGAGTATGGGTTTTCAATAAACTATTGCCTAACTTGTGAAAGAATAGGGTTTTAAGGTTTCTTATGTTAGAGGGCTTATCATGCCCTAAAAGTGGAGGAATTGGTGGTTTGGTAGACTGGTTAATGTTGCCCAATGGTGGTCTGCATGTGATAGGAAGAATAAAGAGGGGTTACTTGTTTTGTGAAATCTAATCCAAAAGAGTCTTATGAGGGTTTGATATATGTTGAAGAGGGCTTAAATTGGTGCCTAAAATGGTGGTTTGTTGTAGAGGTTGTTAAGGGATTCTAAGAGTTAAGGTGGGAAAAATAGGTTTGCAAACCTACAAGAGTGACTAGGTGCAAAGTTGAAAATAAGCCAAGATTGAGTTTTGAGGGAAGGAAGGAGGTTGAAATCCTTTTCTATTGTGGAAGTGAGTTGATTGCCTCCCTATATTGCTATCAGAATCACTTCCTATCAAAATCACTTCAAGTTTACATTTTTTTGCACTTTTTCACATTAACAACTTTTCAATTTTTGCAATTATACATCATTTTGACAAATATGCAACATGAACTCCAAAATGACCCCAAAACCAACATGACTTATTACATTATAAATCGGTCTAATATGACCTTATTCAATTGAAAAAACTCAAAAAACAAAACTAACTTAAGACTTCCATGAACCAAATTTGCTCAATAACCTTGGTGCCCCTACACCAAATTTCATTATTTCAATGAATCTCATTACAATGCCTTAGGCACTCTATTCTCACAGATCTTTTACAATGTCACTCATACATTCAAGATTCTCTTATAATGTATACATCATAGGTGCTCATTATGAGGTTAACTTCAAATGAGTAACTTGAGATTGCCTCGCAAAGCTTCACATGCTCTTTTATAATGGCTTCAAATCAAAATTGAGATTTTTCAAGATCATCAAAATAAGGATGTTGCATTGCTTTTTTGGATGAGATTCTCTTCAATGGATCATAAATCTGTATTTTTTGCAAGGAGAGACAAATTAATTTTTAGTAGTTTAATTATAGATATGCAAAGTAAAAGAAGAAAAAGAAAGAGCATCCAAAATGGAAATGAAATGAAAATAGATAGAAGGAACTTACAAATAGGCATGGCAATCTCTCAACTTAGTCACTCCTAGTCATACATCTTCACTGGGAGTTCCAAGATACCTATTACACACAACACCTCTCATGAATAGAATATCTTGAAATTAGAGATGCTCTTATAATGTCTACATCATAGGTGCTCATGATAAGGTTAACTTCAAATGAATAACTTAAAATTCCCTCACCAAGCTTCACATGCACTTTTGTAATGTCTTTAAATCATAATTGAGATTTGTTAAGATCATCAAAATAAGGATGTTGCATTGCTTTTCTGGCTAAGATTCTCTTGGATGGCTCATAAATCTGTATTTTCTGCAAGGGGACACCAATCAATGTTTATCAGGTTACTTACAAATAGGCAAAGTAAAAGAAGATAGCATTAGCATCAAAAAAATTAATGTGCATACAAGTATAAAATTAATAAGAACCAATGTACATATACTTACAAATGAATCCAATGAACCATCTAGGTATACTCTACTATTTATTGTGTCAAGTATTGCCTCATGGTTAGACTCACGGACCTTCCACAAGGTCTTGTTCAAAGGTCTACCCCCATATTGGTCAAATGAACATTGGATTCCATGAAAAGGTTCGAGTAATGAAGAATCTTATGATGCATGTCAAAGTCCGGAAACAACCAATGTTTAACACTCTTATGTGGTTACCTTCTAAGCCATGTTCCAGTAACAACTGATTCTATAGGGTATTCGATGTTTTCTCCATCTATAACTAGGGCCTCCAATTTATTTTTGGCCTCAACACAATGAAACAAGTAATAGTTTGTTCCCTCTTCATTGTCTTCATCTGCAATAATTGCATAAACATGCCCTGCATTGATATGTGCAACAAATCTCTTGAAATTAGTCAACATTATGAATACAATACAAAGTAAGATAACAATATGGAATTTCAAATAGTAAGCAAGTAGATATATTATCTAGTTGCACTAGATCTAATATGTGATCAAAGTCGACCGATGATTCCATCTGTGTTAGTTCAAGTGTCGTCGAAGGTCTATACATGTGAAGTGGACTAAGATAATTTGTCAACCCACTCCCCTAAGTCACAATCATTCCAGGCTTGCATTGTACATGAAGAACAAAAGCATGCCATCTTCCGTGTATCGATAATCCATGAACCTGCATTTGAGCTAAGGAAAGAGTGTAGCTTACTAGATCCTATTAGTGTAAAAAAATCCTCATATGGTGCAATGTTAGTATTATCAATCAACCAAAAAAATATATGAACTGAAGACGTACCTTCTTTACCTGGACCTATTGAACCATTACACCACTCGACGATTGATCTTGCATCTGTCAACTTTGCACTGTCTTTATACTTTAACTTTTCTCATGCTAATTCTCTTTTCACACATGCTCCTGCACCATCATGCTCCCTTTTTCCATGCCTAGCCTCACAAAAGTTCCAAATATGTTGAACACTTGTAGTTAGATGCATCTTGCACAACTAATAGAACATGCATGTGTTCTTGAACTATGCTGCACAATTATCTGACCATATTATATGTTGACTATATGCTATGCCCCTCTGAGCCAAATCACTGTAGAACATCTAGAAGCAACCTTGCATGAACTCTAGAGAATGTGTGAGATCATCACTAATATAAAAGTGATACTCCCTCAATACCTTCCTTTGGTCCTCTATACTATCAACTGCATGAATGGATGCTATGTGCACAAATATCAAAACCTGTGTGGAGTTGTAATACTATGATTTCACTTCACGTTGTGGCTGTAGAGTGTAGCTCTATACAAATTCAACCACTAATACTATGTTGCCAACTAGAAAGGTGTCCTTGCATAGCTTGAATTGTGTGTCCAACCTTCAGGCTCTATGGGTATGCCTTACATACTAATACACTATATTGTCATGAAACATGGACATAAATTGATACACTAGAATCTTCTGAATAACCAAATCACACCTTTTTGCTTGAGACCCATCTTTTGTAACGTATGCCATTGTTTTATACTTCTCGAACTCTACTATATTCTATCCCACCTCATCTGTGCTTTCCATATGTTGACATAGTGGCATTTGTTGCAAGCCACCACAATGCTTGCATGAACCATCCAAGCATGTTGTCCTATAAAATATTTGGCCATCCTCTATTTCACATAATTTTTTTGATAAAAAATCTCTTGAATATTTTGGTGGGGCTTCTATTCCACAATCCTGCAAAACATCATTAGTATGCAAATCTAAACATATAGAACAATAAACATCATAATGGTTAGAGAATTCAATATGTAGTCTACAACAAAAAGTAGTGCGTGTGTGATTTATCTTGACATAAAAGGTTTAATCATTTCAAATAATCTTTGAGAAATACTAATTTGAGGATAATCATTTTGAAATTTATGAAAAAATTGGGTTTGAGTCATATCCAAAAAATGCTTTGGATGTGGCTCACGGCTCCAACTACTGATTCTCCTTCTTACGACATCCCTTTGATTCAAGGATGGCCTTGTGTTATTCTTCCAATACTCTTCAATTAGTGTTCTCAATGCTTCAAAAACTTTTTAATCTTTTTGTGGCAGTCTCCCCGAGAATGCCCATAATTCATTTGAATCAGTGCCCTTAATTTTTTTCCACCTTTGAATGACTTTTGATAATTTTTTTCTACTAATTCTCACTTGTTCACTAGTATTTTTAATGAGACGAGCTCTCTTTGTTTGATAGCTTACCGAAGTTGATGTAATGACACGTTAGGTAACATTACTATCCTTTAAGCATGAGGTCTTACCCACACTCTCATAAGCATCCATTAGATTCTTCACAATAGTGTTTTCACTTGATGCATTCGATGTTCTCAACCCAAGAGTCTTCATGATGTTTCTATACTTTAAACCCCACATCATTTCAACAAATAGTTGACATCTTGTGGTCTCATTTAGTCTTTCAAAGAAGATTTTCCAAATCTTATAAACATATCTTTTACAAGTGCATGTTGGAATCTTACCTTCCATGTGCTACAAAATATCCTCATCAATATTAATCAAATACTTTGGGTTTCTACATAAAATTCTAGGTGGTGTTCTCCTAGGCACATACATCTCAACATTAGCAATTTCATCAATACTTAATTGAGGTGGGCTAGATTGTGTACCTTCAATCGAGGGTAGAGTAGAAGACATACCTTGAGGTTCATGTGGGGATGATGGAATACCTTATTTTTCAAACCCGAGTGATGATGTACTCTCAACTTGAGATGTGGTGGATGGTGTCAAACCATATTCACTTGTGGTAGATGGTGTCTCTCCATATTCACTTGCGATAGATGGTGTCCCTCCATATTCACTTGTGCTTAATGGTGTGACCCCTTTGTATTCACTTTCGGTAGAGGGTGTGTCTCCAACTATAGTATATAAATCTGTCCTAAAACAATACTTTCTCATTCATGCTCTTTGTGCTGCCAATTTCTGTTCTCTTTTTGACAGTTGAGGTTCCTCTTCAATTGTCTTGTTTTCATCAATTGTTTCCAATTTCTTCTTTTCATGATATGCCCTCAATCATTCTCTCTCCTTTTATTTGAAGGTTTGGAGCTCTTCATCTGTTAGTTTCTTCCTTGTTCATTTCTTCAACATGGCGGATAATTTTACCTATACCATGGTAATGAGGAAAATATTATTTCATGGTGTTTGAGTCATTAAATGAACGTTTATAGATTATTTTATCCAATTTGCAAAAAAAGTAAAATGTTGTAAAAGGAGGTCCAAAATAGGTTATAGGTGTTTTTTTCTTAGAAAAAGTTCTTGGTGGACCTTTTCAGCATGTAATTACTTAATTTGGTGGTTCTTAGGTGTTGAGGGATTCAAAAGTGGGAAAAACGCAAATCTTGCAAAATTGACAAATGGCAAAATTGGGAAGTTTAGGAGTCAAGTAGGTGAAAGGTTGCTTTGGGTCATTTGATATGGTCAAGAAAACATTTAAGTTGATGGAGAACCTTGAGCAAGAGGTAGGGGGGATGTAAATAATGGAGAAAACAATAAAGAGACCTTGTTTTATATTAAATTTTCTATGTTTTTGTGGGTAAAACGGAATTGTTAAGCATTGTACAGCCCCATACAACCCTATTTTCATGGGTTAGTAATTTGGAATGATTAAGATGTGATTCCACAACATTCTCATTTTTTTCTCACTCTATTTCATTAAAAAATGAGTAAGTTATGGCTTGTTTACTTAAGACAGTTCAAAACCCTTGCTAGGGTAAACAAAATTAAAAGGAAATTGCATTTATCTTATTCTAACAGATGGAATCACTTGAAATTTAGTAAGAAGGTCTATTTTTGTGTACTCTTTCATTTCTCAAAGTTTTATACCAAGTGGTGATAGTTAGCTTTTAAAATCATGATGCCCTAGGCCATATTTTGGTGAAAAAATAGGAAAAGCACAGTGTACTATGATAATTAAAGAATTTGTTTATGGTTTTTTATTTCTTCTTGAAGATACTGTGAATCTATTTAAAGATTTGGTTTGGTGAGTTTTCAAGTTTTTGAAGTCCATTTAATGACTGTCCTGCCATGACAGTGATGTAACAGTCCTAATTTTTAGTCAAGAATGGTGGCTTAGGATACATGTTTGATGAATTATCATGAAGTAAGTTTGGAGAATGATTCCTTCATGTTATACAGAGATATTTATGCATGTTTCAAGCATTAAGAAGTGGAAATAGGCTTGGAATTGAGAATTTTCTTTTTGATAGGGCCTCAAAGGGCCTAAATATGCTTGCTTTTGAGAAGTTTTCATATTGGATATATCAAAGTTGGGAATTGGGTTGAACCAATTAAATTGATGTTGTTTAAAGTGTTTGAGAAGTTTTTAAGGGATTGTGTGCTTAGAACTCAGTTTGATTTATTGTATCCATGAGTTTTGTGAAGGTAAAGGAGTCCTAATTGAATGGACAAGTTGATATTTGGTTTAGTTTTGATAAGTTGATTGGAGTGAGATTGAGTTAAGTTGTTTTCTTCCTCTAGCACTGCATCAGAGTACCCACAATGGTTTGTTGTTTTTGGTATATGCTTTGCAAGATAGGCTGCACCTTTCCCCATTTTGCTAACTTATCCTTGAATAAAGAGTCTTGAAATAGTGGATAGAAGGGTTAGAATCCCTTGTAGGTAGACTAATCAAGGATACATTTAAAATATATGACAACATAGGTGATGAGGTAGCTTTATTGATGAGATAATTTAGAAATAGAGATGAAAACCAAAACAATTTAAATTGGTGCTATTAATGTGGGAGGAGTATATTCCAATTTTTTAGAGACTTGTATGGAAAATTTGGTAGCATAGACAAGGCAATTAGCTAGTTTGTATAGATGTGGTTTAAAAATGTAATTGGAAAGTGTATAGAATTGTGTAATTTAAAATGTCCATTGACAACCTAAGGTTTTAATGGCAAACAAACAATTATCAACATGGAATATGCAAAACAAAAAAATGAGAGCAAGCCATAATAAAATGAAAGAAAATGTGTAAAGACTTCACATACCTAAAAAACCAAAGTTTCACATGGAGGAGTTCTACCCAATTATGTAGCCTAAATTTCTTCTTCTTTCTTCAAACTCCTCAACAATTTGACTTTTCCAAAAGCTTGTTCCCCTCCAAACTTCAATTGTATATCAGTTTTCACTGGAATTCAAACTTGAATTGATATTATATGCCTTTCAATGTGAAAACTATGCTATTCCATGCAAATGTGGTGGAAATATCATGAAAAATGTGGTGGAATATGAAACACATGCATGCACACTTCACAACTTCATCAAAAAGCTACTTTTTTTTTAAGCATGTGCAAAACTAGGAGAATATGCAAAATGTGGGCCGAGATCATAGGAAAATTGAGTTTTTTTTACCATTTTTAAAGCAAGCCAAAACGTGCTCACGTTATAACATGAGCACGTTATTTCTTGCTAGAAACGATCATGTCTCTACTTCTTCAAAATGCGCCCACGTTATGAGAAAGTTG
>VDFB02105785.1:129158847-129180504 GCA_007258455.2 Sequoia sempervirens | reverse complement strand
CTCCAATCTAACTTTTGGTGGTGTTTCCTCTGATGTTTCCCTATTTGAGATCACCCTCTACTTTTTCCTTTCGAATTTCCCCCAATTCATCGCCTCTCTTCTCTACTTTTTCATGTGGCTATACCACCAAAAGGAGATACAATACAATTTTTTTGCATGCTTTTTTGGCGATGGCATTACTACCATATATCGTCGGCCACCTCTAATTTTTTTTATTATTAACATTTAAACAATGGTAGTTCAAATCCATAGTGGATTTTCCTTATGATATCTTCTTCATTTCGAACATACCGATTTAGAATATATCAATTATCCACTTGAATTCTATGCAAATATGAATATGTGTTCATTTATATGTATATGTATGTATATATATATACATATATATATATACAACTATATGTATTTAAATATAATTTCATTCTCATCTACCATGTATTCAAGTAATATATATATATATATATATATATATATATATATATATATATATATATATATATATATATATATATATATATATATATATGTGGAAAACCCATACTCGTATGTGCCTAATACAAACCTAATTTGCTATATGCTTTTCTTAAGTTGATGATTAAATGTATTGTGAATGATAAATAAAGTGATCCTTTGGCAATATTTTGGCATTTCATTTTGACATTATATTTACTGTCACCACCATGAAGGTGGAATACACTTGTATACTATGAAATACAAACTGAAACTTAAGGGTATGTACAAGATCACGATGGGCCAAAAAATGGCGATATGATGGGTAGGTGTAGGGTATGTGGATGATGACTTTTTTTCACCCAAAATTGATGAAATGAAAAGGGTTTTTAAAGGAGATTCTTATATTTCTACCAATATAAATTATGTTTTACTTTAAATTTAATAAATAATTATTATTCATTTTCTATTTGAATTACAACTAAAGTCCTGATTGATAGGCAGATTGAAAAATATTTATAGCTTTCAAATGGTATCACATTTTTTGAATCCAAAACATGCATCATATTCTATGCTTTGTATACTATAGGATTAAAAAAAATTTAATTTCATGAAGTTTTGACCAAGTTAAAATGGTCAGACATACGAGTTTTTATATTTTTTAAAATTTGTAAAAAAAAATTCATAATTAATTATTTACTTAGAAAAAATTACAAAAAAAATATGCATCACATCGGGACATGAGTCATCTACTTATTTATAAAATATTATAAAAAAATATTATCATTTTATTGTGGTTAGGGTGGTCAGGACAAACACCTACTTATTTTTTCCTTGCAATTTAAGTACTCTGCATTGAAATTTTAAATTTTCACCAAATAGTTTTTTCTTAAAAACCTAGTAGTTTAGAAACTACATTCAATTTGCTACAGATTCTATTGTTACATATTTTTGAAATTATATAGATAACTTATTCAAATTTTTACGTCAAGTTGCCTAACTCTGATTTTTTTGAATTTTTTGCCATTAAGGGCCTATTTTTTCCATGATGATCTTGCACATACCCTTAAATGGATTATTATATGATTAAAGTTTAGAATATTCAGCCAATAGATTTATGTGAAATACAATTGTTACTTATGATAGTTTTGGTATTGTGCAGGAAGGTAACAATGTTAGTACAAGAAAGGAAGACCAATGGGTAAATCAAAAAGACATCTTCTTGTGATTATGAATGTAACCCCTTTTTTGAGCTTAGAAAGAAATAAAGTTAATATGTTGAGGTGGATAGGGTTAATATTAAAGGGATAATTTTTTTGGGGGTTGTGATTGTATGTTTCATGTGGGTGTAAGTGGGGTTAGAGGTTAGGAACCCTTATTCAAGTTTAATTTCGGATGGGTCCTTAAATGGGCCTTTAAAGAGGATTATTGGGAAATTTTCTTGGTTGAGATGCAAAAATAAGCCCCTAGGGTCTATACCATAGTGGTCAAGTGGGCATAAAATAGTGCCCCAAGGACATGATTTGACCCTTGAAAAGTCCTCACAATGGTGAGTGACGAGTTTTGAAGAAAGGATGGTATAGAAAGATGGATGGGTTATCCAAGTGCATGTTTCCTCTTTATTAAGGAAAAAACTCTCATTGATGGAGGGAGGTATAGTCCACACCTACCCATCCAAAGGGTTGCAAGTTGAAAAATCTTATATATTTTGGGAGAGGAAGGATGCGTGGGGTGTTACCCTCTTCTCCTTATGGAGAACTCTAGTTGAGATAGAAGGAAGGATAAGGAGAAGAAAGGAGAGTGAGCAAGATGGCTTGGTTGGAGAGGAAAGAAGGATAGAAGAGTTTGATCTCTCATCTAATGAAAAGAGATAAATTTTTCCCTTTTACCATTCCTTGTTGATTAATTTTTGTCCGAAGATAGTATGTTTGTAGGGATATTTTTTGAGTATGGTGAGTGGAGAGCTTAGATGTTATGTATCTTTAACTCGTTTAAAATCTTGAGAAGACTCCATTATCATCTTGGGGTTAATAAATTTCTTGCTCGAGGGTATGGCTATAACCCATGAAGCTCCATGATGCCATTATGGTAGGGTGGAGAGAAAGCCTCATTCCTTTGTATATTATTCATTTCCTCTCTAAATATTAGTGTAGTAATGAAAGTTTAGTATTTTGTTGAAATGGAAAAAAAAAATAAAGAAAATGAAAAAGAAAAGAAAAAGAATAAGCAAGTTTCCACTTATTGGCATGTTTTTATCTTTGAGCTCTTAAAGTTAGAATTTTTCTCTTATTGTCTTTTCTTGAGGATGTATTTGAACAATGGGAATTATATGTTCTTTTGAGGAAATTGTATATGGTAAATATAGATGTGGAAGTTGTAACGCATATATGGGGGAATTAGAAAAAGGTTGTGTATCACTTTATTTTTGAAAAAAAAAAAGAAGAAGAAGAAAGAAGATGTTTTCAATTTTGAGTTTCAAAGAAGGAAAGATAGTATATATTAAGTTCCCACTTTGGGCATATTATTTATTTCTCTTGAACTTTACATAAATGCATTTGTAACTTCCTATGCTTTGGACAAAGAGATAGATTTATATTTAAGAGAAGGAATATATTATGCAAAGGAGATAATCATTTATAATGCACAAATAAAATGGTTGATTTTATTATATGAGATATACTTCTACACTTATTCATGTTACCCAAGAGCTAAGGTTAATGAATTTCCAAAAATATAAGTAAATAAACCTTCTAGCAAAATTATTTGGAAATTTTCTTATTACAAGATAATGTAAAATCAACTTTTTCACACATAATAGAAGTAAGTACAATTGCTTGAGCATTAAATTAAGATTGATCTGCTCAATCAATATATTTCCAATAAGAACAGTGAAAATGATACTATTTTTTATAATAATAAAAAAAAAATCATGTATATTTATACATTGTTGTACCGTGACTTATTAAATTCTTAATATCTTTAGCTGAGTGATTTCTGGATTCGATTGTGTGTGAATTTTTTGCATCAAGGTTTCAGATCACACTCTACGATCCATCAGTAGGATGAGAGTAGAGAGCAAGGAGAAAAAAATGGGAGTTGCAGGTTGTAAGGCCCCACCTTGCATGTGATTAGTAAAGCCCTAATATGTTTTATGTGATCCTAAATAGATGGTAAGATGTATTATGGATGACAAATAGTGTGATTATTTGATAATATTCTGGCTTATGCTATCGTGAATATAAGACCCCATTTCGTATTTCCCATTTTATTTCAATCAAACAAGTAGTTAGATGATAATTATGATGAAATGAATGATAAAAAATCTTTTTAGGATTCATGGGAATTGACCTTGATTTAATTATGATATATGCACATGTGAATTGTTGGATATAACTTGAAAGTGTTGGGTTATTTGGCATATTAAATTTTGGTAAATGGTTAATCGTTAATGTTATAGGAGTTTAAAATGAATTACTAAGGTGGTAAACAAAATGATGGAGTGACTATTTCATTGACTATATTCTTGTATTGGAGTAAGTGTCTATTTCCTTTGATTATAATGAAAATTGAATCATTAGGTTCATTTGATGTATTAATGAGTAAATAGTTCATGAGTGAAAATTATGTGAATAGGATTAGCTAATAATATGAAGAGATATATGATCTAATCATGCTGACTTTGGTAATGTGCAAGAATCAAATATGCAAATAAGAGGATAGATAAATGTTGGAATCAAATCAAATACATCTTTGGGAAGTTCTAAGTGTAGCCCTATTTGACTTAGAAGGGTTTGAGGTTTTATTATTGGTTGGGTGATTGAGTAGAATCCAATTGTAGGACATGAGACGTGAGTTTGGTTGGGGTTGGAACCCTTGGTTAAGATCAAAATTCGTATGGATTTTGTGTGGGTTTTAAAAAGGGATTAATGAATCAATTTCCTTGGTTTTTGAACAAGAATAGACCCCTAGGACCTATACTTATGGGTTTGGAACCTTTTTGACACATGTGAACTTGTCCTTGGAGTGTGAAAAGACCCCTCAAAAGTCCACATTCATGAATGTGACAAATTCAAAAAGTGTTGGGGCTTGGGATGAGTGACTTGTCACTCTCAACCTTCTACTCCCCAAAAGTTCTTGGAATTGGCACAAGACTCACACATGTGTGAGCACTTGTGAGAAAGAGTGTAGGTTTGGAGGATCCCTATATATCTCAAAAAGATGGAGGATTTGGGCATTGCCCACTTCTCCTCTTGGAGAACTTGAGTGAAGATGGTAGAAAGAATGAGAAGAAAAGAGGAGTCCATCTCTTTGGCAAGATAAGGATGAAAATGGCTTGGTTTGGAGAGGAAGAAGGATAAAAGAGCTTAGTTCCCTCACTTGGAGAAAATTGATAAGTTCTCTCTTACTTCCATTTTCTCTTTTGGGTATTTTTTTCTTTTCTGTAAGAAAGTGGTATGTTGTATGGATCATGGTTGAGAATGAAGAGTAGAGAAACTAGAAGCATGAGATTTGGTGCTATGTTATATTTTATCACTTGTAAAATTTTGAAAAACAAAGCTCCATTGATCATCTTGGAGTTAAAAGAAAACCTTGCTTGGGGTATGGCCAGAGCCCACGAGGCTCCATGACACCATTACGATAGGGTGGAGAGCAAGCCCTTATGGATTGATTTGTCATTTACTTAATTTCTATGAGTTGTAATGAGGCGAGTTTAAGAAAATATATATAGTCTTGTTAAAAAAATAAAAGTGGTTGGTATTTGAGAAATAAAAATTATGCAGATCTAATTGTGTTCTCTCCATTTTTCAGTCAAGTTATTTGTGACAAAAATAAATAAATAGTTAATTAGAAATGTTGTAATTTCTCATGGGTAGGATTAAAAGAAACATTTTTAATGTAAATTTAGGAATATGTTATTGAAAAGTTGTGCATGATGTCAAGGAAGTATTCATTTTTGTTGCATATACCAATCAGAAATTCTTATACATAAAGGGTAAAACCTGTACAAGTATTCATAATAATGTAAAATATAAAAAGATAAAGATAAATAATTTCTTTTTCTTTTTCTTTTACAATAAATTTTATAAGAAATTAGATATTTAGATAATCATTTTATTGTAAAATTAGTACATATATGTAAGCAAATAAGGAAAATAAAATAAAAATGAAACTGTAATAAAACTACAACAATAGTTATTGATAAGGGTTATAGAAGCCATGCATGTAGCATGACGATACAGTCATGTCTTTCAGCTTCTAAATACAATAAAAATGGGCTACAAAGAACTTCATATGGCTGACTTAACATGAATGATAAGTCATTCAAAGAGTTGGAAAGCTTGCACATTCCAGCAAAAGAGCCACAAACAGCCTCCAGCACTATCACAAAGCCGACATTCTCTGGTGGCTGAAATCAAGTGCTGCTAAAGTTAGTAGACAGTCCACCATTAATATATCTTGTAACACATAGCGTGCTGATAAGATTCCTCTTTTTGTCTTGCTGGTGCATTTTCCTTTCAGAACAAACCCCTAATGAGAATGGATTTCGTGGCGTTAAAAGTGAAGTGTGGTTAAAAATTTCACTCCAAATTCACCCACTTAATTCAATATCGTTATGAAGTTCCTATAACTCGTTCTAAGATCATAAACATTTTATATGTGATAAAAGAAAGTTTATTTGTGATAAAAGAAACTTTCTTATGGTCCTTAACAAAAGCTTGAACAAAATGTGTCACATAATTTAATGTTCTAGTAGCCGTGTTGGTCCAACTAAATAAGACATGGAGATATGGGGTATCGATCCCTGTACCCCTCACATGCTAAGCAAGCGATCTACCATCTGCATGAAGAATTAAATTTCTGACTTCTTCATTCCAATATCTCTATACGAGAAATGAAGACTGGGATTTTTTCCATAAATACTTCAGTTGCGTGATCTATCCTTCTAACACTACTGACAGCATCGGGTAGAGGGAAGAGACAAAAAAAAAATAGGAGAGGAAGAAAAGACCTGACTAACCCATCTTCAGGAAACAAAGTTTGAGGAGAGACATCTGGCAAGTTGTGGGGTCAATTAAATGTCAAATAAATATCCAGCGTAAGTTGCAGATGGCTTACTTTTTAATAAAGGCATGATGGTGACAGATCTATCTAGTCCATAGGATTAAGATATGCATCTGACAATCAACAAACTTATTTAAAGCATTCATCATTCACAGGATGTCTTATTTCTTTATATGCCTGGTGAATAGATAAATTATGGGATCTATGCCAAAATAGAGGAACAACTACCCCACCTCCTTTAATGGATTATCTAGTAGAAGATTTTAGCAAGGCATTAATGGCATATCAGCAGTGCCCGCCAAAAAAATGGCGCCAGTGGAGGCCCAGGCCTGAATTAAGAAAAAAAATAATAATAAAAATTGAATTAGTGAAATCATAATTAATCTGACTAGTTAGCGAGAGCGCACTATTTATTTTTCTCTCCTTGTGATGCCTTCACTTTTTACGCACGCTATTCACCGTAAATATTTTGCTTCTATAATTTCAGGTTCTTTCCATTTAAGTCAATGGTGGATTACTATCATTTGAATGAGATCTTTCTACCAATTGCTCCAAAAATAAATAAATAAAATACAAAAGAATTAAGCTAATAATTTAAATCCCATATATATTCTTGTTAATACGACATACACTACCAAATTCCATTGCCAACTTACTCTAGATCGAATATACACAATTCAGTGGATGCTTATTAATCGGAAAAAACACCACACAATAATATCTGTGTGGAAATAATTTTACATCTGCCTCATTCCTTATTTACTATCCCCCTTTAGCTGATCTGCTCCAAAAGTCCCTGAAATGTTTCTTATTTCCACGTTGCAATATGCACTTTACAGAAAATTGCATTATTTCCAATGTGTTTAGTGAAAATAATAACGGTATCAAAAATGTATTAAATTTTTTGTCTCACGTGATAATGGAAATTTCATTAGAGGGGGATATATCCCCACCATCTAAAACTGAGATTCTAATGAATTAAATAATAAATCATAGGGGGATAGAGGTTAGTATTAGTGGAGTTTCTTTTAAAAGAAAAATATACAAAGCTTCTCTTTATTCGAGGGCCTGTTCCCTCCTTTTAAATGATATTAATAATATATACAGTAAAAGAATTAATATATAAATTTATTTGCATCTTAATACTTAATCTTATAATTTTTAAAATTACCCTTTAGAGTGAGTATATATATATATATGTTGAATAAAATGAATATTATAGTTATATATGTATATATGATATGTAAATAGCTGAATTGATTATAGTTTAAATAATAGTAATATTATCAAGGAAAAATATATATATTATTAGTAACTGATTACATAAATTTAAATGTTGTTGGAAATTATCATTGGAGAATAACATTATTAGCAACTATAATTTACTTAATTGGTAAATTTAAATGTTATTAGATATTACCATTGTAAATATCATGGGGAATAAATATTATCACCACTAATATTAGTTCAAAAATATTATATTAATAATAAGAGGGGTATTAGTAGATTATGGTCAAGGAGGTATTAGAGAGTGCAAAGGATTACATATGGGATTTAACGTGCTAGTTGGAATTTTACGATGATTTTTTTTAAAAAGTATATTTATAGGATGACGGTAATAAGAATATGGATGGCGATATCAAGGTTAACTTTATCTTTTTGTATTAAACAAGAATGGATGTGCATTAAGCAATAATGGTACAATCAATCAATCTTAAAATTGATCAAGGATTAATACGAGCAACTATAATATGTGGTTTTAATTCTTAACCCGTGAGTGGGTCTAGCAAACTTTAGGTTGAGATGTTCTAGTGCTATTAGCTTTGTCACTAGTGCCAACAATCTCTATTAACTTAACACCACCACTCCATGAAATTTGGATCCTACTCCTTCTCGTTCAAGGGTGTGCAGGGTGGTCTCTTCATGCCCACTTATGTGGTAACCCCCACTCCCCACTCTTAACCCCCACTCCCCACTCTTGGGTGACATGTCAAGGTGACATTGGATGAGATACATCTCTCGATGTGTAATGTATGTGACCATACTCATGATTAGTTGGTTGTATATGTGCTAGGTTGCAAACCTATGAAAAAAAATAAAAAAAATTGTTGGGTTTTTCTAGATGAAATTTTCGGGCATGACACTAACCCTAACCCTAACTCTAATTCTATCCCTAACCTTAACCCTAACCCTATCCCTAACTCTAACCCTAACAGTAAATTTTAAACCATTATCTTAATCCTAGACCTATCTCTAACCCTAACTATGATTGCAACACTATCAATAAATGTAAACCTAATTTTATTACTAACTTTTAAATAAATAACATATTTAATAAATGTTATATTACAAAGTATTATATATTAAATAAATTTTATAAATAAAATAAATATAATATATCCTAAAAATTATTAAAAGTTAGATATTACATGTTGGCAATGTTTCTTCTCTTATTATTAATATAAAAATATTATATATTAAAATGATTATTTATTACAAGTTGTTTATTTTTAATTTAATATATATTAAAAAATGGAACATATTGTATTAAATTATTAGATTTGATTCGTAGTAGACACAAGTGCAACTAAATGATTCATCGTAAGAAGAGAATGATGAAGAATATGATTGTAGAAATGACCTTAAGAAGAGTTAAGTGGTGGGGGAGGGTAAGGAGGGAGAAGATTGGAAAATAAAGTAAAAGTAAAAATAGGCAAAAAAATAAGACATAATAGAAAAATGAATAATATAGTAATATGATATAACACAAATAAATGGATCAAAAAAGGTTAAAGTTAAATGTCTCAAACAATGAATAAATAACTCTAATGACCTTACCCTAACCCTAACTCAATGATTCATCATAGGAAGAGGATAATGAAGAATATAATTGTATAAATGACCTTAAGAAGAGTTAAGTGGTGGGAGAGGGTAGGGAGGGAGGATATTAAAAATAAAGTAAAAGTGAAAATAGGCAAAAAATGATGAAGACATAATAGAAGAATGAATAATATAATAATATAATATAACACAAATAAATGGATTAAAAAATCTTAAAGGTTAAAGGTTAAATGTCTCAAACATTGAATAAATAACTCTAAGAGAATTATAAAGATGAATAAAAAAAGGTTAAAGTTAAAATGAAGTAAAAGTGAAAATAGGAAAAAAATGATGAAGACATAACAAAAACCTTACCCTAACCCAAACTCAATGATTCATCATAGGAAGAGGATAATGAAGAATATGATTGTAGAAATGACCTTAAGAAGAGTTAAGTTGTGGGAGAGGGTAGGGAGGGAGTAGATTGAAAAATGAAGTAAAAATGAAAATAGGAAAAAAAATGATGAAGACATAACAAAAGAATGAATAATATAATAATATGATATAACACAAATAAATGGATCAAAAAAGGTTAAAATTAAATGTCTCAGTGAATAAATAATTCTAAAATAATTATAAAGATGAATTATATAACAAAATGATTGAGGAACAATTACCAAAATTATTAAAAGAAATGAAGGAAGATATAAAGAAAAATATACTAAAACTTATTACAATAATAATTTAACCAAAGAAAAAAGAAAAAAGATGAGATTATATATATATATAAATTAATAAATTAATAAATGATTCAACTAAAATATAAAAAAATCTATGGTTAAAATATAATAGATTATAATATATAACCTATAATATATATTAATATATATAAATATATATTAAAGGAGAACCTATAAAATAAAATAACCATATCATATATATTAATATAAATGTATAAGATAAATTAGTATATTACCTACACAATGTAGATTAACCTATTTACCTACAAAATATTACTTCAATAACATAAGATATAAATAGAAATAATATATATAAATTCTACATTAATATAGGCTACATATATAAATTAATATTATCTACATTAAAATAGGTTGTATATTATATATAATAAAGACCTAAAATAATATAGGTTATCTTATATACCTATATATTATAGGTTATAGTTTTTTTGGAGAACCTATATATATATAAATTAATATAAAAATATACATGATGAAAAAAAATATTAATGAAAAGAAGAAGGAGAGAATATAATAATTAAATTATACCATAAATTATTAAAAAGAATAGATAACAAAGATATTAGTCTAATGGAAAGAATAATACAATTTTTATTTTAATAATGTGAATCCAAATCTCTATAAAATAGTTAATTGTTTTTTGTGAGATTTTCTTTAATAAAAAATAACAATTATATTCTTAAAAATGTCAAAATAAGTAACATTTATTTATTTTAGAAATATTTAATGAAATAATTTTATAAAACAAAAAAAAAAAAATTATTCTTTAAAAAAGTGTTTACCTTGCTTTCTCTACAAAAGGGTCAATAACACATAACTTTTTAACCAATCATATGCACAAGAAATATTTTTTATAATTTGTAAAGTTAAATATTTTACAAGTTGACTTTAAAAAATTGAATTTTATTTTAATTTTTTTAAAATATTATTTTTGATTGGTTGAAAACTAAATTATTAATAACTAGTTAACTAAAAAAAGCCAAACTCATTAAAATATTACTATGCCAATGGAAAGTACTAATAACATAAAAGAAACAAAAAAACAATAAACTAAAAGAAAGAAAACACACATATATATATATAAGAATTGTAAGACTAATCAAAAGAAAATTCTATAGAAAATTTTAATACTAATAAAAGAAAGAATTCTAAAAGCTAATCAAAAGAAACACCAAGAAGCTTTACAAAGCTTTAAAACTAATAAAAAAATCTAAACACTAATCAAAGAAACGAAGCTAAATAAATAACCAAAGGAAGCTATATAAAAAAAAAAAAAACAAACGAAGATAAATAAAAAAACTATAAAAACTAATCAAAGGGGTAACCACAAAAAAAAGCATACAACATAAAATTTAAACTATAAATATATAAATATAATATAATAAAATAAAAGATGCAAAAGAATTTTCTAAATATGTATAAATATATAAAATAAAAGAAGGAATATATCAAAAAATAAAAGATAGAAAAGATAGAAATAGTATATATATATATATGAAGCTAAAAACCAAAAAAAGTTTTAAAAAGCAAGAAAATATTTTTTAAAAAAACCACAAAATAGTATATATATATAACATTAAAAGCAAAATAAATAACTAAGCATAAAAACTATAAACAAACAAAGCTAACTGGATAATCAAAAATAATAATTAAAAAACAAAACCCAAAATTCTAAGAAATTAAATTAATAGAGAACTAAACTAAACTAATCAAGAATGTATATATATATATATATATATATATATATATATATATATATATATATATTATATATATATATATATATATATATATATATATATATATATATATATATATATATATATATATATATATATATAAGAACCAAAGAAAGCTTAATATATAAACAAAGAATTTGAAGAAAATCACATGAGGACACAAAAGAACAAGTGAGGGGGACAAGACTCCTCAACAAACTGCGAGGGGGAGGAAACATACGGGGAGAGGAGGCAACCAGGAACTAGCACGATGAAGGGGGATGGTGGGAACTAAGGTTAGATAATAGGGGATGCCACGATTGGCTCAACCTCCATCCCTCATCACAATTAAGGTTAGAGGGGTGATTGTGGATTGAGATGGCTTCCTTAAGTTTCATTTTAAAGAAGTTATCCTCTTTGAACAAGATTTGAATGTCCTCTAAACAAATATGGTGTTTGTTAGAGGAGTAATCAGCTAAAGTAGATTTGAGAACCCGTTCATGTCTAATGTCAGGACAATGCTCTTTAATTTGAGTGCTAAAAGAGTGGCTAGTTTCACCGATATAAGGAATGCCACATGAACAAACTACCTTATAGACTCCAAAGGCAAGCAATATGTCCTTGGAGTCTTTAAGGGAGGGAAACGATTTCTCAAGGTGGAGACAAGTTTGAATGCACATCGAAGGCCTTTTTTATGCAAGATTTTTGAGATTGTTTTAGAAAGGCCATCGATATAAGGAAGGGATGTGATAGGGAGATCAAAGAATTGAGAAGGCTTGGCAATGGTAAAAGAACTTGACTTGGCATGGTTGAAAGCTCTAGAAATTTGCTTACTAGAGTACCCATTCAACTTGAAAACATGATGAAGATGGCTTAACTCAAGGGGAAAGTGATCATCATCACAAATTTGATAGGTTGTTAAGGCTAGGGTTTTGAGGACACCAATTTTTTGGCAAGGGTGATGATGAGAAGAAGAGATGAGATAGAAATCCATGTGTGTGGCCTTACGAAACACCTGACGGCTAATGGATCTGCCAGGTTTCTTAAGAAGCAGAATGTCAAGGAAAGGAAGTTGCTTGCAAGATTCAATTTCCTTCGTAAAGGATATGCAAGGAACTAAGCTATTGGGGTGGTTATGGAATTCCTCTAATTTATCCAAGCCATGTGACCAACAGACATTGGTATTGTCCACATATCGTTTCCATCATTTTGGTTTGAGAGAAAAGGAGTGAAGATCCATTTCTTCAAAATGTTCCATGAAAAGGTTAGCAATGATAGGAGAGAGGGGGAAACTAATCCAGAATATATATATTTATGTATTTGCATATATATATAAAAGAACCAAAGAAATCTAAATAGATAAACCACAAATAACGAAAGCTAAATATATAAGAACTAAAGAAAGTTGAATATATAAACAAACAATTTGAAGAAAACCACACGAGGACACAAAATAATAGGTGAGGGGGACAAGACTCCTCAACGAACTACTCAAGGGGGAGGAAACAAATGGGGAGAGGAGGCAACTATGAACTAGTGCGATGAAGGGGGATGGTGGGAAGTAAGGGAGGGAAAATGATTTCTCAAGGTGGAGACAAGTTTGAACGCATATCGAAGGCCTTTTTTATGCAATATTTTTGAGATTTTTTGAGAAAGGCCATCGATATAAGGAAGGGATGCAATAGGGAGATCATAGAATTTAGAATTCTTGGAAATGGTAAAAGGACTCAACTTGGCATAGTTGAAAGCTCTAGAAATTTTCTTACTAGAGTACCCATTTAGCTTGAAAACATGATGAAGATGGCTTAACTCAAGGGGAAAGTGATCCTCATCACAAATTTGATAGGCTTTCAAGGCTAGGGTTTTGAGGACACCACTTTTTTGGCAAGAGTGATGACGAGAAGAAGAGAGGAGATAGAGATCCGTGTGGGTGGCCTTATGAAACACCTAGCGACCAATGGATCTGTCAAGTTTCTTAAGAAGCAGAATGTCGAGGAAAGGAAGTTACAGGAAAGATTCGATTTCCTTCGTAAAGGATATGCAAGGAACTAAGTTATTGAGGTGGTTATGGAATTCCTCTAATTTATCCAAGCCATGTGGCCAACAGACATTGGTATCATCCACATATCGTTTCCACCATTTTGGTTTGAGAGGAAAGGAGTGAAGAGCCATTTCTTCAAAATGTTCCATGAAAAGGTTAGCAATGACAAGAGAAAGGGGAGAACCCATGAGTGGCCTTATATCGATGACCTTTCTCAAAAAATCTCAAAAATCTTGCATAAAAAAGGCCTTCAATGTGCGTTCAAACCCATCTCCGCCTTGAGAAATCATTTTCCCTCCCTTAAAGACTCTAAGGACATCTTGCTTTCCTCTGGAGTCTATAAGGTAGTCTGTTCATGTGGCATTCCTTATATCGATGAAACTATTCATTATTTTAGCACTAGAATTAAAGAGAATTATGCTAACATTAGACATGAATGGGTTCTCAAATCTGCTTTAGCCAACCACCCCTCCTCTAGCAAACACCATATTTGTTTAGAGGACACTCAAATCTTGTTCAAAGAGGATAACTTCTTTAAAAGGAAACTTAAGGAAGCCATCTCAATCCACAGTCACCCCTCTAACCTTAATCATGATGAGGGATGGAGGTTGAGTCAATCATGGCATCCCCTATTATCTAACCTTAGTTCCCACCACCCCCCTTCATCGTGCTTGTTCCTAGTTGCCTCCTCTCCCCATTTGTTTCCTCCCTCGCCCTCCCCCATAGTTCATTGAGGATTCTTGTCCCCCTCACCTATTCTTTTGTGTCCTTGTGTGGTTTTCTTCGAATTCTTTGTTTATATATTAAGCTTTCTTTGGTTCTTATATATATATATACTTGATTAGTTTGGTTTGGTTCTCTATTAATTTTTTTTTTTGTTTTGTGTATATATATATATATATATATATATATATATATATATATTCTTTTGTGGTTTGTGGTTTTTATATTTTCTTGCTTTTTTAACCTTTCTTTGGTTTTTAGCTTCCTATATATATATAAAATTACTATTTTCTATCTTTTATTTTTTGATATATTCGTTCTTATATTATATATATTTATACATATCTAGAAAATTCCTTTGCATCTTTTATTTTATTATATTTATATATTTATAGTTTAAATTTTTTGTTGTATGCTTATTTTTATGTGGTTACCCCTGTGATTAGTTTTTATAGTTTTTTATTTATCTTCTTTTGTTTTTTTTTATATAGCTTCCTTTGGTTATTTATTTAACTCCATGTCTTTGATTAGTGCTTAGATTTTTTTATTAGTTTTAAAGCTTTGTAAAGTTTCTTGGTGTTTCTTTTCATATATATGTGTGTGTGTGTGTTCTTTCTTTTAGTCTATTGTTTTTTGTTTCTTTTATGTTATTTACATTTATATAGATTTCTTAGAATTCTATATTTTTTGGATCTTTTTTCACTTTATTTTCCATGTAGTCTTATAATTTTTTTGTTTTGTTTCTTTTATTTCATTTTCTTTTGTATTTTTTCTTTCTTTTAGTTCTTTGTCTTTCTCTTATATACTCTTTTCCATGGTTTTATGTCTTGGTTATTTTTTTATTTCTTTCTTTAAGTTGTCTATTCTTACAATTTTTAGTTTTTCTTTGTCTTCTTAGTATTTTATGTTTTTAAGTCTTTATTTCCATTTTTTTTTCTCTCATTCCTCTTTGGTTTTGTTTTGGTTTTCCTTTTTTTCATTTTTATATTTTCTTTTGTTGACTCCAAGTTGGTTAATTTGATTAGTTTTTTTTATTTTTTTTCCCTTTTTTTTCTTTTGTCTTGCTTGCCTTAACCTTCATGCAATCCTCCCTCTCTCTTCCTGGTCTTTTTAAAGTTGATCTGGGTCTGCAACTCCCATTTTTTTCTCCTTGATCTCTGCTCTCATCCTGATGATGAACCACAGAGTGTCACTCAAAACGTTGATGCAAAAAATTCACATACAATCGAATCTAGAAATCACTCAGCTAAACATTATGAATTGTGGAAACTTGATATCATTATCTTAATATCTTATTAAACTTCCAACAAAAAAAAAGATCAGATTGACAAATTAATATAAAATATTTTAAATCATAATAAGTTTAAATTAAAAAAATTTCTAGCCATATTGAAATTTAGATTATGGGATTCTTTATAAAGAAAAAAAGAGAGAGATTATTTAAGAAAACAGTTATTAACATCAAGGGGGTAAAAAATTTATTAAATCAAGGAAATGTTACAAAGCAAGGGCATTAAATGGCCCTATCAAGTTCAACCAAGTGATCCAATTGATGAGACAAATATGGGGGTAGTTGACCTTGATCCACCAAATTCCAATCATGAATATGATCAAAAGCCCATTTAGCCAAGCAATCAACAACACCATTCCATTCACGAGGAATATGATTGAAAGTAATATACTCCAACGAAGCACAAAGAGTGAGAATTTGTTCAACAATCAAAGCCAACTGCCAGCTCACATTATCCAAATACTGCCTTTTCAGTAAGTTCACCACAACTTGGGAGTCAGACTCACATATGATCCTTCGCCATCCCAATTGACTGCCCCGCTGCACAGCCAATAAAATGGCCTGAGCCTCCATAAGATTATTCATATGAAGACCCTTATACATAGAGAAAATAAACTAAATATCTCCAGAGCTATCCCGGCCCACACCCCCAATGCCATCATGACCTGGATTTCCACGAGAAGAGCCATTTGAGTTGATTTTTAGGACTCCAAGAGGAGGAGGGGTCCAACTTCCCTCCCTATTCACCTTCAAGGTAGGATGCCTGCATCTGTTGCACATGATTTGTCATTGCGGAGGAGGAAGATGCAAATGATTACAACAACCAACATCACAAGGGTCCACCATCATAGTCATATCACACTTAGCCGCAACAGTTTCCCCTAAAGAGTGTAGAATTTTCCACCAAAGGTGAGGGGCCATCAACAACGAATCTTGAAAAATCTTCTTATTCCTCTCCAACCACAGGTTCCAGATAATAAAGGAAGGCCCAAGAGCCCAAGCAGCCTAAAGAAATGAGGTAGAAACAGGGCCCTGCCCCACTATTCCCCAAATCAGAAGTTCAAAAATTTAACTAGCAGTTTATATATATATATATATATATATATATATATATATATATATATATATATATGTATGTATGTATATGTATGTATGTATGTATGTATGTATGTATGTATGTATGTATGTATGTATGTATGTATGTATGTATGTATGTATGTATGTATGTATGTATGTATGTATGTATGTATGTATATGTATATGTGCATTAATTGTAGGCAAAAATGCAAGCTATCAAGGGGACAATCCAGTGATATTGAATCAGGTGGAAAATGTGTAGGAGTTTCAGCCATTAGAATGTCAGCCTCCATCAATGCATAAGCTTAAAAAAAAAATGGAAAAAGCAAAATAAGCAAATAGATAAAAGAAAATTAGTGCATAAGTACTTAGCCATGAATTTATCACTGAGAATTTTGAGCAAACAATAAGGAAACTGTATAATATCTTCGAAGTTGAAGGTCTTTTTTTGGAAAGCCCTGTTAATAAAAGGAAAAAGGGAAGCAATAAATAAATAAATATATATATATATATGTGCAATATTTATATTTTGATGATACCTTCGAGTGTAGAAAGATATTGATGTGATTTAAACTGCAAAAGAAAATTCCATGCAAATAGGATGACAGTCACATCTAGGGCAAACAAAGCAATGCATTTGTGAATAATAAAAAAATAGAATTTACAATATCTAAGAAGATTGGATAATATCTCTCCAAATTATAAAATTATTAATAATGATTCCTTAGAAGAAAGAAAAGAAAATAAGAGGGTGTAAATGAGGGTCTTGCCTAATACCTATAATAAATGGGTTGAGAGGACAACAATAACCTCCTTAATAGAAGTCATTGTTTGGAAATTATTAAATTTGTAAATTTCATGGTCATCAACCTTTTTAACCCAAATAACCAAATAATAGTTATATTATCACTTGAGGTATAATAGTTTTTCCCTTATTATCCATCCATTATTGCGCAAAAGTATAACATAGAATAATGTTGTCAAGTGGCGTAATCTTGATTCCAACATTCAATTTAGGAGCAACCATAATAAACTTGTAGTACAATATTAAAAAAAAGGTTATTAATGATAAATTGCCATAGTCAAATTATTTATGCTAAGATTATTATTTTAAAGGAAGCAAGAGTAATAATAATATAGGTGACTATAGTAAATTAATGTCTTCTAAGTCCAAAGAAATTCAATCATATTAGGAGTCCCTAATTTAATTAAATATATATGTAAGTTGTAAATTCTTTGAATGAGCCCAATGTGGATCTGTACATTTTTTATTTATTTTATTTCCTTTTAAAGAAAATTAATTGCATTTAATTATCTTTACAAGTCTATAACCAACATAAATAAAAGAAAAAATCCAAAGAAATGTTATAATCAAAGTGCAAATGTAACTAGGAAGCCTAAAAGGATAACATGACCCAAGGAAAATGATAGAATCATCTAGAAAGTATTAGTAAATAGAGTATTGAAATTTTATTATAAAAAGAAGTATATAATATTTGTGAACATAAATAATGACAATTATAGTGGAAGAAGAAGTGGGTTTATTTTTGAGCTCGATTGTAACATTCTTTTTTTTAGCTCATACAAATCAATCAAACAATAATAACCTCAAAATATTAAAACAACCATAGACATCACTTGCGTGAGATTTTAGGGGATATGCCTTTCCTTATAAGAAAATAAATCTTCCTATGTTAATGTCACGCTAGTATTTCATGTAAATGAAGCAGTGCAAAACTCCTACAAGCTAAATTATAAGTATGATAGCTATAGTAGACACACTAATAAAGTCTTCTTGGCTAAGTGTTCTTACGAGTCAATCAACAAATTTATGTTGTTATTTCGAGCCACTATGGTTGTGCTAGGTGAATAACACTATAATTAAAACATAGGAATGTAGGATTTGTTGTTATTCAAAGAGGAATATTAAAGGAGCATACTTTTGCTGATAATATTATTGGTAATGTGTGTTGAACTATGATCACTTAGAACCTTAATTAGCTTAACGGTTGAAAAAAAAAATAGTCAAGTTTTTTTACCAAAAAATTGGGGCATGACAATATATATATGTGTGTGTGTGTGTTCGATTTGCATACACGTATATATATGTATTCTTATACAAGTTTCTTGTTTTAGAATGGATTTTAGGTTCCATACAATACCTTTTAAAATAAAGAACTTGACTTTTCATTTCAAACATTTTTATATATGTATATATTTCTTCACTAAAGAAAATAATTTTCTTTACAATGCTCACTTTCATTTCCTTCAAATCACAAATTTTGAATAGAAAATTTAATCTACAAACCATTCATTTTCAAGTATTGAAATAATCCAAACCAAAAAAAAATAATTCTCTTATATATGCAAATTAGTTCAAATGCAAGTCATCATGCCAATGTGGCGTGTGCACCCAAATTCCAACTAGCTTACCATTCGATCCAACTAAACAATCCTACTTCAATGGGCTACCTGGTCATACCTTTACCCTAGTATAGTGTGTCGTCAATTTGAGTCTTGGTCGTATTCCTTACCCTTGTTGTTTTGGGTATTTTATTATTGTGCAAGTTTAATTTTGTAGATTAAAATGTGTGTTTGACTAAGTATTTAACTTATGGTATTATTGATGTGAAATTTTTAGAAGATCCCATGGCAAACCAACATAAGGACAAAGGGACACACAAAATGTATAAGATACATGCAACAAGACAAGATTCACAAACATACAATGTTAAAGCTAATGCAAAAGGGATAGACTAGCAAATTGTGTTATGCCACGTCTATCAAATACACTCAGAAGGATGTAAAATCACTTATGAGATGCAAGGCTCCATTGGCGAGCAATTTTTGGTATGTTAGGTGGCCATGAAATATGCTCACAAGGGTTAGTGCAATCAGGTATACACTAGGTGAGCCCCAAAGGAAAAATGAGAAACACACACTAGGTCTACAAGGTGTGAACTCATAACAAAAGGGTGGTAGATGGGAAAGTCACACCAGGTCTATAGGTCTCCCATACATCAACCATACCAAAAGTTATACTCCCTGATAAATTTGATAAGGTGTCACAAAATGATCAATGTTCTTCACAAGGCTAGCAAGTTGTGTTATACTAGAAACTCATGAAATATGACAAGGTTTAAATGCAACGAAAATCAAGATAATCAATGGGGTTTTACCTTATGCACAAAAGGTCACACCTTAGGGAAAATCACACTTGACATTACCACCAAGAGAGGACTAGTCAAGGAATAAAATATCATACCTTAGGGAACACTAGCTATAGCATTGCCACCAAGGAGAAAATAATATGCCAAGAAAGGTCACACTCTTGTAGAACATCAAGACAAATGTCACCACAAAGAAGACACGTCACATGAATTAAGAAGACCACACTTTGGATAAAAAGGTCACACTTCCTAGGAGATGTATGCTATCATCACTAAGAAGGAAACATGCAAACAATGAGCGGGGGACCATATGCCCCCTTCAAATGTCAACATACTTGCTATGTTGGTGTTTTAAGGAGAAAGAGGGGATACTTGACAAGGATGCATACCTCCTAAAAGTATTTATCCTTGCTCCCCAAGCATAGAGACAAGGACAACCACACCAAGGACTATCATGTTGCTGCCAAGAAAAATATGGTTGCACTTAAGATTGTATCACCATGAATGACAATGAGAAAAACACATAAAGCTAATAATGCCACATAGTGATAAGCAACATGATAGGGGGTATGTGCAGGATCATGATGGGCCAAAAAGTTGTGACATGATGGGTATGTGTAGGGTATGTGGCTGACAATTTTTTTTACCCAAAATTGATGAAATGAAAAGGGTTTTTAAAGGAGATTTTGGGTATGTGCAGGATCATGATGGGCCAAAAAGTGGCGATATGATGGGTATGTGTAGAGTATGTGGCTGGCGACTTTTCTTTATCCAAAATTGATGAAACGAAAAGGATTTTTTAAGGAGATTCTCAAATTTCCACCAATATAAATTATGTTTTACTTTGAATTTAATAAATAATTATTATTTATTTTCTATTTGAATTACGACTAAATTCCTAATTGATAGGTTGATTGAAAAATATCTATAGCTTTCAAATGATAACACATTTTTTGAATCTGAAACATGCGTCACATTCTATGCTTCACATACTATAGGATTAAAAAAAGAAAAAATGAATTTCATGAAGTTTTGACCAAGTTAAGGTGGTTAGACATATGAGTTTTTATATTTTTTAAATTTTTTAATAAAAAAAATCATAATTAATAATATACTTCGAAAAAAATTACAAAAAAAATGCATCACATCGGGACATGAGTCCTCTATTTATATCTAAAATCTTAGCAAAAATATTATCATTTATTGTGAAGTTGAGATTAGTCGAGAAAAAGACACCTACTTCTTATTTTCTCTGAGAATTTAAGTACTTGCATTGAAATTTCAAATTTTCATAAATAGATTTAAAAAAAACCTAGTAATTTAGAAACTACATTCAATTTTCTATAGATTATATTCTTACATATTTTTGAAATAATATAGATAACTTATTCAAATTTTTACATCAAATTTCCTAACTCTAATTTTTCTAATTTTTTTGCCACTTAAGGGCCTATTTTTTCCATGATGATCCTGCGCATACCCTTTTTCAGCTTTCCACCAATATAAATTGGGCTTTACTTTGAATTTAATAAATTACTAATAT
>VDFB02105785.1:128906009-129158747 GCA_007258455.2 Sequoia sempervirens | reverse complement strand
CACAAGAGGCACATGATCGAAGCTACTCGAGAAGATGGGCTTCAGAGGAAAAGGCTTTGGTATTTCTGAGCATGGCATCACCAATCCGATCGAGGAAAAGAAGCGACCACGGTACCAAGGATTGGGATTTAGAGGAGGAGATTGACAATCCTCTAGAGCTCGAAACTTCTGCAACCACTACGGTATTAGTGGACATTGGGAGGCAAAGTGTTGGAAGCTGCATCCAGAGCTTCATTGTCGATCGAGGTCTATTGAGAGACCCAACCACCAAAAAGTTGAAGAGATGAAAGTAGAGCTGGCAATAGCTACCACTTCTGAGGCAGTCCCAGGAGAAATTCAACCATAGTCTGAGCAACCTGTGAAAGAGAGTTCCTTTGAATAGCTTCGTAGGAGCTGGGAACAATGCTCATCAAACTAGTATATCAATTTGTGTGTTTATTACATTTTTGTAGTGTGATGAATATGTTGATAAGCTAGTATTGTTTTGTGAGCTCTGAATAAACTTGGTTGTAATAATTTTTATGAAGTTGTAATTCTCTAGAGGTTGAGATTTTGTAAGGCTCTTGAAGCCACATCTCTTGTAATCTAGAAAGGAGAATACTTTGTAACTTCTTATTGCAGGTATGTTGTTAAGCACTTGTACTTGCAGATTTCAAGTGCGAAGCTTCAATTGAAGAGCACTTTTCAAAGAGAGTTGTTGAGAATGGTCAACAATGACCTTGTATGTTCTCAGCTTCAAGACTCAGTCATGGTTATCTTGAGGATAAGTCTGAACTCAATTGAGTTCTTCAAGGATTTATCGATGACCTTGTTGCTTCAGATGAACGTGACCCGAGCTATATGGTGGAGCCTTGAATCAACTATTCCAAAGTACAAAGGTGAAGGAATATTTAAGGTTGAGGTGTAGATACCATGCTCGAGTAGTTGGAGGAGCAACAGAAGCAAGCCAAAAGAAGGTGAGAGATGCAGAATGCGAACTACCTGTGAGAAGCACTAAGGGATAGGTTTATCATACTCAATTTTTCCTTCTTGCTTTGGGTGTTTTAAGTTCCATTTTTGAACTGCATCATGAGGAGTTGTGAATTCCTACATTGTTGAAGTGAAAGACCCTGATAGGCAGATGTGGCAGTGTGTTCTAGTGATTCAGATCATGGCAAGTGGCAAGATGCTGAATGCAAGAAGTTTTTAAGGACTTATAAACTTTTGGAGGACCAAAAGTTCTTCAGTGGGGAGGTTTGATCCAGGTGGATCTTCTGAACCTAAAAATTGAAGTGTTCCCATTTCTCCCAGAAGAAGTGCCATGGCATAGAGCTCAGAATACTAAATCTAGCGCAACTTGAACAGGTGAAAAAGGAGTATGTTTGCTCAAGTTACGTGCAGTCAAAGTTGGGTCAACCCTTGGATTAGGAGGCCGTTAGAAGGCAAAAAGTTGATGGACTCAGAATCAGCCTGAAGCAAGGTCATTTTGAAGGGCTTGATGACATGAACCTAGCGATGTTCGTTTCATCAAAATTCTAGTCCGTATGTGTGAGATATCACCGGTCAAAATTTGGTCAAAGGCCGGTCAACTCAGCTCCCAGGGACGAGAAAAAGGATGAAATTTTGACATCATAAAAAATGATCAAAGGTGGTATCATTGCGAAGGTCTCATCATCATGATTCCAACGGTGTTCGTTTCACGCAAATCAAAGCTCGTATGTGCGAGATATGGCCAGTCAGCTTGCAGTTGACCAAGGTACCATGTGGTACAGTTGCTGACATCAGCATAACATCATCATGCTGACTTGACAGATAGGTCATCATACGGATGTCGAGTAGGACCAATTAGATGCTGACACGTGTCAGTCTGTACAAGTGACATGGCATGGTGACATGGCTGATGACATCATCATGGTCATCTAATTGGGCGATGACACACATCCTTCTGATGACATGGCAACTAAGTGACTATTGACATGGATGCTGACTAGGCAGCTGACTGGCTCTTTGGATGAATGATAGTTTGACATGTGGCGTGATCTGGTTCGTACACGTGTCTTCCTCGTGAAACTCCTCCGTCGGTGAATTTGTTATGGAGTTCAAAAGTTGTTGCCGAGGTTGGAACCCCTGACCTAAGCGGAGCCAACCAATGACCTTATCGTTACACCAGCGCTCGCCGTTTATATGCATGTTGACAGCTGCGGTTTGTTTTGTTAACTGTCGGTTAATATTTTTTTTGAAAAAAAAAATAACCGATGGGTTTTGTACCCATGACCTCCGGGATTGTAAAAAGGTAAGGCCTCGATAGCCCACCGACATGTGCATGCTATTTTGTGGGCTCGGTATCTTTTGATGGTTGTTAGGCCCGAATTCCTAAAACAAAATAACCAACTATTGGTTATTTGTTTTAAATCAAAACAACCTCTAACCTGAAAAGCCCGAGAATAAGAATATGTTAAGGGCTTAAAAACAATTTGATAAGGGGTGTTATTGTTTTATGTAAAAATGGGGAAATTGGTTTTCATTTTTCCATTAAAGGGGAAAAAGGCCAAATCAGGTGGTTTTAACCAAATAGGCCCAACTTCAAGTATAAAAGGGAGACTAGGAGAGTCTTCCTCACTCAATTCATCCATCAGTTGATCATTCTCCATTGTATCCCTTTCTCTTAGTCTTTGAGAGGCTTTTGCGAGAGAATTTTTAGAGGGAATTAGGAGAGTATTTGAGTTGTGATGGAATGATGTTCTAATCTTGTAGTAGATCCTTTAGGTAGAGACAGTTTCCTTACTCTTTGTTAATCATCCCTAGCCTAGAGAGCTTTTGAGAGGGGTGTGAGTGAGAGACTTTTTGTATGACTTTGTGGATGAGCTACGAGATATTGTAAAGCAGTGTTGCAAGAGGCTCTAGTGGAGATTGTACTGCCATTTCAGAACATTTCAATAGATTGGTCACTCGATTGAGCTCGACCCAGAGATGTAGTCACGTTTGTGGTGAACTCCGTAATCAAATTGGTGTCTTCTTTACTCTCTCTTGGTTCTATGTTTTGAATTCTCTTTGTTTAATGTTCCTGCTATTACATTGTTGATGTCTTTACACCTTTGTTCATAATCACTTAAGCAACGTTTGTCATAGATCCCTTCCACTTTATGGATCAGAATCAAGTAATCCTTTGACCATCTCATCATCACATAATCTGCAAGAGGAAAACCAAGGAGAAGATCTTACCTTTGGAATGTCTCATGACAAAATGACTGAAATGTTTCAAAATCCAGAGAACCATAAAATTATCAACATCATGATGAGGCTTAACCCTTCATTGTACATGCTTGAACTAGCAAAACAAGGGGCCAAATTACCTTTTGATTTCAATGTAAGTACCATAGTGGAGACATCATTTTCTCCAATTTCATCCACCATCCCCACTCATCTACACCGCCATCCCAAAACATCACCCAAAACATTCCGCAAATCACGACATCTTTTGCTCCAACCCAACCTAATGTTAATAAGGGAAATGCATTTCTCAATGCTATTCAAGCACACCCCCTTGTTAATAATCAAAACTTGGATGCAAATACCACCTTGGAATAAAATGTACTTGAAAACCCATTACACAAGAATGTTCCTCTCACTTTCCATCATGATCCATCATCATCATTTTTCCATGCAACACCTCAAACTTCTCTCCTCACAAATTCGCAAGAGGAGGGAGATATGTTCGGACCAGGGGGCATATTCAACACCACAACATTCTTACAAGAACTCGCACCCCTCACATATCCACCTCTTCCACCATTGCCATTATCATCCACACCACTCCTTGGTTTAGGGATTCCCCCTCTACCAAGTATCAATGAAATAAATATCCCAAATATCAATCAAAGCATTATGACAAATGCTCAAAATTTGTTGTCGACATCACAACAACAGATGAAAAACACACAAGCAATTGCAACATCAACAACCACCCCCCTGACATCACAAAGCATGGTATCTCAGGGACCAACGACCATACCAACAACACCATCCACCACTCAAATTACTAGCACGACATCACCACTCACCACTACCACAAACACCATTCCGAATCCACCACCACCCCACCACCACCAACTTTCACCACATCGAGCCAATACAATGTGGTATTGCAAGCTGCTTTTCAAAGGGGATTCCAACAAGTGCAAAAACAAAAAGCCGTACACCTAGCTACTCAATAAGCCGCTCAAGCTGTGCAAGCTGCTCAAGCAGCCCAAGCCGCACTACAAATGCAACAAGCCACACAAACCCAAGCTTTATTGCAACAACAACAACAAGCCACTCAAGCTGCACAAGTCGTGTAAGCATTGCAAGCACAACTTCTATTGCAACAACAAGCAACACAAGCACAAGTAGCACAAGTGCAAGCTCAATATCAGGCACAACAAGCCCAATATCAAGCACAAATTCTTGCACAAAGACAAGCAGTGCAATTGCAAGCATATCAACAAGAAATAAAGTAGTATCAAGAGTAGCAAGAAGCAGCCAAATTGGCTTCCCAACAACAAGCACAAAAACAAGCATTGTTGGAACAACAACAAGCACAAATCTTAGTGCAACAACAAGAAGATCAACAATAGGCATTGTTCATACAACAACAGGTGGAAGCATACCTAGCTTGAAAAAACATACAAATACCATCAAACAACACACTGACCAACCCATCCATCCAACCCACAATCAAAACACCCTAAAACACCTTCATCCCACCCCCTGATCCACAAAATGACGTCACGACATAAATCAGGTTGCTCTTGCAACAAGTGCTTGATCTTCAATCAGGGCGAACAACAAAGACACCAAGCAACTTGTGTCTATATCCATTTGATAAGAGCCTAGTAATGAAACCATTCCCTAAAGGATTTTAGATCCCCAAGTTTGACAAATATCGAGGGACAGGAAACCCTGAAGATCACATTAGGGAATTCCAGGTTCATTGCATGGAAGTCGCATATGATGATACTTATCTGATGCGACTATTTCCTAGGAGTTTGGTAGTCCACGCTATGGAATGGTTCTCTCGTCTACCTTCAGGCATTCAAAAATTTCAATAAATTATAGATGCATTCATAAAAAACTATGCATGCAACATTGCAATGGATGTTAGTGTAGAAGAAATCTCAGCTCTGAAACAAGGAAAGGGTGAATCATTCAATTCATTCCTACAATGATGGCTATCCAAGGCCAATCGGAGCAAGTGGACCATGCCAGAAGAACAACAAGTTTGCACCATCATCGCCAACCTTGAAGGCCTCTTGGCATTTCATCTCAAGGTTCAAGGAATCACCACATATGATCAGTTGATCCCCAAGGTGCTCAGCATTGAAAGAGCCCTTATGACTCAACCCACTAGATCAACTTCATACCCCGAACAACAAAACAACCACCCACCATCCAATTACAATGATAAAAATCATATGTGGGCAAGGAACAAAAACATTACTAATGATGGTGTCGTCAACACCAAGGTTGTCATTAGTGCCCCTTGCCAAAATATGCCCACACCACAAATCCAAATCTAACACCAAAACAATCATCACACAACACACCAACCAAACAATAATCCAACAGTCAATAATCTCAATGATCAAAGTGGACCACCCCAACGCAAAAGTTATCCCAAATGAAAATACACCACTTTGGGGGAACCACTTGAAGACAATGAAAAAACTGATAGACGAAAAACTCATCAAGCCTCCTACATTTGAGAATTACTAAGAACCAGATGTGAAACCTCCTTGGTATAATGAGAATCAACTTTTTGAATTCCACAAAAACAAAGGCCATACCACAAATAGTTGCATAAGATTAAAGAACATCATTCAAGATCTCATCGATAAAAGAATCATAAACATGGAACAACCTACGGGAAACTAGGATCTTAAGATATATATGAATCTGATGCCTAACCATGGCAATAAAGGGAACAACAATAACAAATATAAAGGGAAAGGAACCCACTCAAACGTAAATCATGTGTATGAAACAGTTGTTGCCTCCCTAAATGAAGACTGCATGGTCATCACCATCAAGGGCGCCCATGCCAAAAATTGTGGAGTCACCACAAGAGGCAGAAAAGTCACCATTGCAAGACCATCCCAACCAAACAAAATACCTACATCTAGATCTGTTCTAAATGGCTACAATGCCCTAGATCAACTCAAGAGAATGCCAGCGCAAATCTCCATCATGGAGTTGTTAAAAATATCATCTACCCATAAGAAAATTCTTGAAGAAGCGTTGGCCTCATCCACTGTCCCCGCAGATCTTGATGTGGAACAATTCCAAGCTATGGTCGAAAATAGAATTATACCTAATATTCTTACATTCTCTGACTAGGAATTTCCTGCGCAACCATCTCACAACCGTGCACTTCACTTGGAAGCCATAGTGCAAAAGAGAAAAATCAAAAGGGTCTTGGTGGATGGAGGTGCGGGCTTGAACATATGTTCCCTAAGTCTCATCAAGCAGTTGAAAATATCAGAAGATTCTATCGACAAAGGGAAGGGTATCATGATAAGAGCATATGATGATCAAGAAAGAGTGTCTTAGGGCATGATCAAACTCCCTATTCAAGTAGGGCCTGCCATCATGGAAACCACTTGCTAGGTCTTAGACCTCAACTTGCCATATAACATCCTCCTAGGATGCCCATGGATTCATGCGATGAAAGCAGTAGCATCAACTTTCCACCAATGTGTGAAATTTAAACATAATGGACAAGAATTTATTGTCCATGGAGATCCCAAACCTTTCTCGTATTGCAAAAATCTTGAAGCAAAATATTGCAAAATCCCCCAAGTACCAAAAAATGATGAGGGCCCATCCACACCTTACATCGATCTTGCCACTCTCACATCCACTTTTGCGATAGAGACACCTGCCACTCCTGCCATTCCCACCATCTCTGACATCAAACTCATTATCCAAGATAATAGTTGTGGAAACTATAAGCTCCCTAATGATTCCTTTGTGGTAGGAGAGTTACCATAATCTCCTCGATCACGGGGATGCCCGCAAATAAATGAAGCTTCCACATCTCAAACGTCTCGTGAAGACTATCCTAAATTCACAAGTTGGGGAGACCTGGGCCAAGAGGTCATTGAGGCAGATCCATCTCACATGCTATATCAAGATGAAAGACCAATGGTTGATTTACCAATGGATGACAAAAGCAAGGGTCTGCAAATGATGCTCGCAATGGGCTACGACAAAAATCAAAGATTGGGACAAAATAACAATGGGATCATAATACCTATCATGTCAGACACACGACCAATAACAAATCTTGGCCTTGGATGTACCCCTTTGAGTATAACCATACGTGGCCAAAGTCCTCTAGTTAGAACGATTAATAATCCTCCTTAGCCAATTGCAACAGAATTACACCTACCTATGTCTACAGGTCATGTCATAGATAAGTTTACATTTGTTATAACCGACGTCTATAGTAGTAGCGATGATGAGGATCACTTGACTAACTTACCTAGGCTATTTGAGGATACCACTCTTTGAATGATTAGCACCTTATCTTTTGAATCAGACCACCAAAATCATGAAATCTGTCTAATATATCCACAACTCATCGACTACGACCAACAAGGACCTCCAGTTCTTGATACATTCAAATATGATGAGGCACTCTCAGAATTCATGGGATTACAGGATAACATTCGGGATGGGGATCACAAAGTAGGGTTCATTATAGAGCTAGACACACAGGCCTATTATGGGGAAACAATTGAATCCTTCTGTCACAAAAGTGAGAAATTAAGAATAATATCCAAGTCCTTGAGTGAAAACCACACTGTAACACTCTCTGACCAGAAAAAAGTAAAAACAAAGGATGTATCCAACGGTGAAAACCTCTTTGAGGCACCTGAGGATAGGGGATTCAATCTTCCTTTAAGAGCTATTCATTAGGAAAAGTCAACAGTCTTGGTAGAAAAATGCAATCCGGTCAACCTAGGAACAAAGGAGACCCCGCATATCACATTCTATGTGGAATCACTATTATAGAAGAGCAAGAGCTCCTAGCAACATTCCTAAGAGAAAGAAAAATAAACTTTACATGGAGTTATGCTGACATGCTAGGACTTGATCCGGAGACCGTGGTTCACCACTTAGTAGTGTATCCAGAAGCAAAGCTTGTCAAACAAAAGCTTTGAAAAATGAATCCTTAGATCGCTCTATTGGTCAAAATGGAACTAAAAAAGCTATTAGATGCAGGATTCATCTGACCAATAGATTGTCCAGAATGGGTATCAAACTTGGTACCTATTTCAAAACTCGATGGGAATATCAGAATATGCACAGACTTTAGAGATTTGAACAAGGCATGTCCAAAAGATGACTTCCTGCTTCCCAACATCGACATGATAGTAGACATGACAGCAAGACATGGGATGTTGTCACTAATGGACGGATTCTCAGGGTACAATCAAATCATAATAGCTAAAGAGGACCAACATAAAACAACTTTCACTTGTCCACGGGGGACATATTGTTGGAATATGATGCCATTCGGCTTAAAGAACGTAGGGGCAACATACCAAAGGGGTCCATGACATTGATATTCCATGACATGATCCATAAGATGGTTGAAGACTATGTTGACGACATTCTAGCTAAGCCTAGAAAGAGAAAAGATCACATAGCAACCCTAAGTGCCATCTTTGATAGACTGGAGGAGTACAAGGTCAGACTAAACCCAAAGAAGTGCATCTTCGGCTTACAATCAGGAAATCTCCTAGGATATATAGTGTCAATGAGGGGTATCGAGGTGGATCCAACAAAAGTAAAAGCAATCCTCGAGATGGAGGCATCAAAAAATTAAAGCAACTAAGAGGTCTCCAAGGCAGACTCCAATCCATTCGACGATTCATAGCACAATTGGTGGACAAACAAAACCTGTATTCTCACTTACTCCACAAGGGAGTAGTGTACAAATGGGATACCAAGTGTGAAGAGGCATTCAACAAGATAAAGGAATACCTACTAACACCGCCAGTATTAATGCCACAAATCCCAAGAAAGCCATTGATTCTATACATGTTAGCAACAACAGTAGCCCTGGGAGCTCTTTTAGCTCAACATGACGAAAAGGGAATAAAAAGGGCTATATATTACATTAGCAGGACAATGGTTGGGCATGAGCTAAACTATTCATTCATCGAGAAAGCATGCCTCACAGTAGTGTTTGCGTCACAAAAATTCAGACATTACATGTTGGCACATAAAATTAAACTCGTCGCCAAAATCAACCCTCTCAAGTATCTACTATCAAAGGCAATGCTTACATGAAGAATGAAAAAATGGGTAATGATGCTATCAGAATACAACATCGAATATGTGGAGAGGAAATCAATCAAGGGCCAAGTCATCACGAATCAATTAGCAGAAGCACCAATCTATTCAGAGAACCCTCTCATCTCAGAATTTCCAGATGAATCCATTTTTAATCTCAACATAGCTAACCACTAGAAACTATACTTCGATGGCTCATACACGCAGCATGGATCAAGAGCTAGTGTTTTCTTTATCACACCACAAGGGGATTGCATACCACGGTCTTACAAAATAGCATTTCCTTAGACCAATAACATTGCTGAATACAAGGCTTTGACCATAGGTCTCAGAATAGTAGTGCAGTGCAACATCATAGCTCTTAGAGTATACAAAGACTCTCAATTAATCATAAATCAAGTCAATGATGAATATTAGACCAAGGATGACAAGCTCACTCCATACAAGAAATTGGTGGAGACTCTCAAAGAATCCTTCATCAAAATAACATTTGAGCAGATTCCTAGAACCAACAATAGAGTAGCAGATTCCATGGCAATAATTGGATCCTTGCTCGATATCCCCCACGATGTCCCAAAATATGAATTCCTGATTGAGCAACTTCTCGTACCTACATTCGAGGTACCCGAATCAAAATATGTGTGCGAAATCATTGGTCCTAGCGATCCTTGGTATCACGAAATTTACACATACCTTTGAATAGGAGTCATACCCGCCGACCTACCCTCAAACCTAAAATGAACCTTTGCTAAAAAGGCATCTAGATTTGTCGTCCTAGGTGATACCATATATCGTAGAAGCATAGAAGGAACCCTATTGCACTGCCTAAACACTGAGGAGACATTAACCGCTCTAATTGAAGTACACTGTAAGGGTATATGTGGTTCACACTCGAGTGGAATGACCATAGCTAAGAAACTGTTGAGGATGGGGTATTATTGGCCCATAATGCAAAGAGAAGCACACGATCATGCTAGAAAGTGTCTATAATGTCAGCAGCATGGGGGCCTCATTCGTGCTCTAGCTCAAGAGCTTCATCCTATTGTCAAACCATGGCCCTTCTCATAGTGGGGACTGGATCTCATTGGAAAAATCACACCCACCTCATCTAATGGCCACAAATTCATCATAACCGGAACATAGTACTTAACTAAGTGGGTGGAAGCCATACCCATGATGTATATCACAAGGAAGCAGATTTCAAAGTTCATCCTGAATTATCTCATTTGTCGCTATGGTGTTCCACAAGCCATTATATCAGATAATGGAACCCCATTCAAGAATCAAGAGCTTCGTGACTTATGCGACAAATTCAAAATCCAACATTGCTTCTCCACCCCATACTATCCCCAAGGCAATGGCCAAGCAGAAGCTACAAACAAAACTATTCTGAAAATCCTCAAGAAAATAGTTAATGACGCAGGTTGTGACTAGCATTTGTAGCTTAATCCCACCCTTTGGGCCTATTGAACTAGCATCCGCACACCCACTGGCGCCACCCCCTTCTCCCTGGTCTACAGATTAGAAGCGGTACTCCCCATTGAGATCGAGCTCCCATCCCTCAGGATATCACTACAAAACCTCATCATGGATGAAGAGTACTGGGTATCAAGACTAAATGAGCTAGAGCTATTGGATGAGTGACATATAGATGCTTTGAATCATTTGCAAGTCTATCAAAATAGACTCAAAAGGAGCTACAATAAGAAAATTAGAAGCAGGACGTTCCAAGTTGGAGAACTTGTATTGAAGGAGAATCAAAAGAATGCCCCAAACCCAAGCAACAAAGTAAAGTTTGAACCCAATTGGTTGAGACCATTCATCATCACAACAAGTTACAAATCAGGGGCATATCAGTTATCAACACCCAAAGGGGAACCTCTGCAACAGCCCATGAATAGCTCTCATCTCAAAAAGTTATTATGCCTAAATCTTTCAAGGTATAGAACCAAAAAATCCAAAAAATCAAAAAATTCCCTAAAAAAAATGGTTACTTCAGCAAAAACCTGGCAAACAAGCGTCTTGGTAACAACAAAAAAAATAAAAAAAGCAAAAAATCCAAAAAAATCAGAAAAAGGAATTAAAAAAAAATAACTTAAAGAGAAAAAATCGTCCTCTAGTGAAAACCACTTCGGTGGCACTTTGGGCAAGTACCTTGGTGAAAACCTGGCAAATAAGTGCCTTGTGTAAATAAGCACTTTCCATCCACCAGGATCTTTATGGCTTGTTCTACATCATCCATCCATCATCCATCGCATTCAGGTCTCCATCCATCACTCATCCACTCACATCCGCACCATAGCTTGGTCTTGTGTTCATATCACGATCCCTCCTAGTGCTACTCGACCCATCCTTAAGGTCAGTTTGTCCTGCCTTTTTTCGGAGTATTCTATTGCATCATGCTGGGGGCATGTTCTCATTGTATTGGATTTGTGTATATTCTTAAAGTCCTAAATATCAAAAAATCTAAAAACATCATAAAATCAAAAAATCCAAAAACATCAAAACATGTCAAAATCCCAAAACAGGTCAAAAAGTCAGTCAAAAAGCCAAAAAATAGAGTCATCTTGTCGAACTACATCATCTCTGAGCTTGAACATAGGCAAGGTTGATCTTTGATCATCCCCCGAGACATTTAGGTTAGTCCTATAGGGTCCGTCATAATAAACTGACATCTCATCATGTATATTTTCATCTATAAATCAATCAAGTTGCCAATCGAGCTACGTGGTCTCTGCGTGTATAATGTAGGCAAGGCTAATCTGTTGATCAGCCCTTGAGGCCCCTAGGATAGGTCTTTAGGTTATTCTCTTGGTGAAAATTTTAGAAAATCCCAAAACATTGGAAAATTTTGAAAATGAAAACATTTGAAAATCTCAAAAAATACCAAAAACAACCTCAAAACATTGCAAAACTCCAAAAACATCCAAATATTTGAAAAAATCCATCCACCTCATGTCGTTTGCACCCGCAATAAAACACTCATAATAAACTGATCGTTATCCTCAATCTTTGGTAAGACAATCAAAAACAAGTTTAGTAGGTTAAAAAAACCGAAAACCCAAAACGTCAAGTCTTAGGTCTAAGTTAGTGTATAAGCAAGTTGGTCATCTCTTTGTATTGGTAGCTCATCATCCAAAATTGGTCCCATATCAATCATCTCTTAGAATGCTTTGGATAAACGAAATGATGTGCCACCATCCAGTAACATGTCCTAGGATGAATCCTTCCTACAATGGGCATTATCTTTTGGCAATAAGTTTCGGTTCTTATCCTTAGAAAACAATCCTCTTTTGGTTAGCAGTATTGAAGAGCATTAGCTTGTTTCTATACTTTGTCTTTATCTTTTGACTTATCTTATTACGTTCATTCCAAGGACTTCTCGATGATATCCGAACAAGAGGATTTAGAGAAATAGGAATGGAGCAACAATCGTTATCTTTTTGTCTGCTATGCTTGTTGGACGTTCTTGTAATATAACCTTGGTGAATACTTGCTTTGTTAGGTATGTATGGAGAAGGTCTTGGACAACTTTTTGACTATTGCATTGAAAGGTTCACCTTTTCGTGTTTTGGTCCGAGGTGTTTTGAACTTCTAAAGTGCATTCTAGCAAGGTTTCTGTATGTCAGGTGTGAACAAGGATACTCCTATATGATTTTCAAGTCAAAGTCCATCACACTAGGTACAATGCCATCCTGGTTTTCTATACCTTGATGCATCGTACCATGTGTGTTATCAAACATAAAAAAATTGGCCCTTTGAAAATCCCAATTTCCTCGGTAAAGTAATCATCATCATCATCATCATTTGCATTTGCATCACCTTGTTTCTTGTTGAAATGACTTCTTCGTTTCTTGCTAACCACACTAACAAGGTACTATGACAGTTGATCATCATCATCACCATCATCATCATCAATCTTGCATCCACAAAACCATTACCACATTGCATAAACATATCATATAGGAAACACATGCATGGCATTTCAATCATCACATAAATAGGGTATCATAGGCATTCTTCATAGATAGGTGCATCCATTTCATCACATTTCATCCATTGCATTGTAACTCATTACATTATATGAATCACTGCATAAGCATTCATTTGCATTTCATAACCATTCCACATTATCACATATTGCATAATCATAAAAAATAGGTACATAGGCATTATAAGATAATCTATCACATAGATAATAACATAACATCATAAAGTCATCCCATGTGTTAAGTCCATTTTGCATAAAACATTATCATATCATTACATATAGTACATCATATTAAATATATCATGTACATTACATCATCATTTAATATGTTTAGGATAATAACATTTTTTATTCTAAGTATCTTAAAGGAACCATCTCATATGCATCATATCACGACCATCGTATTACATCATCCATGCCATCTCATAAATAGCATCATAAATCATTCATTACATAATATAAGCATAATTCATTACATCACATACAAAACATACATCTATCCATAATCCATTTATAAGCATGATTCACATAAAATTTCACATATATACCATACCATTTTGCATATTACATTCCACATCACATATCACATCACCATTTGCATCAATATAAAATAGATCATCATATAGACAGCATAATTGCACATCACAATTGCATATCATAGGTTAAATATAATACAGATCTGTTAGTCATAATCATAATGCATACATCATCAGAAATATATGCATCCATAAAAGCATCATTGCATAGCATATAGAAATAAATCATCCATGCATAAATAATAATAAAAGAGTACACATTGCATCACATCAAAATCACCACCGGCTCATATATATATCATCATCAATAACACAAATTTCATAGTACAAACAATAAATCAGATCACTATACATATATGTCAATCAGTACAAAAGGCCCATCAAGCTATCAAAAATGAGCCCGTAAGGCACAAAAAGTATCGAATCATCCTGATCAAGCTCTGTCCCTATGGATGCTGCCCTTGCCTCTATCACCATGACCCTCTGATGGTCTATGGCTGTCTCACTCTGAATACTCTGGGACTCATTCTACTCTAGGTACGGCCTCATGATAGTACCTCTGATAGTACTTGGCCTCTCGGACAACATCCCTGTATGACTGAACTAACACTATACCCTAGGAGGAGGAGGCTATCATACTCTCTATTTGTTGTCTCTTGCCTAGCTCAGTGGATTACTGTAGCTCTACAGCCTATCTCTATTATACGGCTTGATCCCTCTCAGCCCTGAGCTACTCTCTCTCGGCCCTCACCTAATCTCTCTCAGCTGTCATGGCCTAGACCTGGGCTTGCAACTGCATAATCAGCACATCCCAAGGATCTGCCTATCCCGCGGACTGTACCTATGGCTACACCTGTCTGGACTGGAGGCACAACTGGTTGATCCTATCAAATTTCAGCTCTTTGTCCTCATCCTCGTCATCTCCCTCTGACTCTTCATGGATCTAGAATTGCACCTGGAATCGTCAGCCGAAACGGAGGCCAAAACCAATCCCTATAGGCCTGTGTAGCACCTGGATCTGCGAGTCCTTGATCAAAGGCCCATGGTCGAGCCACTAACTGCCTGAAGTTGTCCATTGCCTCTGAAGCAGGAATATACTGCCCCCATGAAACCTGTGTCATGGAGTGGGTGAAGATGGCCACACAATCATCATCTGGCTAATCCTAAGGCTCCCCTAATTGAAGTTGCATGCGCCCGGGCAGGTACCGCTCAATCATAGTGTGCTCCCGCCCCTGCATTCTAATTGTCCTAGCGGCAGAAGAACATCTGATCAACATCGTCAGCCCATCCGGGCTGACCAAGGTACGGTTGCTAGGTAAAAACCTACATCTCATCCAAGACTCACCTCCAATAGGAGATCTCGTGCTCATCGGTGTGTGTGAAGGACACATCGCCTCTGTATCGCCACACGAGGGGATCGTTTGGCACCATTGGAACTGAAACAACGCATGGCCGCAACACAACAATGTGCTCCCATGCCCAAACGTGAAGAAGAGTCACCCTTGCTCCAAGTGCTCTGCCATCCATGTAGACATACTCATGGAGGTCCTTGTACAATGAAGCTAGAAGAATAGGCCCCCAAGCAAAACGAACTAGTCTGTCTCGAACCATCTGCTCCTAGTAGTATCCCCAGTGGGGACTAAAGTATCGACCTCATCTGTTAGGGGAAATGAGACCCAAAATGATGGCTGCAATCACCCAGCGGTAGGGAGGTGCCAGGATCCTGTGCCGCTTGAGCTCTATCTGCCCCTCGCAAAACACAATCTCATATGTAGCAAGGACTCTGAAGCAAGCCTCGTGCCCCTCGTCCATGTCAAAAATCACCTAACGACCATGAATCGACAATTGCAAAATCTACAAAACATCCTCTAGGGTGACGGTGGCCTCACTAGCGAGAAGATGGAACAAGGAGGTCTTGCTATGCAATCTCTCAGCCAGCGCTAACAACATCCCTAGGTGAGTGCACACGGGCGCCGCATAAGCAATGTACCACAATCCCATAATCCAGAGTCGATCCTGGTCCCTGTTGCTCAAGTCCCGCAAGTAACTGGCTAGGTCCTATGACCTGTGCTCTTGGGAGTAGAGCTCCCTTACCGCGTCTTGCACCAAGGAAGGTCACCATGTTAAATTTTTTGAAAAATTCTTCATCACGCATCCAAAAAAATTCTCCAGCGGTGCAACTCGTGATGGTGTTGTAGTTTGATTTCTAATCAAACTCTGACGCTAGGCCCTAAAACTACAAAATCGCACCACCGCGGTGCACTTTATCATTCAGCGACACACTTTGGACGAAATCAAGACCGTCGCGTCGCACTTTTCAAATCCCTTCGTCGGCCCCAGGCTCAGTGTTAGAGTTTTTAAACTCCAAACTACACCGTCACAGCGTAATATAGCACTGCGAGGTGCAGTTTGATTCCCAAGTGGTGCCATATAGTGTCATTGTAGATGGACCAACTCTTTAAATCATTAAATGAGGCAATAAATGAAAAAATGAAGCTCGAGTAGGGACCACTTACCGGTGCCCCGATGCCAGGTGGCCATTGGTACATTTGAACTCGATCAAAAATGGTTAGGGGAAGTTGTCGTTGCACCATATCGTCAGGAGGTCTCAGCTCAAATCTCAAGGTTACTATTGGAAGTGTTTGAAAATGACTTGAAAGTGACCCCTCGGGCCCTTTTTAAACCCCAAAATTAAGGTTTTTGCACCTTGATTGGTTGTCCTGCTAGGGTTTTGGAACCCCGAACCTATTTTCATCAAGTTGAGGCTTGTTTTTCATTGTCTTATTGCATTTAGACACAGTTTTAGCTTCCTGGAGCCCTTTTGGACCTATTGGTTACTTTGTCCTCTTTTTTTCATGAGATCACCCAAAAATAAAAATTTTCATCCAATCTCTCGAGAGGGCATTATAATGGCATATTCTCTCTTGCCAGGCAGTAGCGGGGCAAGTTTTTAAATATCAAAATTTTTGGCTTCGATCAAGATCGCTTATTCTTTTAACCAACGCAACAAGTACATTGATTCAAAGAGGGGCAAAATGTAGACACGTAAAATATACCGATTGACATTGTGCATCTGATCCTGACTACTAACATTGTTTCATCTTGAATCATCCCTCGGTCTAACCATTTAATCAAATCTCCTTATCTGATTAAATTCATCAATATTCCCCTCTTAATTGAATAAATCATTTTATCTAATTAAGTCACCTATTTTGTTAATTAAATCAATCCATCTGATCTAATTATCCCTATTTAATTAAATAATTAATTTTATTTGATTAAATCTCTAAAGTCTATCCATTAAATTAAATAAATTAAAACATTGTTTGATTTAATATAACACCATCTCTTTTAATTAAATAAATCAAAATCCTTATTTAATTAATTTCTTCTCTTTATTCCTCTCTTATTTGATTTAAATAAATCCATAAATTTGAGTCAACTAGGTCACATTATCTAATCTCCTATTAAATTAATTAACCCTTGATTAATTTAATCTCTTATCATGTCTCATCCTCTAGATTTTGCAAGTTGCACATGAAAATAGATTTAATTGATTTATTAAATCTCTATTTTCCTCACAAGGCATCTTTTGGAATATTCTCCAAATTTGAATTCAAAAATTCCAAGTCAACATGTACATCCAACAAGGCAATAACTTCATCTTACATGTCCTTTGCTTGAGCCAAGTGGAATTTATTGCAATTTCCTTCTCTCTTGCAAGTCATTTCAACAAATTTGAAATTCAAAAATATGCATTTATTGGCACAATCCCCAAATCTTGCACATCCTCCATCCATTCATAGATTGACAAGTGGCATCATGCCATTGGATGAATGTTAGTCCCACATTGCTCAAATTTAGACATTCATCCATCTTGGCATTATATACATCAAGAGCTCATATCCTTTTTTAATAATCCACAAATTATGCAAAGTTATTATGCTAAAATATTTAGCCATTTCCATCCATCACCATTGAGTTCTTAGCTAGGTTTTTGTAGATTTTTTGGCTTGGAACTCTCATCCTTCATCAACAAAGTGGATCAATCACCATCAACATATCAAGCTTGCATCTTAGGAATTGGGAAAGGGCCAATTTTCACATCAAATTGGCACCAAGTCCCCCATGGGATCATGTGTTTGCTTTTCTAATTAGGATTGAATCTTTATTTTCTTTGTTTCATTGTGTTCTTCCTTGTTTTCTTTCCTAATTTGAAGTTTTCAAATGGATTTCATGGGGAATCCTTGTTCATGCTTGTAATTGATTAACTAACTTGTTTATTCTTGTTGTTTTGCAGACTAGGATTGGGGTTCGCACAATATCAATTTGCACATCTTTTGCAAATCTCTGATTTTTCTATTTTTCTCTTCTATGGAAGGATTTTATGGTTTGCATTTCAGATCTTGGTTTCTAACATGGTATCAGAGCCTCGATTTGCAGCCCCTTCCTTTTTTGGAGGAATACATTGCAGAGCTCGTTTGGGGTCCTTCGAGGGTTTCATTCCTTGAGTACATTTATTCAACATTTTGGATCAGATCGAGGTTTTCCATTGGATTCAGAGTGCTGGAAAAAGTCAGAAATGGCTTTTACTTCATTCATTTTGGTCACCGTTTACCAAATCTGTGAGGAATTGAAGCTTGGTGATTTTTCTAATAGATCTGGGGGTCGCCTGATTTTCGGAGCACTTTGGGCCAAAACGGACCTCGCCGTTGGATTCGCAGCACCCAAAAACACCTATTTTCATATAAAATTTGTTTGATTTGGACATTGTCAACCAGGGAGGAAAATTTTTTTTGCTCGTAGGCCGTACGACCCTTAGACACGTTTTTCAAGGAATAAATTTTGAAAAAAAAATATTAAAAAAATAAAAAAATGGGTTGGGATTTTGCATGGCCAGTATAAAACCGACCGCGCCACCCTCGCACCTCCACCACGCCACCATCTGGCCACCACCACCCCTTTCCTCCGCTCGCGTGCCACTCCATAGGCACTCAGCCCCGAATTGCCTTGCTCGCGGACACATGGGGACTGGAAGCCAATCCCTAGCCCCTGTCAGATGCCTCAACCCCTGAGGTGGTCATGTAGGTGACCAGGAGCTGCACCCAACGCCCAAACCGATAGCCCCCTGGTCTGCCCAGGCAATCAGGGGCTTTATCCTTTTAGCCCTTGAGGGCTTCTCGTAGCCAAATCAGACCTTTTTGGAGCACTTTCATGGAAACATGCGTAACTTGGGCATACACTGTCCTTTTTTTTATAAACGAGATATCGTAAGAAAGCTGTTTTGACGATCTATGCAATGGTACAAGTGTGATTTTATAGTTTTTATTTTTTGATGTCTTTTTCAGCCTCGAAAGTCAAATGTTGTTTTCACTCTGGGAGACGTATCTTGTGACTCGCTATCTGTTTTTTTATTATTTTTGCAGCGTTGGAAAGCTGGTTTCGGCCTCTATGCAGATATGAGGTCATTTATAGAAGATGTGTGCCTTATTTTATGCATTCATTCTTTTTTGTTTCGTGCAAGTTAGGTTTGCATTTTTGCTTATGTTTCTATAGTTATGCATTCTCTCCTTCTGTAATCATTTGGTATTGTAATAATGAATTGATATAGAGTTCCATTAAGGGGGGTCCTTGCATCTATTCTTCGTATTGGTGACAACTCGCATGAGTTTGTCTGGTTTCCTATTGTTTCCCTTAGTTTCTTTCTTGCTTAGCTAGACACATTGTTGGTTTGCTTCGGTTCACACTTCACATTGGGATTTTATGGTTCTTGATTTGCATTGGTTCAGGTCTTTCTCAGTTTGAAGGCCATGTTTTTATGGTTAATGTTCCAAAATTTTGATGGTACTCATCTTATGGATAGTTTTAGTTTTAGTTTGGCATTGGCTTTGAGAGACACAACTTCTAGATTTTGTCATCATTATGGGCTTCATTCATCCTTTCATCTACTGTTACTTACAGATTCTAGGGTTGATCTAGTATGTGAGTTTCCAGTGTTCCTTGGCATTGGGTATGTTGTTGCATTTGTGATTCCAATATGGTATTTTGCAAACAAAAGTATCTTTCCTTTCTTGTCAGATTTGGGGTTCCAGTATTGCTTCCTCAGTGTTCTTCTAGTGATTCTTTGCAGCAGTTCATCTCATTGAGGGGGGGTTTTTCCCTCTAGGTTTTCTCTCTCTTTGCATTTGTAAATGGGCACGTGATCAAACCTTTTTTGTTGGGACCCATCTCACATCATTTGCATAATAATTTTTTTCTCCCTAAGTTGCACTTATGGGGGGGTGTTGGTGTAATTAATTATTTAATTACACTTTAGCATAAGTTTACTTAGGCATATTTAATTCCTAAGTTATAGGTTCTTATCTTTATCTTATTGAGCTATCTTGTTACTCAAGATAAGATTAGGTTTATGCATCTTTTCTTTTATAAAAAAAATTATGTTTTGTAATTATTTGTAGTTCGAATATATCAATTTGCACATCTTTTGCAAATCTTTGATTTTTTTGTTTTTCTCTTCTGTGAAGGATTTTCTGGTTTGCATTTAAGATCTTGGTTTCTAACAATAAGTGTAGTGGAGTTTTGATATCTTTCATTTTCTTTAATACAATGTCCTTTACAATTGCTTGTCGCTCTCTGTTTAACATTTTTCTTAATTTTTATTGCTCATTGTTTTCCATTATTTGAGGGTGTTGAATAATTTCAATTGTATTGAGGCTTTTACTATTTAAGTTGATGCGGTTGATTGTTTGAAAATCTACTTGTATGTCATATTGTTCTTGATCTTTCTTATTGTGTGTGATGAAACAATCATTGGCATTGTTGTCATTTTTAGCATTTAGCTCATCTATTTCTTTTTCAATGTCACCCCATCTAGAGTGGACATTGTAATTGAACTTTGCATGGTTAAGCTAAATTGTTTTCTCATGATGTATGTAAGAATTTTTCCATGAACTAAAATTATGTTTCAATGTATTCTCATTTATCATGAAGAGGACATAGAGTAGTAATTTCTCTTTGTAATGATTTCTAGATCAACATGTTTATTGAAATTGATAAATCATATAACATTTGGTTTTGTCTTTGGTTCGATTCTATTTCCATTATTATTGTATTCTACTACAAATTTTGCAAGACATACACCCAAAATATTTTCGAGCCTTGTATCAATGAATACACATTTCATTGAGCTATAGTTTAGTGGGAGGGATAAGGCAATGTGAGCTGCTTGTTGTGAGGAAATTTGTTGCAAATTAAGTAAAGCATTTCTGAGTGTGGTTATCATCTTTATTGCATCTATATTGTTATGTTGGTGGTCTATACGTATTCTTTTAAATGCTCGTGTCATTGATTTGTCAACCTTTGTCATGTAAGAGCTACAATACATCACTGTTGCATATGCATTAAGAACAAATTTTGCATCTGTATTTTCTTTCCATAATTGTGAAATTTTATTTGCAAAACTATTGAACATTCCATATTTGCGATGGTTTTCTTTGTAATAGTTACTAGTGTGGGTCTACGGAGTGTTGATCTTACAGCCATGATATAGTTCTCCTCAATGATATCCATTTTATCTAGGAACATTTGAAAAGAGAATGTTATTTCATATGTTGCTTTCTCCAAGTTTGAAAAGTTTTTGTTGGAAATTGAAATTATATCTTCATTTCTCTCTTCTAGTGGATCGAGTATTATAATTTTCTCCATTGGTGGGAATGGAAAATTGTATTTGCACGTGGATTTTTTTGTTTTTCTACATTGCTTTGTATGATGATGCTTGTGTAATATAGCTATATGAGGTTGCACATGTTCTGTGCTCAAGTTATGTACTTATCTACAAAGTCTATAATATTTGCATTGTTATCTTTGCCATAGATACCTGTACATTTTTAATCCATAGAAGAAAGTGATCATGTTTGTTTCCATGATTTTGGAATTCAATTACAAAGAAATAGTCCAAGACATTTCCAAAGAAAGAATCATCTGTAAATATTAATCTTTTGATTGCATTTATTCTATGTCTATAGTAACGTGCACGAGTAATTGGATCTTTTTTGATGAGATTGAATTTATGATTTTAATTTTGGCTATAAGCTTCATGTTCTTCTAATCTTGATTGGTGTGTACTATGTAATTGTTCAAGTGTATTAGATAGAGGATCCCAATTTTGTTCAACACTAGTAAATGTAACAAAAAAAGTAGGAGGTCCTAGTTGTCGTATCATTGCAAATACATTTTTTTAAAGTTGTAAATAATCTGGAGATGTTCTTATCCTTTTTAAATCAATATAGCCAATATCTTATTTGAGTATCTTCTCTAGGTTAGGTTTATCTTTGACATCTTTAGCTAGTAAATTTCTTCCTTGTAGTTGACCTTTATGAATTCTTATCCACATTGTAGACATTACCTGTTGTATGAGTATTTTAATGACCAGTCTTGAAAAATAAGTTTGTTATGTGGTAGGAAAATTGTCTATTTGAATGTAGCAACTCCCATTGTGCAATTTTTTGGTATGTGAATTTTTCGACAATGTCATCATCACGTGGATTACCAAAAAATAGTGTAGGGAAATTCATCTCTTCAGAATACTTATCTTTGAAGATTCCAATAGGAGAATTCTCTTGTGCAGGTGCTATTTCAATAATTTTGTCTTGCATTTTATGTATAGATCTAGATTCAGTGAATCCATGGATTAAAGATTTAGAGGGGTATTGATGGTTTGTGTCACTTTCTAATTTAGTTTTTGTTGTACTTTTTTCATTGCTTTTTCCATTTTGATCATTGATTCAGAATGAGTCTTCCCAATATTTTTTAATTTCAACCTTTTCCATTTTGTAAAGTGTCATTTCACTTAATTGGGTCAATTCATGCATGATATTATTTGGCCACACCATGCCTTTTTGGTATGCATTTTTGTATTCCAATTGCCTTTTAGGAGAAACAACAATTGTTGATGTTTCATCAATAGATTGTGGTAATGCTTTTTGTATAATGGTCATGTTAATTGGCACATTAATGATGGAACTAGTTAATCCTATTTGAGATCTTTTGTATCCTAGTTCCCAAATTTGAGAAAATGCAATTCTAAGTGAGACAAGTCATTCTTCTAATTATGATGGAGGTTGTACATATTTCAAGGGTTTCCTTGTTCAAATAGTATGTGTTGTTGCATATTTAGGAAGCATGGATTGTTTCAATGATGTATGGTATTTTCAACAAATATAATCTGCCAATATTGGATCATTAGATTGTATTAATTTGTAGTAGGTTTGTTTGTATTTTTCCTTGAAAACCCTAATGTCTTTGTTGAAATACAACATTTGGAAAATTGCACATGCATTTTTTGGTGTGTCTTGGATTGTTTTTTCAAATATTGCTATTGGTGAGAGTGAGGACTTCTCTTTTGACATTGTAGATGTCAGTGACTGGTTGTTGCATATTTGCTTTTTGATTTTGTAGAGGGAAGTGATGGTCAAATTTTATAGCTTTTTCCTTTTCATTGGATGTATTATTTGATTATGATTATTATTTGTTTTCAATTGTTTAATTTTTGAGTATGTTGTTGGTGACTCGTAGTTTATATTGTGTGATTGGTGCGATAGGAGTGGTTCGAAATGGCCACTATGAGGATTTGCATCATGGAAAAGAATAGAGTATGAGTCTGCATCATTTGATTCATTGAAGTGCAAGTACTTTTTAACTATTGTGTTTGACCAAATACATATTTGTATATTTAGTCATTTGGATATCCATAGAATGCAAAAAATATCTCCCCATAGTCAAATTTCTATGTCCATTATGGTTGGTTTTGCTGATAGTCACATTCTACATAGATATTTTTCAAGGTCCAGTACTTTGTGTAAGTCATATAGAGTTTGAGGGTTCAAGTCACAATTGAATGATATAATTTCTTTTTTTCACATTTTTTAAGACAGGTTAAGAAGTGATCAATGGTTCCACTTCGTAGTTGGATTGATGTGTACTGAAAATTGAGTAAGAGTTCTAATGAGTCAAACAAGCAATCTTCAACATTGTACTTAAAATTTTTCATTCTAAATAGTCCTTGATTTTTAAGTACACTATCAATGTCGAAAACTAGATTTTGGCCTTTGATTTGATAATTATCTACATCTATCATTTCTGATTTTTCCATACATGTGATAGTTGTTTTAATATTTTTTTGTTTAAAATGTTTTGTAATTTGATTTTGATTATTATTTCTAATCAGTTTGTTTGAGTTGATGGAGTTTTGTTGCTGGTTGGTAGTTTAGAGATTGTCTTTGGCTTCTTAAAAGTGGCTCAAAGTGCCATTTGAAGCATTTGCATCATGAAAGAGAAGTGAGAACGACTCTCCAAGGGCTAATTTGTTGAATTACAAATAGTTTTCCCCTATTGTCATTGACTAGAGACATATTTGTATATCTAGCCATTTTGATAGCCATTGAATGCAAAATACATCTCCCCAGAGTCCAATTTCTTTGTTAGAAGAACTTGGTTTTGTAGATAATCGCATTCTATGAAGATATGTTGTACGATCATGTACTCCATGTAATTGGCATAGATTTCTTGGGTCCAATTCATATTTATATGACTTTCTTGCTTTTTTTTCATTTTTTGCAAGAAAAGTGAGGAGATAATCAATAGTCCCATTTCGTAGTTGGTTTGATGTGTAACGATAGTTGAGTAGCAGTTCTATTGAGTCAAATAAACAATCACCTACATTGTATGCAATTGTTTTCATTCTATATAGTCCTTTGCCTTTTAATGAAATATCAATATTGCAAGGCTGAGTATGACTTTTGAATTGGTATTTATCTAAATCTATAACTTGTTGTTTTCCCATGTCTAGTAGTACCTTTGATTTTTCTACTTGTTTCACTTTCAATGTTTTGTTATGTTGTTTTCTTTCTTATGTACCTCTTCCGCTTCTGCCATAGATAATTCCCAAATTTCATTACAATATATTAGAATTTATAATCATTGTAAATTACTATTCTTATTTTGTTGATTTCTAATTGCAGGAAAATGTATAAATATTTGTAGTGCTTCAATCTATTTGCATAAATCTAAGTTGGAAAAGAGTTAAACATAAGTGCATAAATTTCAAAAAAGAGTATAATGCAAGTGGACTTTTTATAAGAGTAAAACATATTGAGTGTAATGATATTTGATTTCTAATTTTTAGGAAGAAAAATATTACATTTGAAAACTAAGAAGTAGACAACAAAATTTTACAAATTAATTTGCATTCTTAGTATTTTAAGACATGCATATACAAGGAACTGTAAACATAAGAAAATGGAAAATTATAAAATTCAAATTTGAAAACTATCTATAGCAAATAATTATGTTAAACTTATTTTTGGTTTTAGAATTCTAATTTGAAATAGAAAGTGATATTAGGGGAATTATATACATTTCCAAAGTTTTCAAAATTATACACATTCTTGTATGTCTGTTGAAATTGGAACTCTAAAAAAAGGAGAGCATGGTTGGAAAATTGTGCATGTTTTTTACATCAGATTCCATCAATAACTTTATGGTTTCCTCCATATGTTGCAGTCTATTCTTTATTTTTTTCAATTTCATTGCAGTTTGTGAACAAATATCACAATGGCTCAATTGTTGTATGGCAATGGAACTAGCAGGTTCCTTCGTGAGAGAACAACATCCATTGTCAATGTTCTTGTTCATGTTCTTAGTATCCACATGGGGATGCTGAAGGACATGCTCAATACTTGACTTGTATTCAACTTTGTTCATCTCATTGGAAATTCTACCACATTGAAACAACATTGGAGATTGGTTGACAAAACTGTCAACAGTTGTTGCATCATCTATAAAAATTGTGGGAAAGGAACTTAATTAGTAAGAAATAATATCAGTAAAAATAGCACAAAATGTCAATATCCAATGACATAATCTATTGTTTCATACTACTATGATATAGAACTACTATGAATAGGAAATTGATACCTAAATTTGGTGTTAAGAATCATACTCTTGACATGGTTCATGTAAAGAGAGTCATAATTTTTGTCTATGAAGTTGTCAACTTTTCCAATTGGCACTTGATATGTACCACCATTCTTCTGGTTTCCTTTAATGGCACTTGTGTAATGTAAATTTGGAAACTATTTGCAGATTACTTCATCCAATAGACCTATATTTGAGTGAACATCAATTCTTGCTGCTTCTTTGGCTTTAAAATTGTATATCATATGTGTTGAATTACTTCACATAATCAGATGGTCGATGTTGTGTTAATCTAGAAGTTTGAATGAAAATTTGATTTGCTTTGGCTATAGAGTCCTCTTTGTAAAATGAGCACAAAGCATCTTTAGAGAAATTCCATTGGCTTGAAATGATATAATTGGACTTTGTACTTGCCTTAGTTACTTCCATGCACCTAGCAGTTGTTTCATAGCCATTCGCAGCCTCTTCAATTGTATCAAATGTTGCAAGCCATCAATGTTTCTTAGATCTAGGCTCCCTAATTTCTACAGCAAAACGAACCCATGGGCGTCTCCTAACACCTTTATATTTATTTTTATTTTTATGGTACTTGAATCCCTTTTTATTCAATTTAACTTGTTCACTTTCTTCAATTGCTTTTGCAAGCTCTTCAGAACTTGAATGGCTTGGCACTATATCCATTTCTTCTTTGCATTATCTACTTCTACTCAAGAATGCTATCATGACATATTAAGATTAACTTTACTATGTCTCCAGTTTCCTGGGTTTAGATTTGGAGGCTAACTACTTATAGTCTAGATTGAAAGCATTTGGCAATAATCTATGCGAAGAAGTACAAGAAGACTACTAAATTGAATAGCAATAGGATAAGAAATTGAGGGGTATGTTTTACTAGGATTAACAACAATATCAGTAGGGACATTTCAATAAATAGGACAATACATGGGAATAGCATATTATTTTGATAGAAAAGAGCGGCCATTGTTTGCTAAAATAGACTATACAATTTATAAAAGTTTTCATATGGAGAAACCATCTATACGTAATTTTTGTTTGGTCCATGTTGTGTTTGACAATTAGTGGAACTATTTCTTTGATGTCCTATAGAAGATGCATTGTAACATATTAAGTAGTATTCTATTTGAAAAGAGAATATTAAATGTAGGATAAGTAATATTTGAGAGGGTTAATTTGGTAGAAGATACATCCTAGTTAATAGTAAATAAAATAAAATCATTTGTTGAATGCAGTTTGAATGCTTGGAAAGAAACATATAGGTACAGAAAAAAGAGAGAAGCTTTTTTTTACAAGCATGCTTGAGTTGATTTACTACGAACAAATTGTGTATTGAAAGCTTCTATAAGCATAATATATGAATTTTAGAAGAATTGAAAACCATGTCTTTAAAATGTCATTTCATTAAGGAAAATTTAATTTATTTCCTTAGTGACATATTCGTCTAAGAATAATTAGATTGTATATGTTATTTATTTGAAAATAATATTATCAATCATATATACCTGTAATCATGTTATTTCTAATATATCTCATATCAAAACACTAATTAATATAACTTTAGGACCACTAGCACAATTACAAATGTTTCAGTGTAGCTTTAGGACCACTAGGCATTGCACCTACAAGTGGACTAGTTTGATGTGCTCTATACTTGTACTCCTGAAGTCCCCAGAAAGAAGTGGGTCTTACTGTATCTCTTCACAAAGATATGTCAATAAGTACATAATGCCATTATTGACATCATGCCTAAAAGGTGGTGGACTTTCAACAAAGAAGTGAGTATCGATGTACATAATGCCAATATGTACAAATGTGAATAGAGCAATGTATAGATACACCTAGTGGTGAAATGAACAAATCTATTTGCGTTGATGAAATATGGTCCATTTATTTATATTGTCAAAGTTGATATTGTAACTCACATGAAGTAAAATGAATATTTTGTCTTTAATAAAATCTAATAATGTTCAAGTTAAGTGTCTAGATATGGGAAACTATGCATCGACATTGCTTTGTGTTTATTAGAGACACACACTCCATGGAAACCACTTCTATTTTCTTATTTTTTTGTTCAATTTGACAACACTCTAAGGTAGGGCTTAAATTTGATGGTCGTATGATCGTATTTAGAGATTTTTGCCGTAAAATACAATCAAAATTTTAAGAAGATTGTATTAGATGAAAGGAGAGATTTTGAATAGACTATCAAAATTTATATAGAATTATAATGATATATGTAATTGATTTATATATAGTTTTACTTACACTAAGGTATATCATAATGTTTTAAGGGCACCTTTGAATAGATAATCGTCATTAAAAAAATTAGCTGGCAGGCAAGGTTGACCGTAAAATTTAAGCCCTACTCTAAGGCCTAGCATAATAGACACCATGATTATCATAAATGAAGGCTTGTCCCAATAGAAGATAAAAAAATGTCATTCCAATAGAACATTGACATTATTTTGAAATACGTATAGAAAATTGTACCAAAGATTAAATGTGGTGTCATTTTCACATGTGTTTGTACAATATGCATTAGATGTTTCTACCTTAGGCTTATGATTCATTTGAATAATCACGTTGTATTCTAACACACAGATCAGATTGTATCATGAGCATTGCGTGTAGAGAAACAAAGATACAGAGAGAATTTTGCGACCAAAAGCAAGGATATAAACTCTTCTTTAAATATGTGGGTAGTGGTATGGTTCAGAAATGCATGAATCTGGAACAACTACGATTCCTTTTGTGCAAACAATGTAGAAAGAAGTTGCAAATACTGCCAGTTCATACTATTTGTAGAGCATTTGGTTATCGTAGGATTATTTTTGTACTGTATTGGGCCCTTGCCTTTTGGAAGGGAAAATTTCCTTGTTAAATTCTTTTGTTAATGTATTTTTCCATTTCTCATGCTTATGGCCCATTTGAGAGATTTGGGGCTTTGGTTGTGTTTGTAGTAAGTAGGCGGTGAATATACAGCGGGACAACTATACATCATATGTGGGTCACTATCCCATTCTCGCCTATTTCGCCATTGCAGAGAATGAGTCTATTGGAAGGGAGCAATATAAGTTTATGCAGGTCAGTTACATTCACTATTTAGTAGTCTTTTGCAGTTATATTTGGTGGAATTTTTTGGTTTGCGAAAGGATAACTACGCAATATAGGAAGAGGATGAATTTTTTTTTTGGCATGGTATTTAGCGACTCTTCGAAGGGTATATGTTGTCTGGAATCAACTGCTCGGTATTTTAATCATATGACGTTTTGGGTCTTTCTTAACCCTGATGACAGATTTTGTAGAATGTAGGACAGTTGATTTTGTAGAATGTAGGACAATTGATTATGTACATGTATATATGTATACATATATAAATATAAATATGTATAGAAAGATTCATAGATTGATCCCTATACATATATACATCTATATATAGAGAGATTCGTACAAATATTTTGATAGTTGAGTTTGATTTAAACAAATCCTAAATTTAGAGACCAACAAGTTAAAGGAAATTTATTACCTAATACTAAGGAGTTAGTGCAAAATAATTTTGTATGGGAAAAAACTAAAGAAGAGGTAAGAGAGAGTGAAGTCATAATGGGGTGTAACGAAAAGGGGTGGGAATAAGAATGAAATTTTTTGAAGGAAAGATAAAATGAGGATAGAATAGAGAAAATGAGAGGGGATTTAGTGAAGGAAAGATGGAAAAAGAGAAGAGGGAAAAATGATGACAAGAGAAGAAGGAAGGATTGGGAAGTAAGTTTATATGCTTTCTCAAATCTCTATAATTTGTGGTATGTAAATCCTACCATTCTATTTTGTGTTTTATGTGAAGATTTCATATGTGTTTCTTTATGAAATGAGTAGAGAAAATGTTACTATTTCATCCTTTAGTGATATACTATTGTCCTAGTTGTGACTACAATTTTATCACTTTACTTTGTTGTGAGAATTGATAAATTTCGTATTGCTTGTTTGAACCTAAAGATAATAGTGTTTTTATCATCACGTGTTATTGTTAGAAGGGTTTCCAATTTATAAACCAGTGTCTTATCATCACGTGTTATTGTTAGAAGGGTTTCCAATTTATAAACCGGTGTCTTATCTTTTACTCTTCCTCTGTTTTGAGTGAAAAACCTATTGTATGTTGTTAAGAGATTAAATGTTGTGGTATTCATGCATAATTCTACATGATGAAACACCTACAAAATAATGTTATGGTTAATAATCTTTCATTATATTGTTGGTAACTCACAAATTTTTTGTAGGGGTACAAGTTGATGGTTTAGTTCTCTATCTGTGTCATACCAAGGTAAATGTCAATGGATTTATATGACCTTGAGGTCTTAATAATTGTTGCTGAGTTATAGTGACCCATACCCCAAGCCTTATTACTTAAGCTATTGTATTGGTAAGTATTTATCATTTTCCTTAACTTCAATAATTCAACTTTTTTTATCATATTATTGCAAAATTACCTTTACTTCACTCCAAGAGTAGGCTTTCATACATTATAATATCAATTTTACCAATATTGGATGAAATTATCAATCCTTATTTTTGTGTAAAAGAATAGATTTATTGACTAAGTCCTTGGGCATTTTTATTATTGAAGGAATTGAGCTATAACTATACAATTATTGGCCTCTTAGCCTCTATGTAAATTGGGATATAAATGAAAGATAATGACCTTGTAAATCATAGTAAAATGTTTCTATTGACAAGGAATATTTCATATTGTATTCTTTTGGAACAAAAGAAATTCAGTTTTAGATTCCAAGTTGTATTCGGTGAGTCCAAATAAGGAAAAACTGTTAAATATTAATAATTAAACTTGAAATAGATAGAAAATTCACAAAAAAATGATGAAATTAAGAACTATATTGCAAAGATTTCAATTAATGGCCTGTGTCATGCATGCTAGTTTTGTCTACAGTATTCAATGTTTGTGCGGTATGTAAATTTTGTTTTCCTTGAATTGTAAAATTTGAACTATTTGATCCCTCATCTTGCCAGGCATGTTGGGAAAACAACCTCAAATTTATGGGGGACTTATAATCTACCTGGAACTTGTTGGTTTATACCCATAATTTTTAAAACAATTTGATTTTTGGTTAAAATCATGGAAGAGAATAAGAAATCATCATTAAAAAATAGGTTTTGAGTGGTTTTCCTTGCCTATGTCAGTGACATAATGGAAGGGCATTCCCAATTTGGAATTTGATTGAGTGAGAAAGAGGTAGTGGAAAACTTGCTAGGTGAGGTTTGAACAACATCTATCAAAAGCATTCGAAAGTTTCTAGTTTAATCATAGCATTTGACTTTTGGGTTTTAGGGGAGTAGAGAATTTCTTGAAGACATATGATATTTTCTGTTATTTGCCTGCTTAGCATAGTTGGGAAACTCAGACACAACTCGGTTTTGACAGCCAAAAATTTCATTTGGACTTCGCAAAACAGAAAAAGGAAAAAACATAAGTCTATTCTAATCATCAATTTGTCATAATGCAAAGATTACATATGTTATATGACCCTCACAGGCTCAAGAGATTTGATAATTCTCCTTTCCTTGATTTCATCGGGTTCTAACATTAGATAGGTTAAGTGTGTTGAAAGGATTTTAAGGGGAGTTTGTTGAGACTTGGTTTAATGTGTTTTGGATCTAGATGGATTATTTGTACCCAATTTTTGCTTGGTTAAAGTCTTCATTCTCTTAAGCAGAATACATACCTCAAAATTTTTATAAATTTGGTTAAACCAGCTTCACATTCAAAGTTGAATGGAATTTAAAAAATATTCTAGGATTACACAAAATTTAAAACTAGTCTAATACATTTATAAGGTTTTATCAACAAAATAAAAGCAATTGAACTACTTTTATTAGTGCTTAGTCCTCGTCCTTATTTGGGGTGAAGATAGTGTTGCAATCATAGTTAGGGTTAGAGATAGGTCTAGGATTAAGATAATGGTTTAAAATTTACTGTTAGGGTTAGAGTTAGGGATAGGGTTAGGGTTAAGGTTAGGGATAGAATTAGAGTTAGGGTTAGGGTTAGTGTCATGCCCGAAAATTTCATCTAGAAAAACCCAACAATTTTTTTTATTTTTTTTCATAGGTTTGCAACCTAGCACATATACAACCAACTAATCATGAGTATGGTCACATACATTACACATCGAGAGATGTATCTCATCCAATGTCACCTTGACATGTCACCCAAGAGTGGGGAGTGGGGGTTAAGAGTGGGGAGTGGGGGTTACCACATAAGTGGGCATGAAGAGACCACCCTGCACACCCTTGAACGAGAAGGAGTAGGATCCAAATTTCATGGAGTGGTGGTGTTAAGTTAATAGAGATTGTTGGCACTAGTGACAAAGCTAATAGCACTAGAACATCTCAACCTAAAGTTTGCTAGACCCACTCACGGGTTAAGAATTAAAACCACATATTATAGTTGCTCGTATTAATCCTTGATCAATTTTAAGATTGATTGATTGTACCATTATTGCTTAATGCACATCCATTCTTGTTTAATACAAAAAGATAAAGTTAACCTTGATATCGCCATCCATATTCTTATTACCGTCATCCTATAAATATACTTTTTAAAAAAAATCATCGTAAAATTCCAACTAGCACGTTAAATCCCATATGTAATCCTTTGCACTCTCTAATACCTCCTTGACCATAATCTACTAATACCCCTCTTATTATTAATATAATATTTTTGAACTAATATTAGTGGTGATAATATTTATTCCCCATGATATTTACAATGGTAATATCTAATAACATTTAAATTTACCAATTAAGTAAATTATAGTTGCTAATAATGTTATTCTCCAATGATAATTTCCAACAACATTTAAATTTATGTAATCAGTTACTAATAATATATATATTTTTCCTTGATAATATTACTATTATTTAAACTATAATCAATTCAGCTATTTACATATCATATATACATATATAACTATAATATTCATTTTATTCAACATATATATATATATACTCACTCTAAAGGGTAATTTTAAAAATTATAAGATTAAGTATTAAGATGCAAATAAATTTATATATTAATTCTTTTACTGTATATATTATTAATATCATTTAAAAGGAGGGAACAGGCCCTCGAATAAAGAGAAGCTTTGTATATTTTTCTTTTAAAAGAAACTCCACTAATACTAACCTCTATCCCCCTATGATTTATTATTTAATTCATTAGAATCTCAGTTTTAGATGGTGGGGATATATCCCCCTCTAATGAAATTTCCATTATCACGTGAGACAAAAAATTTAATACATTTTTGATACCGTTATTATTTTCACTAAACACATTGGAAATAATGCAATTTTCTGTAAAGTGCATATTGCAACGTGGAAATAAGAAACATTTCAGGGACTTTTGGAGCAGATCAGCTAAAGGGGGATAGTAAATAAGGAATGAGGCAGATGTAAAATTATTTCCACACAGATATTATTGTGTGGTGTTTTTTCCGATTAATAAGCATCCACTGAATTGTGTATATTCGATCTAGAGTAAGTTGGCAATGGAATTTGGTAGTGTATGTCGTATTAACAAGAATATATATGGGATTTAAATTATTAGCTTAATTCTTTTGTATTTTATTTATTTATTTTTGGAGCAATTGGTAGAAAGATCTCATTCAAATGATAGTAATCCACCATTGACTTAAATGGAAAGAACCTGAAATTATAGAAGCAAAATATTTACGGTGAATAGCGTGCGTAAAAAGTGAAGGCATCACAAGGAGAGAAAAATAAATAGTGCGCTCTCGCTAACTAGTCAGATTAATTATGATTTCACTAATTCAATTTTTATTATTATTTTTTTTCTTAATTCAGGCCTGGGCCTCCACTGGCGCCATTTTTTTGGCGGGCACTGCTGATATGCCATTAATGCCTTGCTAAAATCTTCTACTAGATAATCCATTAAAGGAGGTGGGGTAGTTGTTCCTCTATTTTGGCATAGATCCCATAATTTATCTATTCACCAGGCATATAAAGAAATAAGACATCCTGTGAATGATGAATGCTTTAAATAAGTTTGTTGATTGTCAGATGCATATCTTAATCCTATGGACTAGATAGATCTGTCACCATCATGCCTTTATTAAAAAGTAAGCCATCTGCAACTTACGCTGGATATTTATTTGACATTTAATTGACCCCACAACTTGCCAGATGTCTCTCCTCAAACTTTGTTTCCTGAAGATGGGTTAGTCAGGTCTTTTCTTCCTCTCCTATTTTTTTTTTGTCTCTTCCCTCTACCCGATGCTGTCAGTAGTGTTAGAAGGATAGATCACGCAACTGAAGTATTTATGGAAAAAATCCCAGTCTTCATTTCTCGTATAGAGATATTGGAATGAAGAAGTCAGAAATTTAATTCTTCATGCAGATGGTAGATCGCTTGCTTAGCATGTGAGGGGTACAGGGATCGATACCCCATATCTCCATGTCTTATTTAGTTGGACCAACACGGCTACTAGAACATTAAATTATGTGACACATTTTGTTCAAGCTTTTGTTAAGGACCATAAGAAAGTTTCTTTTATCACAAATAAACTTTCTTTTATCACATATAAAATGTTTATGATCTTAGAACGAGTTATAGGAACTTCATAACGATATTGAATTAAGTGGGTGAATTTGGAGTGAAATTTTTAACCACACTTCACTTTTAACGCCACGAAATCCATTCTCATTAGGGGTTTGTTCTGAAAGGAAAATGCACCAGCAAGACAAAAAGAGGAATCTTATCAGCACGCTATGTGTTACAAGATATATTAATGGTGGACTGTCTACTAACTTTAGCAGCACTTGATTTCAGCCACCAGAGAATGTCGGCTTTGTGATAGTGCTGGAGGCTGTTTGTGGCTCTTTTGCTGGAATGTGCAAGCTTTCCAACTCTTTGAATGACTTATCATTCATGTTAAGTCAGCCATATGAAGTTCTTTGTAGCCCATTTTTATTGTATTTAGAAGCTGAAAGACATGACTGTATCGTCATGCTACATGCATGGCTTCTATAACCCTTATCAATAACTATTGTTGTAGTTTTATTACAGTTTCATTTTTATTTTATTTTCCTTATTTGCTTACATATATGTACTAATTTTACAATAAAATGATTATCTAAATATCTAATTTCTTATAAAATTTATTGTAAAAGAAAAAGAAAAAGAAATTATTTATCTTTATCTTTTTATATTTTACATTATTATGAATACTTGTACAGGTTTTACCCTTTATGTATAAGAATTTCTGATTGGTATATGCAACAAAAATGAATACTTCCTTGACATCATGCACAACTTTTCAATAACATATTCCTAAATTTACATTAAAAATGTTTCTTTTAATCCTACCCATGAGAAATTACAACATTTCTAATTAACTATTTATTTATTTTTGTCACAAATAACTTGACTGAAAAATGGAGAGAACACAATTAGATCTGCATAATTTTTATTTCTCAAATACCAACCACTTTTATTTTTTTAACAAGACTATATATATTTTCTTAAACTCGCCTCATTACAACTCATAGAAATTAAGTAAATGACAAATCAATCCATAAGGGCTTGCTCTCCACCCTATCGTAATGGTGTCATGGAGCCTCGTGGGCTCTGGCCATACCCCAAGCAAGGTTTTCTTTTAACTCCAAGATGATCAATGGAGCTTTGTTTTTCAAAATTTTACAAGTGATAAAATATAACATAGCACCAAATCTCATGCTTCTAGTTTCTCTACTCTTCATTCTCAACCATGATCCATACAACATACCACTTTCTTACAGAAAAGAAAAAAATACCCAAAAGAGAAAATGGAAGTAAGAGAGAACTTATCAATTTTCTCCAAGTGAGGGAACTAAGCTCTTTTATCCTTCTTCCTCTCCAAACCAAGCCATTTTCATCCTTATCTTGCCAAAGAGATGGACTCCTCTTTTCTTCTCATTCTTTCTACCATCTTCACTCAAGTTCTCCAAGAGGAGAAGTGGGCAATGCCCAAATCCTCCATCTTTTTGAGATATATAGGGATCCTCCAAACCTACACTCTTTCTCACAAGTGCTCACACATGTGTGAGTCTTGTGCCAATTCCAAGAACTTTTGGGGAGTAGAAGGTTGAGAGTGACAAGTCACTCATCCCAAGCCCCAACACTTTTTGAATTTGTCACATTCATGAATGTGGACTTTTGAGGGGTCTTTTCACACTCCAAGGACAAGTTCACATGTGTCAAAAAGGTTCCAAACCCATAAGTATAGGTCCTAGGGGTCTATTCTTGTTCAAAAACCAAGGAAATTGATTCATTAATCCCTTTTTAAAACCCACACAAAATCCATACGAATTTTGATCTTAACCAAGGGTTCCAACCCCAACCAAACTCACGTCTCATGTCCTACAATTGGATTCTACTCAATCACCCAACCAATAATAAAACCTCAAACCCTTCTAAGTCAAATAGGGCTACACTTAGAACTTCCCAAAGATGTATTTGATTTGATTCCAACATTTATCTATCCTCTTATTTGCATATTTGATTCTTGCACATTACCAAAGTCAGCATGATTAGATCATATATCTCTTCATATTATTAGCTAATCCTATTCACATAATTTTCACTCATGAACTATTTACTCATTAATACATCAAATGAACCTAATGATTCAATTTTCATTATAATCAAAGGAAATAGACACTTACTCCAATACAAGAATATAGTCAATGAAATAGTCACTCCATCATTTTGTTTACCACCTTAGTAATTCATTTTAAACTCCTATAACATTAACGATTAACCATTTACCAAAATTTAATATGCCAAATAACCCAACACTTTCAAGTTATATCCAACAATTCACATGTGCATATATCATAATTAAATCAAGGTCAATTCCCATGAATCCTAAAAAGATTTTTTATCATTCATTTCATCATAATTATCATCTAACTACTTGTTTGATTGAAATAAAATGGGAAATACGAAATGGGGTCTTATATTCACGATAGCATAAGCCAGAATATTATCAAATAATCACACTATTTGTCATCCATAATACATCTTACCATCTATTTAGGATCACATAAAACATATTAGGGCTTTACTAATCACATGCAAGGTGGGGCCTTACAACCTGCAACTCCCATTTTTTTCTCCTTGCTCTCTACTCTCATCCTACTGATGGATCGTAGAGTGTGATCTGAAACCTTGATGCAAAAAATTCACACACAATCGAATCCAGAAATCACTCAGCTAAAGATATTAAGAATTTAATAAGTCACGGTACAACAATGTATAAATATACATGATTTTTTTTTTATTATTATAAAAAATAGTATCATTTTCACTGTTCTTATTGGAAATATATTGATTGAGCAGATCAATCTTAATTTAATGCTCAAGCAATTGTACTTACTTCTATTATGTGTGAAAAAGTTGATTTTACATTATCTTGTAATAAGAAAATTTCCAAATAATTTTGCTAGAAGGTTTATTTACTTATATTTTTGGAAATTCATTAACCTTAGCTCTTGGGTAACATGAATAAGTGTAGAAGTATATCTCATATAATAAAATCAACCATTTTATTTGTGCATTATAAATGATTATCTCCTTTGCATAATATATTCCTTCTCTTAAATATAAATCTATCTCTTTGTCCAAAGCATAGGAAGTTACAAATGCATTTATGTAAAGTTCAAGAGAAATAAATAATATGCCCAAAGTGGGAACTTAATATATACTATCTTTCCTTCTTTGAAACTCAAAATTGAAAACATCTTCTTTCTTCTTCTTCTTTTTTTTTTTCAAAAATAAAGTGATACACAACCTTTTTCTAATTCCCCCATATATGCGTTACAACTTCCACATCTATATTTACCATATACAATTTCCTCAAAAGAACATATAATTCCCATTGTTCAAATACATCCTCAAGAAAAGACAATAAGAGAAAAATTCTAACTTTAAGAGCTCAAAGATAAAAACATGCCAATAAGTGGAAACTTGCTTATTCTTTTTCTTTTCTTTTTCATTTTCTTTATTTTTTTTTTCCATTTCAACAAAATACTAAACTTTCATTACTACACTAATATTTAGAGAGGAAATGAATAATATACAAAGGAATGAGGCTTTCTCTCCACCCTACCATAATGGCATCATGGAGCTTCATGGGTTATAGCCATACCCTCGAGCAAGAAATTTATTAACCCCAAGATGATAATGGAGTCTTCTCAAGATTTTAAACGAGTTAAAGATACATAACATCTAAGCTCTCCACTCACCATACTCAAAAAATATCCCTACAAACATACTATCTTCGGACAAAAATTAATCAACAAGGAATGGTAAAAGGGAAAAATTTATCTCTTTTCATTAGATGAGAGATCAAACTCTTCTATCCTTCTTTCCTCTCCAACCAAGCCATCTTGCTCACTCTCCTTTCTTCTCCTTATCCTTCCTTCTATCTCAACTAGAGTTCTCCATAAGGAGAAGAGGGTAACACCCCACGCATCCTTCCTCTCCCAAAATATATAAGATTTTTCAACTTGCAACCCTTTGGATGGGTAGGTGTGGACTATACCTCCCTCCATCAATGAGAGTTTTTTCCTTAATAAAGAGGAAACATGCACTTGGATAACCCATCCATCTTTCTATACCATCCTTTCTTCAAAACTCGTCACTCACCATTGTGAGGACTTTTCAAGGGTCAAATCATGTCCTTGGGGCACTATTTTATGCCCACTTGACCACTATGGTATAGACCCTAGGGGCTTATTTTTGCATCTCAACCAAGAAAATTTCCCAATAATCCTCTTTAAAGGCCCATTTAAGGACCCATCCGAAATTAAACTTGAATAAGGGTTCCTAACCTCTAACCCCACTTACACCCACATGAAACATACAATCACAACCCCCAAAAAAATTATCCCTTTAATATTAACCCTATCCACCTCAACATATTAACTTTATTTCTTTCTAAGCTCAAAAAAGGGGTTACATTCATAATCACAAGAAGATGTCTTTTTGATTTACCCATTGGTCTTCCTTTCTTGTACTAACATTGTTACCTTCCTGCACAATACCAAAACTATCATAAGTAACAATTGTATTTCACATAAATCTATTGGCTGAATATTCTAAACTTTAATCATATAATAATCCATTTAAGGGTATGTGCAAGATCATCATGGAAAAAATAGGCCCTTAATGGCAAAAAATTCAAAAAAATCAGAGTTAGGCAACTTGACGTAAAAATTTGAATAAGTTATCTATATAATTTCAAAAATATGTAACAATAGAATCTGTAGCAAATTGAATGTAGTTTCTAAACTACTAGGTTTTTAAAAAAAAAACTATTTGGTGAAAATTTAAAATTTCAATGCGATGTAGTACTTAAATTGCAAGGAAAAAATAAGTAGGTGTTTGTCGACCACCCTAACCACAATAAAATGATAATATTTTTTTATAATATTTTATAAATAAGTAGATGACTCATGTCCCGATGTGATGCATATTTTTTTTGTAATTTTTTCTAAGTAAATAATTAATTATGAATTTTTTTTTACAAATTTTAAAAAATATAAAAACTTCGTTATGTCTGACAATTTTAACTTGGTCAAAACTTCATGAAATTAAATTTTTTTTAATCCTATAGTATACAAAGCATAGAATATGATGCATGTTTTGGATTCAAAAAATGTGATACCATTTGAAAGCTATAAATATTTTTCAATCTGCCTATCAATCAGGACTTTAGTTGTAATTCAAATAGAAAATGAATAATAATTATTTATTAAATTTAAAGTAAAACATAATTTATATTGGTAGAAATATAAGAATCTCCTTTAAAAACCCTTTTCATTTCATCAATTTTGGGTGAAAAAAAGTCATCATCCACATACCCTACACCTACCCATCATATCGCCATTTTTTGGCCCATCGTGATCTTGTACATACCCTTAAGTTTCAGTTTGTATTTCATAGTATACAAGTGTATTCCACCTTCATGGTGGTGACAGTAAATATAATGTCAAAATGAAATGCCAAAATATTGCCAAAGGATCACTTTATTTATCATTCACAATACATTTAATCATCAACTTAAGAAAAGCATATAGCAAATTAGGTTTGTATTAGGCACATACGAGGCGGGGCCTTACATATATATATATATATATATATATATATATATATATATATATATATATATATATATATATATATATATATATATATTACTTGAATACATGGTAGATGAGAATGAAATTATATTTAAATACATATAGTTGTATATATATATATGTATATATATATACATACATATACATATAAATGAACACATATTCATATTTGCATAGAATTCAAGTGGATAATTGATATATTCTAAATCGGTATGTTCGAAATGAAGAAGATATCATAAGGAAAATCCACTATGGATTTGAACTACCATTGTTTAAATGTTAATAATAAAAAAAATTAGAGGTGGCCGACGATATATGGTAGTAATGCCATCGCCAAAAAAGCATGCAAAAAAATTGTATTGTATCTCCTTTTGGTGGTATAGCCACATGAAAAAGTAGAGAAGAGAGGCGATGAATTGGGGGAAATTCGAAAGGAAAAAGTAGAGGGTGATCTCAAATAGGGAAACATCAGAGGAAACACCACCAAAAGTTAGATTGGAGGTAAAATGATTCCCTATTTTTGCATAAGCATTAGATTTAATGCTATTATTGAATGAAGCAAGAAATAAACATTCTTTTCACTGTATGATTTCATAGTGAAGTATAATGTGTGGTCACTATCTGTGAAATGTATCAGCCTTGGGCCGAATGTGTTAAGGTCGCCAACCCACTATATGGTAATAGCATGGCCTACAACCTACTAGTTGGAAAGTATAATGTATTTGAAGCCTTCATAGTTGTGAGCAAGGTTAGGCTAAGGCTTGAAGCCTTATGGGCTCGACCATCATCTCTAATTTACAAGATAAATTGTTAGCCTTATGTAGGCTATCATAATTTATTTTGATTTACTATATGTGTTTGTAAATTATATAAACCTTGAGAAGGATCGGTTTCAATCATGTGGAAGGGGTATGTTCCCCTACATTTTTTTATTTGTATTGTGTCAAAATCTTAATGTCGATGGGTCAATACTTGTAATCCACTTGAACAAAAGTTCTTAGAGCTTTGCATGTATGTATATTGTCTTTTAACGGGGAAGCTGACCTATTCTATAGAAATGGTGGAAAGGTTTCTAAGTTAAAGAAACACCAAGTGTTGCTTGGTTTGAACTTACTGTCAATGGGCTGACCCCTTAATGTGAAATGTACAGATGAAAGCCCACATGTTTAATATTACTGCATGCATGGAATAAAAATAAAATCCATCTTGGGTGATTTTAATATATGTATTAGATGCTTATAAGGAAGACACCTGACCATTGTAACTAGTCGATCTAGAGCAACTGTAGTTTGTTTTGTTATAGCTTGAAAAGGCATGTGTGTTGGAACTTGAAAGCTCTTCTATGCTTTCTTGGCTAAGAAAAATTCTCAAGTAGTTCATCGAAAAACATGTTGAACATAGTTTTCTTAATGCTAATTAATTGCTTATTGAATTTCTAGTGATGCGAGTCTTGAAGAATTTGAATAATAGACATTCTATCCTTATGTATAAATCTGACTATTTGGTTTATTTATTCTCAGAACCTTGTGGAAAACCCGTTCTATTTCAAAACCATGAACAATTATTTGTAAAGTGGTCTTATAGCATGTAAACATCTTAAGGATAGTAAATAGAGCAAACAATAATATTTTTCTTTAAATGTAACTGTTTAGTTTGAAACAGTATAGTGTTGATGTAAATAGTGGATATTCTTATGCAAACAACTTTGTTTTGTTAAAAAATTATCTCTATAGCTGAAAACAACATGCTTTATAACTATTTAGTAGGAAATAGTACATGTTTTGTTCAAACAATGAATGTACATATTTGAATAGCTTGTTTAATAACTGTTTAGTAGGAAACATTATTTATTCTATTGAAACAATGAATGTACATATGTAAACAACTTGCTTTATAACTATTTAGTAGGAAACAATACTTATTTTTCTTAAACACTAAATGATCATATGTGAACAACTTGTTTTATGACTGTTTAGTATGAAAAAATATTTATTTTGTTCAAACAAAGAATGTTCATATGTAAACATCAATGTTAGAGAAACATAGTAGTGAGAATGCAATAACATTATGTGTGAAACTATTAGCATACAATTGTTATGTTTTTCTTTATTCTAATAAAGAAACTTCAATTGGAATACTATTTTAAGATTGCAATCTGAATGATTATTTCAAAATGTATGCACAAAACTTTAACATTAGTAGGTGCACATATATGTTTATGCACATAGACTTCGTCTATGTACATACACATACTTGTGACATACCTTCTTTTGTTTTTAGTACATTTTTAAAAGGAAAATACTTAAGATGATAAGTAGAAAATAGTCATAAGAATGATATGACTGATTATTGAATTACTCTACGAATCATAAATCTGATTTCTATTTAGACTATAAATCTATATTGTTTTCTTGTTGAAGATATTTGTGAAAGAATATTTTAAATACTTGAACAAAGTAGTGATACCTTAGTTGACTAGAGCACTTATGGGTAGTTGCTGCTAGAGGGTAGATAATTGTTATAGTAGACAGTTACCTTCTGGGATGCGTGCCAAAATGGAGTTTAGAGAATATAGGTTTGCTTTACTAGAACCTATTGTTTTTTATTATTGCAACACACTTATTATGCTTGGCCAAGCAATATAGTTCATTGTGTATGTATGAACTCACTCTGTGATTTCACTCTCTACCATTCCTAGAATAGATGTTGCACTTTCTTTTCTAACTTGTAGATAGAAATTACATGTTGATGTTTGGGCACGCACCAGATTCCACCTTATAGATTGTTCTTTTGTTCAACTTTCCATGTAGGGTCGGGCATAAGTCAAAAGAATATCAGGGAAGCCTAAGCTTCATGGTTGGGCAGTAAAGTGCTTCAACCATGTTCTCATCCTCCAATGGAGGCGAGCGTTGAAGAAGGACCTTAGTTTTTCACTAGACTATTATAGTCTATGATGTAACTTAATGCAAATTCATTAATATACTTGATCGGAAATGTACTATGTAATGACTTTGTAGCCTTAGGAACCAAGTCAAACCTGATATTATAATTTTATTTTTGAAGTTAATATAAGAATATTTAACTCATTTTAGATGGACATGTGTAGCTATGATTGACTTTAGCCACTAGTTATGTCTTTTTAATTTGGAGTATATTCATGTGTCATTTACAATAATATTAATTAAGTAATAATTTTGAATGGGTTATTACATTTGGTATCAGATCTTAGGGTTCAACTCTAGGCCTTTGAGTCTACCATAGTTGACTAGGGTAGTTGACCCTTGATCCAAAATTGGAAGTCCTTAGAATTGAATGTAGGAATTGGAAGGTGAAAGGAAGAATGCAGGAAAGGGAAAAATGTTAGAAACCCAAATAAGCATGATGTAAAGGAAGGAAACGCCAAGGTGGAGATTCCATCAAAAATTCCCAATGATGAAACTCTAGCTCAAGCTCTTATGCGACTCAAGCTAGAGATAGGATTAAAGATTGAGGAGAAGTGAACACCTAAGATCAAAAATCTTTCTACGATTTGGGATTGACCTCTATGGTGTGGACCCAATGCACCCATGTTGACTAAAGAGGAAAAGGAGAGCATGTGTGCTCAACCATCCTCTTTTATGAAGTTTGATGTAGACTTGGATGATGACCCAAAGGAATGTCCTCTATCTAATACCGAGAAATAAGAATGATGTAACTCGAAGCCTATTGTAAATAAGGGTCTATTGAATCACCTTAAATATAAATAAAATCAAATGATATTTTGGTGTGTTTAATGAGAGACTCTAAAATGTGTGTGTTATGCATGAATGTGTATGTCTTCTATATTGAGGGGTGTATGCATAAGAAAATTATGTGATGTAGCATAAGAACGCTTATTCATAGAACCTTGTGTTGAGATGCGATAAATATGACTGTGTTTTAGGATAAGTGCGGGACAACATGGTAACCATCAGGAAAGACGGGGATGGTAGAGGTTCTGATAATGGACCAAACAAGAGATTAGAGAAAATTCTAGAGCTTCTAAATCGACAAGAGTCTTGTATGGATCTTATAGAGCAAGAAGTCTGAGTGACATGTGAGGACCGAGACTACATGAATGTAGAAGGAAATCAAGAGATAGTGGTCCACGAGGACAAATTAAGAAAGATCTTGGGAAATACCTCAAAAGAGTAGCACCAACCAAGTTTGATGGTAAGGCTATCAGAACAGGAGCTAAGGCTTGGATTATATAAATGGAAAAATACCTTGGGCTCTGTAACTTCTCTAAATAGACAAGGAAACATGGGCTACATATCATCTCTCAGGTGAAGCAATGACTTAGTGGGATAATGAGAAATTGGAACAAAACCTGCAGCCTATAGAGATCACTTGGGAACTCTTCCTCCAAGCTTTAAGGAAGAGATGGTTACCGCAACTTTTCTTTGACAAGAAAGTGATGGAATTTCAAAACTTAACCTAGGGAAATATGACTATGATTCAGTATTGGGAAAATTTCACAAACCTGTTGAAGTATGTGCCTCAGTAATAGGGAGATGAATGGTTCTGTATCCATAAATTTATAATGGGACTCAAACCTCACATAGGAGCTGAAGTGGATATACATGAACATCAAAGCATGAATGAATTCTTTCAAAAGGCCACCAAATAGGAATAAAAGCTGCAACAACTATCCAATCTTCACAGCGACTCAAGTTATAAGTCTCGATATGGGAAGAAGAAATTTCATAAGGGAGAAAAGAGCCATCAGATCCGTAATGTCACGAGGGGAAGTGAATCACAGGAGAAGGGTGAAGATGGTAATTGCAGAAATAACAAGAAAGAAAACAAGGGTAAGGGAAAGGATGACCATAAGTAGAAGGGATTTAGAGAGGACAAGCCAGGAGGTCACAAAGGGCCTCATGATGGATGTTATAATTTTGGAGGCGACCATTATGCCTTGAATTTTCCTCAGTAGTTGAAGTCGCGAAAGGAAGGAAGCTATCAGTAGAATCACCAAATCCACGTTGTAGTGGATAAGAGATAGGCAGAGTATCAAGCTTCACTAATTTAGCTAATGGGTAAGCTCTATGGCCAATCTGTCTCTATCTTAAATGATATTAGAGCTACTAAATGTTTTATAGATCCTAGAATAATATCTAAGATACCCATTAGACCTGGATACATGGAAAATTCATGGATAGTCCAGTATGGTAATTGAGCAAAGCGGAGGGTAGATACATGTCTTTTTTGTAGTGAGTTAGAGATTCCAACCTTTCAAACTCAGGTCAACCTGTATGTGGCATCCTTAGGCTCATATGATGTAATTTTGGGAATAAATTGGTTAACTGAGCATAAGGCTTTAGTGAACTATGAGAATAAGGTGGTCAACTACATTTGGATGATTATGGAAACCTAGTTGAGGTTTGTGGATCTTCATGTAGAGACCCTTAGAGCTTAGATAGATTTTTGCAATGTAGCTCAAGAAGGCTCGTTGAAAGGGGTGTGCAATTTATGTAGTGAATGTTTGTAATCTTGACAACAAGGAGCCATATTTGGATGACTATCCTATTCTTAAGGAGTTCCAAGACATATTCTCTGAAGAATGTACAAAATTGCCTTTGAAGCAGGAATTCAATTTCTCTATCAACTTAGTTCCAAGAGATGAGCCTCAATCCAAGGCACCTTATCAGATGACCACCACAAAAATCTATGAGTTAAAGGCCTAGTTAATGGAATTGTTGGAAAATGGATTTATAAGACCCAATGTGTCTCCTTGGGGAGCACCGATTATTTTTGTGAAAAAGAAGGATGGAACCTTGAGTCTATGTATAGATTATTAGATGTTGAACAAGGTTACCATCAAGAACTAGTATCCACTCCCGAGGATTGATGAATCATTTGATCAAATGAAGGGAGCAATGGTGTTCTCCAAGATAGATCTCAGGTCGAGGCACCCTCAATTGAGGATTAAGGAAGAAGATATTTCAAAGACCACATTTAGAACTCAGTATGGAAATTACAAGTTCATAGTGGTACCTATTGTTTTGGCTAATGCACCAACAACCTTTATGAACCCCATGAATAATTCATTCAGAGACTTCTTGGATGACTTTTTCTTGATTTTCATTGACGACATTCTAGTCTACTCAAAGACTGTCGAAGAACATGATAGGCATTTGAGGATAGTTTTTTAGCAACTAAGAGAAAGGAAACTCTTTGGGAAGTTGTCCAAGTGTTCAATTTTTTAGGAAAGAGTACACTATTTGGGCCATATCATTTCGATAGAAGGAGTTTCCATTGTATTCAGAGACTGCTTGGATGACTTTGTCCTAATTTTCATTGACAACATTCTAGTCTACTCAAAGACTGTTGAAGAGCATGATAGGCATTTGAGGATAGTTTTTCAGCAATTGAGAGAAAGGAAACTCTTTGGGAAGTTGTCAAAGTGTTCATCCTTTTAGGAAAGAGTGCACTATTTGGGCCATATCATTTTGACGGAAGGAGTTTTTGTAGACCTTGAGAAGATCAAGGTGATTATGGAATGGCCAGTGCCTCAGAATGTGTTGGAAGTTTGTAGTTTCATGGGCCTCGCAAGATACTATAGGAAATTTTTGCAAGGGTTCTCCCATATTGCATTTCCTATTACCTCACTCCAAATGAAAGGAACACGGTTTGAATGGACCAAGAAATGTGAGCAGGAATTCCAACTCTCGAAGGCAAGGCTCATGACAACACTAGTGTTGACTATCCCTGATCCTAATGGGAGATTCATATTAATCATAGATGCTTCAGGAGAGGGATTGGGAGTAGTATTAATGCAAGATGGACAAGTGGTGGCATATGAATCAAGGAAGCTCAAGAAAAATGAAGTGAACTATGTGCCTCATGATTTGGAATTGGTGGCCATAGTTCATGCCTTACAGATTTGGAGGGATTACCTTTTGGGAAAGCCATTTGAACTCAAGACAAGCCACTTGGGGTTGAGATACATATTTACCCAACCAAACCTTAATGTGCGATAGAGAAGGTGGTTGGAATTCCTTAGCAAGTATGAATTTGAAATTGAATATATAAAATTGAAAGAGAATAGGGTGGTTGATGCTCTTAGTAGATGAAGACATATGAAAGCCATGATCTCAACAAGGTCTAACTTGAGGAAATAGGTAATTCAAAATCTGCTAGAGGATGAGCTCTATGAAAGAGTGAAGAGCACCCTACAAGAAAATCCTTCAGATCATCGGTTCGATGGGTACAAGATCGAACTAGATGGTATTTTGAGATACTAGAGAAGAATGTATATTCTTGACTCTAGAGAGCTGAGAAAATTGATTTTAGAAGTTCACAATTCAACTTATTATAAACACCCTAGAGTATCCAAGATGATCATGGAGTTGAATACTCTATATTTTTAGCCTAAACTCAAGAAGGATGTAGTGGAATACATGGCCAAATGCTTGGAGTGTCAGTGAGTCAAGGATGAGTATGCACACCTAGATGGGTTATCATATCCTCATGACATACCTGAGTATAAATGGCAGGGGATCAGTATGGACTTTGTAAAAGGGTTGTCATTGAGCAATAATAAGCATGATATTATCTTAGTCGTGATTGATAAGTTGACTAAGGTTGTACACTTCATTCCAAGAAACCTTAAGGATGGATCATTGACCCTGGCTAAGACATTTGTCCAGGAGATCTTCTGCTTGTATGGAGTGCCAAAGACTATCATTTTTTATAGGAACACACAGATGACCTCGAGGTTTTAGATGACCTTGAATGTGGCATTGCGGACTAATTTGAATTTTAGCTTGGCTTATCATCCTCAAACTAATGGGCAGATAGAGAGGGTGAATCAGGTAGTCAAAGATCTCCTCTGAATGTATTGTATGGACCAATAGTATAGGTGGGAAGAATATTTTCCTTTGGTAGAGTTTTCTTATAACAACTCCTACCATACATCCTTAGGCATGGTACCATTTGAAGCCTTATATGGGCGGAAGTGTCAAACCGCCATCAGTTGGGATAAATTGGAGGATAGGATCATAGTAGGATCTAAAATGCTTAAGGAAATGGAAGAACAAATGAGATTCATTAAGAGTAGATTGAAAGAGGTGGTAGACCGACAAAAGAGTTATGCTGACAAGAACTAAACTCTTAGACAGTTCCTAGTAGGGGAAAAAGTTTTCTTGAGAGTTAAACCCCATAAAAGCTCCATTGCTTTTGGAAAGTCTTCCAAGTTTTCCCCAAGATATGTAGGACCATTTGAAGTCTTGGAAGTGATTAACCTAGTTGTATATAGACTAGCTCTACCACCTGCTCTGGCTTGACTTCATAATGTGTTTCATGTTTCCTTGCTTAAGCATATCATCCTAATGTGACTCATGTGCTTGATTGGAAATCCTTGTAGGTATAGGATCCAAGAGTGGTGCTAGTGGAGCCCATTAGAATCCTAGATAGATGCAATGTTAAGTTTCAGAACAAAGATATTGCTCAATTTAAGGTCCAATGGGACCAATACTTAGAGGACAGTGCTACTTGGGAGGATGCAGAAGAAATAGAATGCTCCTTTCCAAATTTTCTTTCTTGAAAAATAAAATCAATAATTTTGTTTGAATTTTTTTGGATTGAGATACTATGATATTTCATGCTTTAAAATTATGATGTTAAAATAGATATTTATTTTGATGTGATGTTGAAATAGACATACATTTTTGATGTGATGTTGAAATAGACATATATTTTTTATGTGATGTTCAAATAGAGATACATTTTTGATGTGATGTTGAAATAGACATATATTTTGATGTGATATTGAAATAGACATAGGTTTTTGATGTGATGTTGAAATAGACATATATTTGATGTGATGTTGAAATAGACATATATTTGATGTGATGTTGAAAAAGACATGAATGTTCAAAATTTGATATGATGTTCTTTTATTCGACTTTCTAGACATCGAGATGATGTCTCTTCCAAGAGTAGAAGGATGTCATAACCCAATTTTATTGCATATTTATTATAATATGGTAAATTGAATTATTGAATAAATTCAATTAAATATTAAATGGAGATTCTAGAATATTTAAAAAGTGAATGAAAGAAGTTGACTTATGTTGACTTTGTGAAAATTTGAAAATTTATTTTATATGTTAACTAAAATTGAATGTTACCGATCAATTTGCAAGTGCAAGTGTGTGCAGTTGTAGGGTGACAACTTCAAGGATGAGAACATGATTGAAGTAGGATTGTTTAGCCAGATCAAATGGTAAGTCAATTGGAATTTGGGTGTACAAACCACAATGGCATGATGACTTGCATTTAAACTAATTTGCATATATAAGAGAAAAAAAAAATTCTTGGTTTGTAGATTAAATTGTCTATTCAAACTTTGTGATTTCAAGGAAGTGAAAGTGAGCATTGTAAAGAAAATTTTCTTTAGTGAAGAAATATATACTATAATACTATATATTTGCAAGCTTAAACTCTATCTCATATATCATCATGATGTTAGTTTACAACAAATAAATAAAGTAGCATTCTTTATGACATAATACATTATTCTTCTTAAACAAAATAAAAAAAACAAACTAATTGAAAGCTTAAAGAAGCACAACGTATACCTATTCCATAGTGGATTGGTGCCACTTTGATATGAAAAGTGGCCCTTTCCCAACCCCTGACAAGCTCAATGATAAAATGCCTTGAAGATGCTATGCTATGAAGTGGACAAAATTAACTCTCAATGTGAAGAGAGTAACTTTGCTCTAAGTTGTGAATGATGAAATGAGGAAAGAACCCTCTTATTTATAGAATGACAAGTTGGAGAAATTCCCAAAATGAAGCAATGTGGGACTAATTTTCAACCAATGTAAAGGTGCCACTTGTCAAGAGATGGATGGATGAAGGATGTGCACATTTTGATGAATGTGCCCATAAATACATAAATTTGAAATTTGAAAATGGTGAAATGACAAGGTGGATGAAGAGTCAAATGGAGTAATGGTCACTTTGCTCAATGCAAAAGGACTTGTAAGATGAAATAAATGCCTTGTTGGAAGGACTCATCCCATTTGGAGGGAGATTTGAAATGGAGGAATATTCCCTCAAAGATGCCAAGTTGAGAGAAAATGAAGATTTAATAAATGAATTAAATTGATTTATTTATGCAAGTGGAAAAAACTAGAGGATGTGACATGGATTAAGATTAGATTTAATCATGATTTGATTAAATAAGAGGTTAGATGATTTGACCCATTTGACTTAGATTTATGGATTAAAATAAATCAAAAGGAGATGGAAAATGATTTAGACTTAGTTAAATAAATATTTTGATTTATTTAGCTAAATGGGATGATGTTAGTGGTTTAATTAAATAAATTTGATTTATTTAATTAAATGAAGAATTTTAGAGATTAATTAAATAAGATTGATTTATTTAATTAAAGGGGGACTTTAGGATTAAATAAAATGATTTATTTAATCAAAAGAGGATAATGATTTAATCAAATAAATTTATTTATTTGATTAACAAAGGAATTAAGATGAGTTAATTAAATGGTTAATAGAGGGGTGATTAAAGAAGAATCAAAGTTAGTTGATCAGGATATTTTTCATGTCTACATTTTGCCCCTCTTTGAAGCAATGCACTTGCTACGTTGGTTCAAAGAATAAACTTGCCACAATAAAAATTAAAAAAAAAATTGTTTTTTTTTTCGGATGCCCTAGCAGAAAGAAATATACTAGTACATTGCCCCCTCGAGAGATCGAGCGAAAAGATTCAATTTGAGGGTCGATCTCATGACAAAGAGGTTCAAGATGGACGTATGGATTGTTATGATGATGATGCAAATGAGATGGTTTTAAGATGCTTAGAATAACCAATCTATATTATCCTAAACAACTTAAATGATGATATACTGCATTTGAGATGGATGATGTGATGATGCCTATATGATTATGTAATGGATGTTTTATGCAAATGTATGGTTTTATGAGATGCTTAGACTAACAGATCTATATTATGATGATGAACATGCATGTGAGATGATTAGTGTTTATTATATGATATGATATGATATGATATGATATGCAGTATGTTGATGGTTTGTGGATGCAAGATGGATGCATTGGTGATGATGATTACCTGATCATGACATGATGTTAGCAAGGAAAAGAAGAAAGAAGAAATGAGATGATGGCAAGAGGATTCAACAAGACATGAGACGATGATGGATGATTTGCTTATCACAAATTGGTATTTTAAAAGGGCCACTTACCTTATGTTTGATAACACACATAAGCATGATGCATCAAGGTATAAAGAACCAGGATGGTGTTGCACTTAGTGTGATGGACTTTGACTCGACAATTAGATAGGAGTACTATTCACACCTGACATATGAAACCTCATTTAAAATGTAGTTCAAATATTTCAAACATCTCGGACCAAAAAATAGAAAAGAAAGCCTTCCTATGTGGTCAAGAAGACACCTAAAACACCCTCCCTACACCCAAATAAAGCATGCATGACCGAGGTTATATTACAAGAACATCCAAAAAGTGCAGCAGCTAAAAAGATAATGATCGTCACCCCATTCCTATCTCTCTAAATCCTTTTGTTTGGACATAATCGAGAGGTCATTGGAATGAGCGGATAGAGATAAGTCAAAATACGAAGATAAAGTAAACAAACAAGCTAATGTTCTTCAATACCGCTAACCAAAAGGAAATGTGTTTTTTAAGGATAAGAACCAAAACGATTGCCAATAGATGATGCCCATTGTAGGAAGGATACATCCTAGGACATGTTAGTGAATGGCGGCATGTCGTTTCATTTATCCAAAGTGTTCTTTCTGATAAATAATTCCCATTGTAGGAAAGATACATCCTAGGACATGATGTTATCAAATGATTGATTTGGGACTGATTGGATGATAGGCTATTGACACAAAGAGTTGACCAACTTGTTTACGTACTGACCTAGACCTTAAATTTTAACATTTTGAGTTTTCACTTTTGATTTGCTAGACTTGTTTCCGACTGCTTTACCAAAGGTTGAGGATGATGATTATTTATTGTGAGTGAGATTTATTATAGGTGAAAGCGAGATGGGACAAATGGATTTTTCCAAATATTTGGATGTTTTTGATGTTTTTTGAAATGTTTTGAGGTTGTTTTTAGTATTTTTGAGAATTTTCAAATGTTTTAATTTTTGATTTTCAAATGTTTTGGGGTTTTCTGAGATTTTTACCAAGAGACTAACCTAAAGACCTATCCTAGGGGCCTCAGGGGTTGATCAACCAGATTAGCCTTGCCTATGTTATACATGCAAAGACCATGTAGTTCGACTGACACAAACTCAATTATTTGATGAGATATGAATAAATGGATTGTTAGTTTATTATGATGAACTCCTAAAGGACTGACCTAAGTGTCTCGGGGAATGATGAAAGATCACCCTTGGCTATGTTCAAGGCTCAAAGACCTATAGTTCGACAAGATGACTCTGTTTTTGACTTTTCTTATTGACTTTTTGACCTATTTTTTGGATTTTGAATGTTTTTGGATTTTCTTGGTTTTATGATATTTTTGGATTTTTTGATTTTATGATATTTTATGATATTTTTATTTTTTGATGTTTTTGGATTTTTGGATTTTGTGATGTTTTTGGATTTTTCCATTTTTAGGGACCTCAAGAACATACACGAATCCTATATGGTGAGAACATGCCCCCAACATGATGTAATAGACTACTCCGATAAAAGCAAGACAAACTAACCTTGAGAATGGGTTGAGTAGTACCAAGAGGGATCATGACACAAACACAAGACCAAGCTATGGTGTAGACATAGGTGGATGATGGATGGAGATAGATGGATGATGAAAGCATAATGGATGGATGATGGAGAACGAGTCATGAAGATCCTGGTGGATGGAAAGTGCTTATTTAGACAAGGTGCTTGTTTGCTAGGTTTTCACCAAGGTACTTGCCCAAAGTACCACCGAAGTGGTTTTCACTAGAGGACGATTTTTCTTTTTACTGTTTTTAATCTTTTTGAATTTTGAATTTTGAATTTTTTTGTTGTCACCAAGATGCCTGTTTTCTAGGTTTTCATGGAGGTAACCATTTTTTTAGGACATTTTCTAATTTTTTTGGTATTTTTTGGTTCTATACTTTGAAGGATTTAGGCATAAATTTTTTGAGATGGGAGTTATTCATGGGCTCTTGCAGAGGCTTGCCTTTGGGTGTTGATAACTAATATGCCCCTGACTTGTAATTTTCTATGATGACAAATTGTCCCAACCAGTTAGGTTCAATTTTTTCTTTGTTTTCTAGATTAGGGATGTTCTTCTGATTCTCTTTTAGAATAAGTTCTCTGACCTAGAAGTTCCTACTCATGTCCTTCTTGTTATAGCTCCTCTTGAGTCAGTTTTGATAGACCTACAAATGGTTCAATGCTTCTATACATCACTCATCTAGCAGCTCCAGCTCATTCAGTCTTGATAGTTGGTATTCTTCGTCTGTGATGAGGTTTTGTAGTGATATTCTCAGTGATAGGAGCTCGATCTCAATGGGTGATACTACCTCTGATCCGCAGACTAGGGAGAAGGGGGTGGCACCTGCTGGTGTGTGGATACTGGTTTGATAGGACCAAAGGGTATGATTTAGCTATAGATGCCAGTCACAACCTATGTCATTGACTATCATTTTGAGGATTTTCAGAATGGTTTTATTGGTAGCTTCTACTTGGTCATTGCCTTGGGGATAATACGGAGTGAAAAAGTGATGTTGGATTTTGAATTTTTCACATAGGTCACAAACATCCTGATTCTTGAAAGGTGTCCCATTATCTAAGATAATAGCTTGGGGAACACCCTATCGACATATTAAGTAGTTCAGGATGAACTTTGATATTTTCTTTCCAGCGATGTATGTCATGGGGATGGCTTCCACCCACTGGGTAAAGTACTCAATGGCGGTTATGATAAACTTGTGGCCATTAGATGAGGTGGGGGTTATCTTTCCAATGAGATTGAGTCCTCACTGCGAAAAGGGCCATGGTGTGATGATGGGATGAAGTTCTTGAGCTGGAGAATGGATGAGGTCCCCATGCTATTGACATTGTAGCTAGGCACCTTTTGATGTATTCATGTGCTTCTCTTTCCATTGTAGGCCAATAATATCCCATCTTCAGCAATTTCTTGGCCAAGGTCATTCCACTCAAGTGTGAACCACAAATACTGTTATGCACCTTAGTTAAGGCGGTCAATGCCTCCTCAACATTTAGGTAGCATAATAATGTTCCTTCTATGCTCCTACAGTAAAGGGTGTTTCCTAGGATGACAAATCAAGATGCTTTCTTGACAAAGGTTCATTTTAGGCTTGAGTGTAAGTCAGCGGGTAGGACCCCTATTCGTAAGTAGGTATAAATGTCATGGTACTAGGAATCACTGGGACCAATGATTTTGCACACAAATTATGACTCTGGTACCTCGAATGTGGGCACAAGAAGCTGCTCTACCAATAATTCATGTTTTGGGACATTGTGAGGGATATCCAGTAAAGATTCAATTATTGCGATGGTATTTGTTGCTCTATTATTTTGCTCTGGGAATCTACTCAAATGTGATATCAATAAATGATTCTTTGAGGCTCTCTACCAAATTTTTGTATGGAGTCAGTTTATCATCCTTTGTTTGGTACTTGTCATTCAATTGATTTATTATCAGCTGGAAGTCTCCATATACTCTGAGGGCCATGATGTGCCATTGCACTACAATTCTGAGACCTATGGTTAAAGCCTCATACTCTGCAATGTTATTAGTGCAGGGGAATGTCAATTTGTATGATCTAGGTATACAGTCCCCCTGTGGGGTGATGAAAAAGAAACTAGCTCCTGATCCATGTTATGTGTAGGAACTATCAGAGTAGAGTTTCCAGTGGACAAATATGTTGAGATTGAAGATGGATTCATCCAGAAACTCTAATATGAGTGGATTCTCTAAGTACATGGGTGCTTCTGCAAGCTAATTTGTGATCACTTGGCCTTTGATTTCTTTCGGTTCCATGTACTCAATGTCGTATTTAGATAGAATCATGACCCACTTGGCCATCCTTCCCATGAGCATTTCCTTTGATAGTAGGTACTTTAGGGGATTGATCTTGGTGATGAGTTTGATTTTGTGTGCCAACATGTAATGTCTAAATTTCTATGAAGCAAACACTACTGCTAGACATGATTTTTTTATGAATGAGTAGTTTAACTCATGCCAGACCATTATGCGGTTGATGTAATAGATGACCCTTTTTGTCCCATTTTCATCGTACTGAGCTAGAAGAGCACCAAGGGCTGCTATTATTGCTGAAACATAGAGGATTAGTGGCTTTCTTGGGATTGGTGGCATGAGGACCAGTGGTGTGAGCAGATATTCTTTGATTTTGTTGAAGGTTTCCTCACACTTGTCATCCCACTTGTACGCTACTCCATTGTGGAGTAGGTGAGAATATGGGTTTTGCTTGCCTGCTAGTTGTGCTATGAATCTATGGATGGATTGGAGCTTGCCTTGGAGGCTTCTCAACTATTTTAATGTTTTGGGTGTCTCCATCTCGAGGATTTCTTTTGCCTTGGTAGGATCTATTTTAATACCCCTCATTGACACTATGTATCCCAATAGCTTTCCTGATTGTACGCTGAAGACACACTTCTTTGGATTTAAACGAACCTTGTATTCCTCCAATCTATCAAAAATAACACTCAAATTTTCTATGTGATCTTTCCTCTTTTTGTATTTTTCTAGTATGTCATCAACGTAATCTTCGATAGTTTTGTGGATCATGTCATGAAAGAGTAATGTCATGGCTCTTTGGTAGGTGGCCCCAACATTCTTTAGGCTGAATGGAATCATGTTCCAGTAGTAGCTCCCCTATGGACAAGTGAAGGCCATTTTCTATTGGTCTTCTTTAGCAATCATTATTTGGTTGTACCCCGAGAAACTGTCCATCAAAGAAAGCAGTTCATGTCTTGCTATCATGTCTACTAGCATGTCAATGTTAGGCAATGACAAATCATCTTTTGGAAATGCTTTGTTTAGGTCTCTAAAATCCATGCAGAATCGGATGCCCCCATTAGGTTTTGAAACAAGAACTAGATTTGACACCCACTCGAGATAGTCAATTGGTCATATGAACCCTGCATCAAGTAGTTTCTTCAATTCCATTTTGACTAGTAAGGAAATTTGGGGATGCATCTTTCTCAGCTTTTGTCTGAGAGGCTTTGCTTTAGGGTAGATTACTAGATGATGGACCACAATCTTTGGATTGAGCCTGGGCATGTTAGCATAACTCCATGTAAAATTAACTTGTCTCTCTCTCAAGAAGGCTACTAGGAGCTCTTATTTTTTTGATAGTAATGATTCTACATAGAATGTGATGTGAGGTGTCTCCTCTATTCCCAAGTTGACTAGATTGCATTTTTTGGCTAGGACCATTGATTTTTCTTGATGTAAAGCTCTAAGAGGAAGATTGAATCCCCGATCCTCAGGTGCCTCAAAGAGGTTTTCACTATTAGATGTGTTCTTTCTTTTTACTATTTTTGGGTTGGAGAGTGCCACAGTGTGGTTCACTTTAAGGACCTAAAGATTATTCTCAGTTTTTTGGTTTTGCAACTGAGGGATTCAATTGTTTCCCCATAGTATGCATGTGTGTCCAGCATGATGATGAATCCCCCTTTATGATCCCCACATGGAATATTATCCCACAGTCCCATGAATTCTGAGAGCGCTTCGTCATTTTTGAATGTGTCTAGAATTGGTGGTCCTCGTTGGTCATAATCGATGAGTTGGGGGTAGACTAGGTGAATTTCATGGGATTGGTTCTCAAAATAATAGGATAGGGTGCTAATCATGAGAAGGGTGGTATCCTCGAAAAGAAATAGTAGGTTGGTTATGATATCTTCGTCATCACTACTACTACAAACATTAGTTATGTCAAATGTGAAGTTGTTTATGACTTGACCTGTAGATACGGGTAAGCGAAGTTCAATTGCTAATTGCTAAAGAGTTTTGACCTTCTTTTGGGGGATTCTGGCCACGTATGGTTATACTTGGAGGGGTACATCCAAGGCAGAGATTTCTCATTCATGTCTTAGGAATGATGGGTATTAGAAGTCCGTTGTCATTTTTCCCCAGTTTCTAGTTTCTATCATAGCCCATTGTGAGCATCATTTGCAAGCCTTTGTTGTTGTTGTCCATAGGTAAATTATCTTCTGATCTATTGTCTTGATACAGGAGATGGGATAGGTTCTCCTCTATTACTTCTTTGTTGAGATCTCCCCAACTTCCGAAGTTAGAATATCCTTCAGTGGATGTTTGGGATGTGGAGGTTTCAGTTGATTGCAATTGTCCTCGTGATCTGGGAGATTGAGGTAACTCTCCTACCACAAAAGCATTTTTTGGAATTGTATAGTTTCCACAATGATTTTCTTGGATGATGACTTTGATATCAGAGATGGTGGGGATGGTGGGAGTGTCGTGTGGCTTTTTTGCGGAAGTGGAAGCAAGAGTGGCTGGATAAATGTATGGAGTTGATGGACCTTCATCATTTTTAGGCACTTGAGGGATTTTATAGTATTTTTCCTCTAGGTTCTTGCAGTAAGAGAATGGTTTGGGATCCCCATGGATGGTGACCTCTTAGCCTTCATATGTGAATTTGACACATTTATGGAAGGTTTATGCTACTACTTGTATTGCATGGATCCACAAACATCCTAGGAGAATGTTATAAGGCAGATCAAGGTCAAGGACCTGACATGTGGTTTCCATAATTGATGGCCCTACTTGAATAGAGATTTGGATTGTGCCTTGGGATACTCTTTCCTGATCATCATATGCCATGATTATGATTCCTTTACCTTTGTCAATGGAATCCTTATATATTTTCAAATTTTTATGAGCTTGAGGGAGCAAATGTTCAAGCCTTCACCTCCATCCACCAAGACTCTCTTGAATTTGTTTTTATGTACTGGGACCTCCAAATGGAGTGCACAGTTGTGAGATGGTTGGGCAGGAAAATATTGATCAAAGAATGTAAGGAGATTCGGGGTAATGATGTTTCTGACCATAGCTTGGAATTGTTCCGCATCAAGATCTGTGGGGATAGTGGATGAGGCTAATGCTTCTTCAAGGATCTTTTTATGGGCTGATGATATCTTCAGTAACTCCATGATGGAGATCTGAGCTAGGGTTCTTTTCAATTGATCTTGGGTTGGAAGTTGATCCTCTAGGAGGATGAGAGGACCCTACAATGGTAATTTTCTAGCCTCTTGTGGTGACCCCACAATCAACATGGCCTCCTTTGATGGTTATAGTAGTGCAATATTCATCTAGGGAAACATGGTCATATACATGATTCGCGCTCTTAAAGGTTCCCTTTCCCTTATTTGTGTTATTGTTCCCTTTATTATTATGATTAGGCATCAAATTTGTGTAGATTTTGAGGTTCTAATTTCTCGTTGGCTGCTCTACATTTATGATTTTTTGATCAATGAGGTCTTGGATTAGGTTTTTCAACCTCATGCAACTATTAGTGGTGTTCCCTTTGATTTTGTGAAAGTAACAAAGCTATTTTTCATTGTACTAGGGTGGTTTCACATTTGGTTCCTAGTAATTCTCATAGGTGGGAGCCTTGATGAGGTTTTTGTTTATTAATTTCTTCATGATGACCTCGAGTGGTTCCACAAGAGTAGTGTACTTCCACTTGGGGGAGTTCTTTTTTCACTAGGGTGGTCCCCTTTGATCGTTGATGTTGTTGATTTCTTGATTGTTGGTTGGTTGGTGTTATGATATTGCATTGGTTTGGGTATTGTTTTGATCATTGTTTTGTGGTTGTTGGTAGGTTTGGGTATTTTTCCTTGGAGCACTGATCACAACCTTAGCATCAACCACACCATTGTTTGTGACATTTTTGTTCCTTGCCCATCTGTGAGGTTTTCCATTATAGTTGTTGGATGGGTGATTGTTTTGTTGTTCAGGATATTCGGGTGATCCTCCTTGTGAAATAAGGGCTCGTTCAATGTTGAGCACCTTGGAAATCAACTGGTCATATGTGGTGATACCTTGCACTTTAAGATGAAATGCCAAGGCTCCGTCGAGATTGGATATGATAGTGCACACTTGTTGTTCTTCTAGCGTGACCCATTTGCTCTGATTAGCCTTGGATCACCATCATTGTAGGAAAGAAGCAAATGATTCATTCTTACCTTGTTTTAGAGCCAATAGTTTTTCTAAACTAACATCCATATCGATATTGAATGTGTAGTTTTTGATGAATGCTTCTACTATTTCTTAGAACTTCTTGATGTCTGAAGGAAGGCGAGAGAACCATTCCATGGCGTGGCCAACCAAACTTCTAGGAAATAGTTTCATCAAATAGGTATCGTCATATGTGACTTCCATGCAATGAACCTGGAATTCCCTTATGTGATCTTTGGGGTTTCTCATCCCATGGTATTTATCAAATTTTGGGATCTCAAATCCCTTTGGAAATGGTTTCATTACAAGGCTCCTATCAAATGGGTAAGAACACAAGTTGTTGGGCATTTTTTATGGTTTTCCCTAATTGAAGATCAAGTACTTGTTGTGAGAGTAACTTGATTTGTGTTGCTACATCATTTTGTGGATTAGGGGGTGGGATGAAGGTGTTTTGCAGTGGTTTGATTGTTGGTGGGATGGGTAGATTAGTGGGTGTTTGCATAGTTTGTTGTGCTAGGTATACTTGCAATTGTTGTTGTACCAACAACACTTGTTGTTGGTCCTATTGTTATTGTGCTAATAGTGTCTATTGTTGAGCTTGCTATTGTTGTTGCACCAACAATGCTTGTTGTTGAGCTACTAATCAGGCTGCTTCTTGTTGCTCTTGGTATTGCTTCAACACTTGTTGGTATGCTTGTTGTTGGGCTGCTTGTTGTTGTGCGAGATTCTTCACTTGTGCTTGTGCTTGTGCTTGAGCTTGTGATTGTGCTTGAGCTTGAGCTTGTTCTTGTTGAGCTTGGTATTGGGCTTATTCCTAAGCTTGAGCTTGCGCTTACGCTTGGGATTAAGCCTATACTTGTTGGGAATCTTGTGTAATTTGTGCAGCTTGTGTGGCTTGAGCGGCTTGAGCAGCTTGAGCAGCTTGAGTAGCTTGAGTGGCTTGAGCAACTTGAGCGGCTTGTTGTTGTTGTTGTTGTAATAATGCTTAGGCTTGTGCATCCTATTGTGCTTGTTGTGGTTGTAGCACTTGTTGTGTGGCTTGAGCGGCTTGCGCTGCTTGTTGTATGGCTAATTGTTTTTGTGCTTGTTGAGTGGCTAATTGTGCAGCTTGTCAGTTTTGGATTTGTTGAAGTGCCTTATGATAGGCAGCTTGTTGAGTGGCTTGCAACACAATTTTGTATTGGTTTGATGTGTTTGAATTTGGTGGTGGTGGTGGTGGAGATGGGTTTGGAATGGTGCTTGTTGTGGTGATGAGAGGCACTATCGTATTTATGAGTGGGTTTTGAGTGGTGGATGGTGCGATTGATATGATTGATCCTTGTGAGACCATGTTTTGAGATGTTTGGGGGATGGTTGATGATGAGGTGATTGCTTGTGTGGTTGTCGTCTGTTGTTGCTATATCGATGGCAAGATTTTGGGATTTGATATAATTATTTCATTGATGTTTGGGATGTTGGTTTGATTTTTTTGATTGATGTTTGGTAGAGGGGGAAGCCCTAAACCAAGAGAAGGTGTGGATATTGATGGAAATGGTGGAAGTGGTGGAAATGTGAGTGGAATACTCCCTTGGGGGAATGATGAAGATGTAGTGTCAAAGATGCCCCCTAGTCCAAATAAATCACTTTCTTCTTGTGAGGTTATGGGGAGAGAAGTTTGAGGTTTTGCGCGAAAGGATGATGATGATGGGTCATTGGGATCAGGAAAAGTGAGGGGAACATATGTATTTAATGGATTTTGGGGTACGGTTTTCCCCAAGATGGTTTTTGCATCCAAATATTGACTATTGATAAGGGGGTGTGTTTGTAAAGCATTGAGAAATGTACTTCCCATATTAACAATGGGTTGAATTGGAGCAATGGATGATGTGATTTGCGGGATGTTTTGAGTGATGTTTTGGATTGTAGATAAAATTGGAGGCATGACCCCAAAAGATGGTTCCACAATGGTACTCATATTGAAACAAAAGGGAGTTTAGCCCCTCGTTTTGCTAATTCAAGCATGTATAGTGAGGGATTGAGTCTCATCATGATGTTGATAATTCTATGATTCTCAGGATTTTGGACTATCTTGGTTATCTCCTCTTGTGTCATTCTGAAGGCATTGTTAGTGGTATCCTCTACTTGGACACCTTCCTCTTGATGGTCTTGCGATAATGGAGGAAGGTTAATTATGAGACTGCTAGACCCAATGGGATTCATTTTTGGAGCAGTCTGACTCAAGTCACTCAAAGTAGATCTTTCTTTGTTGGCTTCCATGTTCCTCTTGTGTTACGATCTAGTTTACACCATAAAATAGGGATCAATTTTCAAGAATGTAAGAGATGAATCTCTAATTCTTTGGATTGATATAACTTTTAGGTACAAAAGAGAAAATTTAGGATGATTTAAGGATCAAAGGTATGATGATGAAATGTGTGAAAGGTGGATGATATGGATGATTAGAACTCTTGAGAAATCTTGAAGGAGATGTTAAACTTTAGGACTTGGATTTTATGTTTGATTTTGATTTGATTTGATTTGGATTTGGATAGTGTACTCATAAACTCTAAGAGGTTAGATATTGTCCTAGAGTAAATTTTTCCTCAAGATGCTAATTTGACTAAGTGTGAGAAGAAGGATTCATCTAAACACACCTAACCAAACAAGATGATTTTTGATTGGATTTTGATTTTGGATAATGAACTCCTAAACCCCAAGATGTTGGATGTTATCAAGGGATAGACTTGTTCACAAGGTTTGATAATTTGATTAAATATATGGAGAAGTATGCATCTACACACATCTAATCAAACAAGATGATTTGGATTTGTTTCAAATGATTTTCCCAAAGTTTAACATGGAATATTTTTTTTCAAGATTTTCAAGAGTTGATGGTGAGATGATTTTTGGTTTGATGTTTTTGAAAGATGGATGAAAGTGATTGGTTTTGATCCTAAATGAACCTAAAAGGACTCTTGTTTACAAAACCTCAGTTTTGAAGAACACACTTTACTCTAGACAAGATGTTCAAATTCCCAAAACAGATTTGGATTTTGTTGACAAAAGAACTCATACAAATTGGGATTGTTTCTTGAAGCTCTTCTATAAAAGTTGAAAAGTAATTTTTGTCTGAATTCATAGAGTGTTGAGAGATGCTTTTGATGTTCTTTTGGACTAAGAGCTTTTGACTTTGGTTTCCATATTTTGATCTTGTGTGAAATCATTTGAGACACATGTGTGGGGTTCAATTGCTCTTAGCTTTGCTTAGTGAATTTTTTTTTACCACAAACAATTCTTAGTTAGGTTTTTTCAAAATAAATGTCTAATGTCCTAACTTCTTATCATCCCACAAAGTGTATTATGTGGAAATCAAGGAATTTAAGGAAAAAGTTTCCTATTGTTGACTTTAGTAAGCAAATTGAGATATAAATCCAAGTGTTTAGAAGCCTTTAAGGATAGAATCCCAAGGGAAAGCAATAACACATGAATCTTGTCAAAGATATTTTCCTCCTAAAGGGTTTGAAGTTTTGATGACAATGTTGAATGTTTGTTTCCAAATGTTTACAAGAAAGCAAAGTGTTTTGTAACCAAGAACAAGTACAACCCTATGGCTATGAAAGACTGCATTTGTTGAATCCCCACTTGGGCAAGTCCAACTACGCTTATTTTTAGCGAATGGTTAGATGCTTGACCCCATTGGCTCCTGTCCATGACACTCACTTATACGGGGAAGCCAAGCATCAACACCCATGAAACTCCCATGGCATACTTTCCATTTCTACTAAAAGCCGTAAAAGTGTGGGGGAGCTTTAAAAGACCATTCTTGCACCAACAAATAGATCAAGGATTTTGGCCTTTCTACACAAGGGTTTTAATTCATACTTTTTGTTCATAGGGATTGATCCATGCGGTAAGAGACCATTGTTGACCTTCTCGTCAGAACCAACCATGTGATATTGGGCTTTTTTCCAATATCCACACTTATATGCCGGCTGGAAATACACTTGGCTTTAGCGTGTTACCAACTGGGTTGTTCCCTTGGGTGAGTAATTTTTCCCACAAGGAAGACACTCTAAGATAAAAAAAAAGCAAGCAAACATATTTGTAATTCGATAAACCTTCATTTAGAAACAAAGGGAGAACACACGCAATATGTTCCACTCACACTCACAAAGATTTATTCAATTTTAAACCCAAATTGAAAATGTGTGGGCAATTACTTACACAGCTTAATGTCACAAAAGACCTTTTGATTCTTAAGATCGCCATGAGGTGTGAGAGAAGCGCATACATCCTTTTAGTAATATTACTTTGAGTAAGTGATTACAAGACAAAGAAACACTTGTTCATTTTAAACCCACAAAGCAAAAGTGAATTCTTTTTATAGCACCAAATCAAATGTGGAATTTTCCTTGTTCAATTGTTAGCCTCAAACAAAATCTAGTGAGTTTTTCCTAAGATTCATTTTAAACTCTTTGTATCAAAAAATGAAATGTTCCTTTTAGAGCCCAAAAAGATGTGAGTTGATCTAATACAGAAAACTAAAGCATAGAACGGAAGCCCTTTAAAGCATTAAAAAATGCTTTGTCAACTTCAAGTTTCAATTCCCGATTTTCTTCAACTCCAAGGTTCTTCCAAATATTGCTTCTTATGCTTCAATGTTGCAAGTCCTTTACATGAAAAAAATGCTCCTCCTTCCTTTTCCTATTATCAAAATCACAAATGGGTGTTATGTATTTATTGCAAAATGATAAAAATATGTACAAGATATGTCAACCATTTGAGGAAATCTTTTAAAGATAGGAATAAAATAAAATTGAATTGACAATGCACATAAGTTTTTTTTTTATTAACTCAATAATAAACATCAATACATTTTCAATTTACACCCACTAAAAGATTAGTTGATTCCAAACTTAAGATATTTACTATGCAAAGCCACACACCACAATAGATACTTAAAAATAAAACTTCCTTTAAAGAAAATGACATATGGGTGGCACAATCTAAATTTTAAAATCAAAATGTGTTCCCACCATGGAGAGATTTCTGCCAACATTCAATAAATAATAGTACACCCTTTTGGTAGACATAAATCCTCTTCCTTACTTCACAATTCTCTTAAGAAATAAAATCTAGAAGATTGGCATGGAAAATTGGAGTATTAAAATTATCAAATGAGGTTTTGATGAAGATTGTTTAATGGGTCAGCCTTGGAATATTAAAATCATATTTCCACTAAGTGCATTTGTTGTATGTTTCCCCTACAACAAAGCTGACAAAATGATTTAATATTTCTTTCTCTCCACTGCAAATATATTGACTTAGGACACATAAGTAGCTATACAATATTGACTACCATATTGATTAGTGCGGAGAAGAGTATAAGATCACAATATGCAACTTGTCAACATGCATTTATCTAAAAAAATAAACAAAAATACCATGTCGATGACATTACAATAGCTATCAACGAGCCATATTTAAAGCACAATATGGTACCGATGCATTGGGATGATGATTAAATACTAGTGAATAGAGGCTTTTAAGAGTTTTCATGCTAATGCAAGAAGCAAGTAAAACATCAAATCCTCATGCCTTCATAGCGTCCCTTCTACCTGCATGCAAATGGGAGCTTTGGAAACGGATATAGACATTCATCAGAGCATAACGTACAAAAAAGATTTTGTCAGATGTTAAGTTGGAAATGGTGACATTTGTTGTCAACAAATCTCCATCGAGATACTTTGGTAGAGTTCAGATACTGCCTTTGAAATCACCTTTACAGACTACAACCAAAAAAGCAACAAGTCTAGAATTTTTTTGAAAGTTCATAAATGCTTCATGACCATTTTATAATTTGACTTTTTCAATTGGAATAAAAATAGAGTAAAGACAATGCGGATCTCAAAATCATTAAGAAGCCTTAGAAATTTTCAAGCCGCAACAGGCATAAAAATAAATAAAAGAAAAAAAAACCAATGAGCTTCGCAGCCTTTGGGTTCAAAACCAAGAAAGTTCTATGTGGCTTTCTTCATGCTTCATACATCGCTGGGTTCTTTCCAATGCAAACTAAAAGTAATTAACATGGCTACCCACCTCGCAGCCATTAATGCTTACCAATGTCATTTTCAAACTATTCCATGAAATAAAAACTATCTATCAAAATGTATTTGCTCCAAATGTCACTGTCAATGTAAACAAAAATTTGAAAATTGTATTTTTAAAAAGCATTGCAATCATTTTGATTTCAATCACTACAACTTTATAAAATATGATATTAAACAGATAAGATCTTAGGGGTGGTACTCAAATAGAAGGTTGGAATCAAAGTGTAATGTGAACAAAGTTATATCTTATCCATGGCGAAGAGCTTATGGTGATATGGATGAGAGAAAAATGGTGATATTAATAAAAAATATTGGCAACTTCACTTGCAGTTCTCTCCACAAAAAAAAATCATGTTTCTTCATAAAGATTTCATAAAGCAAAAGTCCATAAAGAATTGCAAAACAACAGGAAAGTTTTAGAAAGATTTTGTTCACGGGATATGTAAACCATCTGCCCTCCTTCTAGCACCATATGTTAGTTTACAACAAACAAATAAATAAAATCTATGTCATATATCATCATGATGTTAGTTTACAACAAATAAATAAAGTAGCATTCTTTATGAAATAATACATTATGCTTCATAAACAAAATAACAAAAACAAACTAATTGAAATATTAAAGAAGCACAATGTATACCTATTCCATAGTGGATTGGTGCCACTTTGATATGAAAAGTGGCCCTTTCCCAACCCTTGACAAGCTCAATGATAAAATGCATTGAAGATGCTATGCTATGAAGTGGACAAAATTAGCTCTCAATGTGAAGAGAATAACTTTTCTCTAAGTTGTGGATGATGAAATGAGGAAAGAAGCCTCTTATTTATAGAATGACAAGTTGGAGAAATGCCCAAAATGAAGCAATGTGGGACTAATTTTCAACCAATGTCAAGGTGCCACTTTTCAAGAGATGGATGGATGAAGGATGTGCACATTTTGATGAATGTGCGCATAAATGCATAAATTTGAAATTTGAAAATGGTGAAATGACAAGGTGGATGAAGAGTCAAATGGAGTAATGGCCACTTGGCTCAATGCAAAAGGACTTGTAAGATGAAATAAATTCCTTGTTGGAAGGACTCCTCCCATTTGGAAGGAGATTTGAAATAGAGGAATATTCCCTCAAAGATGCCAAGTTGAGAGAAAATGAGGATTTACTAAATGAATTAAATTGATTTATTTGTGCAAGTGGAAAAAGCTAGATGATGTGACATGGATTAAGATTAGATTTAATTATGATTTGATTAAATAAGAGGAGGTTCTAAGGTGATTTGACCCATTTGACTTATATTTATGGATTAAAATAAATTAAAAGGAGATGGAAAATGATTTAGACTTAGTTACATAAATATTTTGATTTATTTAGCTAAAGGGGATGATGTTAGTGGTTTAATTAAATAAATTTGATTTATTTAATTAAATGAAGAATTTTAGAGATTAATTAAATAATATTGATTTATTTAATTAAAGGGGGACTTTAGCATTAAATAAAAATGATTTATTTAATCAAAAGATGATACTGATTTAATCAAATAAATTTGATTTATTTGATTAACAGAAGAATTAAGATGAGTTAATTAAATGGTTAATAAAGGGGTGATTAAAGAAGAATCAAAGTTAGTTGATCAGGATTTTTTCATTTCTACATATACATATATAAAAATGCTCAAAATGAAAAGTCAAGTTCTTTATTTTAAAAGATAGTGTATGGAACCTAAAATCCATTCTAAAGCAAGCAACTTGTATAATAATACATATATATGTGTGTATGTAAATCAAACACATATATATACATACATATATATATGTATATATATATCTATATATCTATATATATAGATATCTATATACATATATGAATATATATATATACATATACATATACATATACATATAACTGTACACATATTCAAATTTGCATCGAATTCAAGTTGATAACCAATATATTCTAAATTGATTTGTTCGAAATGAAGAAGATATCATAAGGAAAATCCACTAAGGACGTGGACTACCATCACTTAAATGTTAATAATAAAAAATTCAGAGGTGGTCAGTTGTATGGAAGTAACACCATCACCAGAAAAGCATGCAAAAATACTGTATTCTATCTATCCTGTAAGTGGTATAGCCATGCAAAAAACTAGAGAAGAGAGGAGACGAATTGGGGAAAATTTGAAAGGAAAAAGTAGAGGACGATCTCAAATAGGGAAACATCAGAGGAAACACCACCAAAAGTTTGATTGGAGGTAAAACAATTCCCTCTTTTTGTATAAACATTATCTTTAATGCTATTATTGAATCAAGCAAGAAATAGACATTCTTTTCATCATATGATTTCATAGTGCAGTGTAATGTGTGGTCGCTGACTTTGAAATGTATCGGCCTTGGGCCAAATGTGTTAAGGTTACCAACCCTTTATGTGGTAATATCATGGCCTACAACCTGCTAGTTGGAAATTCTAATGCATTTTAAGCCTTCATGGCTATGAACAAGGTTAGGCCAAGGTCGAAGCCTTATGGGCTCTGCCATCATCTCTAATATAAAAGATAAATGCTTAGCCTTATGTATGCTATCAAAATTTATTTCAATTTACTGTGTGTTTGTAACTATAAACCTTGAGAATGATTGGTTTTGATCCTATGGAAGGAGTATGTTCCCCTACTTTTTTTATTTGTATTGTATCAAAAGCTTAATGTTGATGGGTAGGTACTTGTAATCGGCTTGAAAAAAACTCTTAGAGGTTTGCATGTATGTATATTGACTTTTAATGGGGAAGTTGACCCATTCTGTAGGAATGATGGAAAGGTTTCTAAGTTAAAGAAACACCAAGCATTTCTTGGCTCGAACTTAGTGTCAATGGGTTGACCCTTGAATGTGAAAATTACAGATGAAAGCCTGCATGTTTAATATTGTTGCATGCATGGAATAAAACTAAAATCCATCTTGGGAGATTTCAATATATGCATTAGATTCTTATAAGGAAGACACCCGACCATTGTAACTGGTCGATCCAGAGCAACTGTAGTTTTTTTTGTTATAGGTTGAAAAGGCATGTGTGTTGGAACCTGAAGCGTCTATGCTTTCTTGGCTGAGATATTTACTTAAGAAGTTCATCAAAAAACATGTCAAACATAGTTTTCTTAATGATAATTAATTGCTTATCAAATTTCCAATGATGAGAGTGTTCAAGAATTTGAATATAATAGACATTTTGTCCTTATGTATGAAGCTAGACTATTTGGTTTATTTATTCTCACAACCTTATGGAAAACCCGTTCTGTTTCAAAACCATGAACAATTATTTGCAAAGTGATTCAATAACATGTAAATAGCTTGAGGACAACAAAAAGAGAAAACAACAATATTTATCTTTAAATGTATATGTTTAGTTTGAAATAGTAGAGTGTTGATGTAAATAGTGGATATTCTTTTGCAAACAACTCTTTTTTGTTAAACAATGAATGTACATATGTAAACAACTTGCTTTATAACTATTTAGTAGGAAACAATACTTATTTTGCTTAAATAGTGAATGATCATATGTGAACAACTTATTTTATAATTGTTTAGTAGGAAATAGTATTTATTATGTTCAAACAAAGAATGTTCTTATGCAAAAAAAAATGTTAGAGAAACACGGTAGTGAGAATGCAATAACAATGTGTAAAACTGTTAGCATAAACTTGTTATGTTTTCTTTATTTTGACAAAGAAACATCAATTGGAATACTATTTTAAGATTGCAATATGAATTAATGATTATTTTAGAATGCATGCACAAAAAATTGACATTAGTAGGAACATATATGTGTATGCACATAGACTTCATCTATGTACATACACATACTTGTGACATACCTTCTTTTGTTTTTGGGCATGTGCAGGATCATGGTATGCCAAACAGGCCCTTAAGTGGCAAAAAATTCAAAAAAATCAGTGTTAGGCAACTTGACGTAAATATTTGAATAAGTTATCTATATTATTTCAAAATATGTAAGAATAGAATTTGTAGAAAATTGAATGTAGTTTCTAAAATACTAGGTTTATTTAAAATAAATAAAATCTATTTGGTGAAAATTTGAAATTTCAATGCAGAGTACTTAAATTTCGGAAAAATAAGAAGTAGGTGTTCATCACCACCCTAACCATAATAAAATGATAATATTTTTTGTAATATTTTATATATAAGTAGAGGACTCATGTCGGATGTGATGCATATTTTTTGTAATTTTTTCCAAGTAAATAATTAATTATGAATTTTTATTACAACTTTTAGAAAATATAAAACTCGTCTGCGACCACCTTAACTTGGTCAAAATTCATGAAATTTAATTTTTATTTTTTAATCCTATAGTATGTAAAGCATAGAATGTGACATGTTTTGGATTCAAAAAAATGATACCATTTGAAAGTTATAGATGTTTTTCAATCAGCCTATCGATCAGGACTTTAGTCGTAATTCTAATAGAAAATGAATAATAATTATTTATTAAATTCAAATTAAATCATAATTTATATTTTTGGAAATATGAGAATCTCCTCTAAAAACCCTTTTCATTTCATTAATTTTGGGATAAAAAAAAGTTGTCAGCCACATACCCTACAAATATTGCCACTTTTTGGCATACCATGATCCTGCACATACCCTTTTAGTACATTTTTAAATGGAAAATGCTTAAGATGATAAGTATAAAATAGTCATAAGAATGCTATGAGTGATTGTTGAATTACTCTGTGAATCATAAATCTATATTATTTTCTTCTTTTGAAGATATTTGTGAAAGAATATTTTAAATACTTGATTAGAATAGTGATGCTTTAGTTGACTAGAGCACCTATGGGTAGTTGTCATAGTAGAAAGTTACCTTCTAGTACGGGTGCCAAAATGGAGTTCATATAGTATAGGTTTTCTTTACCAAAACCTATTGTTTTTTGTTGTTGCAACACACTTATTATTCCTAGCCAAGCAATATAGTTCATTATGTATGTATGAATGAACTCTGTGATTTCACTCTCTACCATTCTCAGCATAGATCTTGTAGTTTCTTTTCTAACATGTAGATAGAAATTGCATGTTGATGTTTGGGAACACACCAGATTCCACCTTAGAAATTGTTCTCTTGCTAAAATTTTCATGTAGGGTTGGGCATTCTTCAAGTCAGAAGAATACCGGGGAAGCATAAGCTTAATGGTTGGGTGGTAAAGCATTTCAACCATGTTCTCATCCACCAGTGGAGGTGAGCATTGAAGAAGGACCTTAGTTGTTCACCAAACTATTATAGTCTATGATGTAACTTAATGTAAATCCATTCATGTACTTGATAGGAAATGTACTATGTAATGACTTTGTGGCCTTAGGAGCCAAGTCAAACTTGATATTGTAATTTGAATTTTGAAGTGAATATAAGAATCTTTGACTCATTTTAAATGGACATGTGTAGCTATGATTGACTTTAGCCACTAGTTATGTCTTTTTAATTTGGATTATATTCATGTGTCATTTACAATAATATTAATTAAGTAATAATTTCAAATGGGTTATTACAAAAGCAGCTTCATAGGTGCACCTGCAAAGTAACATGTTAATCTGCAAACAAAACATGTTAAAAATCAACAAGACGCCACATAGGAAAGTAAGAAGATAGTTGTATATGAAAAATTTGGATAAAATAAAAAAGATAAAACAATAACATGCATTACCTAATCAAAATATTCAATACCTCAAATAGACGCATTGATGGATGAATTATTGATTTGATTTGATATGTTGATTGCTCAATTCAACATCATAACATTGAGATGGAGATGATAGATGGATGATACATAGAAATTGATGAATTATTCAAGAATGATTTTGGCAACATAAGGATACTTGAAGAATCAACCCCCCAAATGGCTTATGAGAGGGTTGATTTATAGGCAAGGTTTGATTTGGATTGATGGTTGAGATTGGATGTCAATAAGATGTCTTAATCAATGGCCAAGATTGAAAGTTGTAGTATGAAATAGGGTTAGGGAAAAATTAGGGCAAATAATAAAGATGAAGGGTTGAGATTAAATTATGAGATAATTCAATCAAGGGCTACAATTAAATGAGATGTCAAGAGATAAGATTTGATGTGGAAGATAAGAGTGGCACAAATAAAGACGTGATAGGAGAAATTAAATAATAAAAATTATTTAATTTAGGTGGCCAATGAATACTTAAATAAAATAATTATTTAATTACAGAGGAATGTGACAAAAGGAATCATTTTGAATTAAATAATGATTTAATTCAAAATTCAACAGAGTGGACCAATTAAATAAATAAAATTTATTTAATTTAGGAGAGAAGAGGCTAATGAATAATTAAATAATTATTTAATTATAGTGGAAAGTGAACAAAAATTAAATAAATAAGAATTTATTTAATTTTAGAAAGAAGAGGACTTAATTAGTGATGTAATTAAATAAATAAAATTTATTTAATTAAATTATTTAAATTATTTAACTAAAAGAAGAATTACGACTTTAGAAAATAATTAAATAATTAAAATTATTTAATTATCAAAGACTAAAGAGGAAATGATGGAGAATTTAGAAATCGCAAGCCTAGGACAATTTTTAGTGTCTACATTTTGCCCTTCTTTGATATGATGTTCGAGATGATGAGCTTTGTGTCGAGTAACATCATTTCAAAGAAGCTAAGGTGTGGATAGAGCAAAATGGATGATGATAGAAAGATATGATGATGACGGAATAGGATGATGATTCCCCCTAAAGAGGATAGGTGAGTTGGACAAATACGGTTATGCTCTCGAAATGAAATAATGAGGGACAAGATGAATGATGCAAGATATTAAGTGGATGAAGGAGATGAATGATATGTTATGCTACAATAAAGTGAACAACCATGATGTTTGATGTAACACTAGACATGATGCACCAAGGTACAAGGACCAAGTTGATGTTGTGTCTCATGCCCTAGAGTAATACAACCTTGTCTAGATACAAGTTATGAATATTAGCTGGAATAATTCAGATTGGATGCAAATGCAAGAAAAAAATGATAATGCACACAAGAAAGCAAGAATGCACAAATGATACAAAAAAAAACAAGGTATTGTCCTTGTCAAGTTGTAAACTGATGAGTAATTGATTGATTGATTTTGATTGATGATGATAGTATTGTCATTCCAGGGAATGACATATCCCTAGATCAACACAAGGATGATTGATAATTGATTGATTGAATTTGATTGATGGATTTTGATTGATGATGGTAGTGTTGTCATTACGGGGAAGGAATATCCTTAGATCAACACAAGGATGACTGATTGACTTTGATTGATTGGGTTTACAACAAGATTAGGATCAAGACCAAAGGATGTGATTGGATAATTTGGAAAGATTGATTGACTTGATTGATATGGATTAAGGATTGACTTGCATTTGGATTATTGCTTGGATTGATTGAAGATGATTTGACATGGATGAAAGGATGTGATGAATTGAATAGAAAAATTGATGTGATTGGATTGATTTAGGTTGGAATGATTTGATTAGAGGATTGATTGATTGAATTGAGGAATTGATTTGATTGGAATGATTTTGATTGATTTTATTGATGAAGAAATGACCTAATTTGATGATAATGATTAGATTGATTAGAAGAAGTGATGTGGTTTGATTTTATTACTTGAATTTTTGTTGGCTATTTGATTTTTTTGTATTTTTGGGGATATTTTGATTTTTTTGTATTTTTGAAATATTTTGAATTTTTTATATTTTCAAAATGTTTTGATTTTTTTGGATTTTTGAAATGTTTTGAGATGTCAATGGATGAAACTTTTGGTATCCTTTGTGCTAGATACCAATGACAAGGGAAAACCAATTCTAGGTGCAAGGAGATAGATGTGATTGACAGATGGAAGGGTGGGTGATAGGATAAGGAGTAGAAGGCTTACAATAGATGGATGGATGGAATGGATGTATGCATCATAAGAGAGAAAGGATGTGATCTCTAAAGACTATGTTGCATAGGAATAACATGCCCCATTCTAGGTACAATACTTAGGATTTTTCATGACAAAGCTTATGACAATAGGATAATGATAGGCTTGTTTGGAAGGATGAGGTATATCAAAAGATATCCAAAGCATGTTTCAACATTCTTCCCCTATATCTTCATCAAGATCAAAAGGAGGAAGGGAGAATAAGTGGACTCAATATGATAGGTATGCATGATGGTAAGTAGGATGGAAATGATATGACATGAAAATGATAGGTTGAATAGATAAGACATTGTGCCCCCAAGTGTAAGTGACATAGAAGATAAACCTACACATGACCGCTGTTTGCCAAGTTTTCATCATGGTACTTATCCAAGGCAATTTTTTACCAGGTTTTCACCATTGGACAAAGGGGTTTCTCTTTACTTTTTTTGACTCTTTTTGTTTGTTTGTTTGTTTGTTTGTTTGTTTGTTTGACTTTTTGAATTTTTTGATAGGAGAAGGGGAATATGGATGGGAGGGACTCAAATGTCTAGTTCCATGAAAGGTGATAGTCCTACTAGAGATGGATGTCATCACATGGACCATGTCAAATGTGCTCATAGACGTTGGCAAGGGATGACATGAAAGCGAGATGGAGTAGGTAGATGGATTATAGAGGAAAATAATGGATTATGATGTGGATTATGTAGGGAATATGATAAAGATTTGTGTGAGTAAAATATGTGTAATGAATGAAAAACACACCTAATAAGACATTATATCAAGATATTTAAACAACAATTAATCTATTTAAAGCAGAAAATAGATCTTAAAAGCATCATATTTCTCTCTATCTCCAAAGATTTATTAAATCACTATGGCTCTCATATTGTGTAAGCACTGTGACTGTTAAAATGACAATCTAGAGAATGAGATATTGTTAAATATAGGAATCTAATCCTATGTAATGATTTCTAAATGATATGATGATGATATTGTAGCCTAAAATAACATGAAAATGATAAAATAAACCACTATAAACTAAGATGCAGCTAAATGAAAAGACATGATTATGATTGCTATATTATTGCTAATTACTATTTGCTATTTGCTCAATGCTCAAATGCTTAATTGCTCTAATGTTTTTTCTACAGAGTAAGATTGCATAAACTTGGGATCCATTTCTTGTGGAAAGAAGTTGTATTTATAGATTCCTGACAACATATTTGTGATGTGGTAGCAAGTAAGGGTCTAGATTTGATTTGAAAGATTGAATGGTGAAGGATGAAAAAGCTTGAGAAGAATATGGATGTTTGTTCCTCCCCACAAAAATTTTTTGTTAGAGGATAGGAAGAATCAATGGAAGAAGACAACCAAATTGATTTCCAATTTTTCTATAATTTGTCTCCAAATTTTGTCCGTGAAGGTTGAGTTGAAATAATTAGATATAAAATATCTAATTTTGTTGGTGGATATGATGAGTGAAAAGAGGAAATAGCTATAGAAATAGGATTTTAATTGAATATTTGGAAGAAAATAAAAATTATTAAATAAAACAAATATTTGGAATTGTTTATTTAATAAAAGAGGGATAATGATAATTAAATAAGACTATATGATTTAGTTTATTTAATTAAGAAGGAATAAATAATTAAATAATAGAAACTATTGAAGTTGATTATTTAATTAAGAGAGAATAATTAAAAAAGAATGTAAATAGAATAGAAGAATTAAAGAAATGAACTATATAAATAAATAATTTTATTTATTTAATAGTAGATGAATTAAAGGTTAATTAATCAAATAAATGTATTTAATTAATTAGATTTATCCAGACCATTTTTAGGTGTATAAAATTTTTCCCCTCTTTGAAGTGATGTGTTTACACATTGCTTCAAAAATAATTTTTTGTTGCTATCAGTATTGACGAAAAAATTTCAGTATGCCCCAGACGTTGATTTTTAGGTGATGATGGATATATGCCCCCTCGAGAGATAAATCGATGATTTTTTTTATTTTTTTTGGATTTTTTAGAAAATTTCAAATTTTTATGATTTCATGATGATTTTATGATGATTTTCAATTTCAATGATGCAAAATCGATTTATCTCCCAAAAAATAATGTGAAAAATGCCCCTATGATGAAATAATGAATTAAGCCTCCTAGAAAATAAATTAAATAAATCCCACCAAAATCCCTCTTAATCACTCTATTAAAAAGCTAAAAAGGTGGATTTAGGATTCATTTGGCAACTTTGTGATTTTGAAATTTGAGAAAGAGTGATTTTGAGCAATTTGAGCAAAATGTCCATCCCATACCACACTCACTGTTTTGAGCATGTGGGATGACACAATTGCCCGGCCACGTACGGACCTCCGGTATGTACCCTAGAAACCTCCTCATAATTTCTACATTTTGATTTTTCATGCATTTATTTCATTTGAATTCAGTTTTGCTTCTTTTAGCACATTGATAGGCTAATGTAGCTCATAGACCTGTTGTTCTACAGCATCCATAGAAATAGTGCATAGGTCAATTGTTTTAGTGCATTGATAGGATGAATTAGCACATAGACAATTTAGCACATTGGATAGATAATTTAGCGCATACATAGGCTAGATTAGCACATTGACTGAATCGATGCATTGACCACCTAGTTTAGCGCATTAACTTCCTATTTTGGCACATCAACTTATTTAGTGCATTGGTCACATGAAATAGCACATAAATATTCTGAAATGGCGCATACGCTATTTTAGCGCAATGGATGCTTGTTTTGGTGCATTGATAGGTTTGATTGGCACGTTTACTTCTTTGGTACATTGAAGTCGAAATGCTGAAATTTGTCAATTAACTCCTTGATTTTGATATTTTTTATCACGTTATCCTTTGAGTTGATGTTGGTTGATGATTCTGATAGGTTAGTTGATGATCAACCTTGAATGATAGGCGAGGTTTGATGATTGATTGATGATAATTAACCTCATGATAGGTGAGGAATAATTATATTTTGATTGATAAACCTCATGATAAGCGAGGTTGATTTGATTAATTGACCTCATGATAGGAGAGGTACAATAATAGATTGATGATTGACCTCATGATAGGTGAGGTTCAATGATAGTTGCTCACGAGATTTGATCAAAGTCTCACCAGAGTTGATTAGATTTGATAGGTTGATTGATGTTTGATTAATTAAAAATATTATTAACTTTTAATATTTTGTGATGATAGGAGGCTTTAACGAACTTACAGATCCAAGAGCAGTTTCCTAGGACATTTGATTTGATACCACAACTAGTACAACCTAAGACAACATTCATCACATGATGTGGTTTGTCTTCTCTTCTAGATATGCCCCAAATTAGGATTAATCGGGGACTATTGACAACCTTAGCAGAGAGATGGCATAGTGAGCACAATACCTTCCACCTTCCTACTGGCAAGATGACAGTGACTCCCAAGGATGTATGGCAAATCTTACGGATACTTGTTGTTGGGGAGCTAGTAGTTTATGATTCTTTTGAGTAGGGTGGGACCGATGCACTGCGCCGAGTGTTTCAGGATTATACGATTTGTGGATATGAGATCCCATGGTGAGAGATGGTGGATGCCTATGCTATCTTTCCATCGATACTTGATGGTTTCATTGGAGGGTTCCTTTTTCCTGATCACAAGTCAAAGGGACTTTTAGTTGGATGGGGTCATATTTTGGAGAGTATGATCATCCATGGTACTAGATATGCTTGGGGTATGTTCATGCTTGCTCACCTATACCACGATTTGCATCAGGTGGTCTACCTTGGAGGAGCTAGTTTGTCTTCAGGAGTTACATTACTTCAGGTGTGGGTGTGGGAGCATGTAGCTATTACTCATCTAGTTACAGATAGAGAGCAACTTGTGATGAGGCCATATGTTCACGCATATGTAGGTTCCCTTTCTCAACCTAGACTGGGCAAACTAGAGCATTGGAGGGGAGTTCTTGATGATATTGAGGTAGTTACATGTTAGCCCTATCTTGATTGTGAGCAGTGGATGGAGGATGATATAGGGGATGCCCTAGGGTGTTTCTCATTATGCACAGTGTTAGATAGATACCACTAATTGGGGACCTTGCTTATCATATGATATTGCAGTGCAAGAGTACCAGGGTCTACCGACCTTTATTTGGGAGATTCATCTTGAGATCATTGAGGCTCCAATTACTAATGAGCATGCATAGTATCTTGTTTTACATCCCTTTCCACAAATCTCCATTCCAGATGAGCCAATTCCAATACTAGGTGAGGAGGATATTGCAATTGTACATAGGCATCGACAGAGGAGGAGGATCTAGATGATGTGGAGAGCAATGATGATAATGAGGGAAATGGAGATGGTGATGGAGATGGGGGTGGAGGAGTCCTATTATTTGAGATTAGAGACTTCATGGTGCCTTGTAAGAGGCAATCCCTGGTAGCCCCAATAGAGCAGCATGTGTGTATTGGATTACCCTCCTAGCAGCAGTAGACCTAGATTGCTAGCCTACAGGTTCAAATGCAGACACTACAGGGTCAGCTAATATAGGCCTGGGGGTTATTAGTCCAGACACAGAGGTAGATGCAGACATAGGCACAAGCTCATGCACAAGCTCTCTCTCAAGTATAGTCATAGTTGAAAGCTGCATAGGCACAAATAGCATCTTTGACAACAGAGAGATATAGCTAGATGAGCCATAGAGTAGGCATAGAGATTGGCCAATAGATTGCAAAGATTAGCCAATGGTATCTCTATATCTGATTATATGAGAGAGGTTCTCCATGTGGGTAGAGAGGCCAATACCATGATGTAGTTCCTGCAAAGCAAAGAGTCAGTTATGCTCAGTCTCGATTAGGTAGGACTCATTCTAGGACTGAGCAGGGGTGTGACACAACCTCTTCTTTTAGATCCAAGAGATCCTGGTATGTCTGGTGGGGGAGGCACTAGTCCCAAGATTCCTGCACTGTCTGGGGCTAGCAAAACATAGCCTCATGATTGGATTCCCTGATGCATTTTGAGACATGATGAATACTCCAATTTTTTATCCACAACCATTTTTTATGTTGTATCTCTTTACATTTCATATATCATTGTATACTTGACATTATGATTTTTGAGATTTATATGATATGTGGCGGATTTATTGATCTATATGTGTTCTCTATGATTCTACGATTGATGCTTATGATGGATGCATTTAATTTATTATTCTATATGCTATGTGACGTTAATATGATGATGTTATGGATGCAATTTATGATCATGATAACATGCTATGATTTTATGATGTTTTATTTATGATGTTAAATGTGATTATGCTTATAATGATGATATATGGATGCATGGTGCTCATAGTATTTACATGGTTCGATAGATGTGTGATAATGTCCATACACAAATGATACGATCATGCAACTATATGTATGATTTTGGATATGATGTTTCTATGATATATGACATGATGATGCAAATGGGATATGATGCATTTTTTTTTTTGGTATTTCAAATGCAAATATATGATGTATTGAATGGATGAATGATAAGATGATATAATAATGCTTTCCAATGCATGAATTTGTAAATGATTATGTAACTACATAATAATGATAATGTTTTTGTTGATGTCAAGTATACTCAATCCTTTAATGATAAAAGATAACATCATTTTTGAATTTCCCAACAGTCTTTGTTATAAATTACTCTACAGATGCAAACTAACATAAATGCAATCTAATTTAAACATGAAAAACCTCATATGCCAATTTTTCATCTTAACAATCCATTTATCATGATTTTTATCATCATTGAGCCTTTAAAATGTTGAATGTGAGTACAAGCATCGATGGTATGAGTTAGATCAATGATGACCTAAGTACTACTTTCATGATTTTTGATATTGCAAGTGAACATAAGCATCTAGGTATAATTATTAAACCAAGATGACCTGAGCATTTATTTCATAAACAAACAAGAATCAATCATTTTTCTATGTGAATTTGGAATGTCATCAATGATACTTTGTAGAGCACATCTCGTGACAATTCACACAATATAATAATGATCAAGTCATAGATAGTACACAAAGAAAATACCATTCTCCTTCCTAGCTTCTCTAGTTCAATACATCATTGAGTTGCTCCAAAGAAATGATAACAACAATCAAAGTACAAAATTTGAACATTCATACTAAAGTGATAAAATAATGATTCAAAAGAATATCATCCATCTAGAGTTGTTTTGATTGATTTGATTTTAGTTGTTTTGATGTGGATGGTTTATTTTCTAAAATGTTTTGATGTTTGATGTATGCTCAATGTTGAGTTTCACTATGATCATTGTGTTTGTTGCGTTGTCATACTACTCTTTGTCTATTTGTTTAAGCTCAAAGTTCAGGATTTTCCCCCCAAGCTAGGGTGAGACACAACCACTTTGCTAGGATATGTACATGATGTTTCCCTTCAATGATAGGCGAAAATGATGGTGAAAGTGAATGATCAAGACATGCATCTAATAGATGGAAAAACTAGTTTAAATCACAAGTAGCCCTATTTCCAGGTATTCACTACGTGTTTTTATTGCATTTTTTTCAAATTTTCAATTTTTTTTTTTTTGTATTTTTCCTTTCTATTTTTTTTTTGTATTTTTCTCTTTTTTGATGTTTTTTTTGTATTTTTCCATCACCAAGATTCTTGTTTGCTAGGTTTTCATCAAGGTAACCATTTTCCCATGCACTAGATGATTCAGGTATATAATTTCCTAAGATGGATACTGTTGATAGGTTCATCAAACAAATCCCCTTCAAGTGTAGACAACTGATAGGCTACAGATCCATAGAATGATATGAAAACAAAGGGACCTAGCCAGTTAGGTTCAAACTTCCCTTTCTTTTCTTTTTCTTGTTGATTTTGAGGGTTTTCCTTTAGGAACAAGTCACCAACCTGAAATACTCTAGGTTTTACTCTGTGATTGTAGCTTTTGGACATCCTCTGTTGATATGCCTTCAAATGGTCTACAACTTATTGATGATGTTCATCCAACAGTTCCAACTCTTGTAGTCTAGACACTCTATAATTCTCATCGGAAATCATTTCTTATAATGACACATGGAGTGATGGTATCTCCAACTCAATAGGTAGGATGAATTTTGATTCATATACCAAGGCATATGGTGTCACCCCTGTAGGTGTTTTGATGCTTTTTCGGTATGCCCGTAGAGTAGGGTTTAGTTGACTATGCCAATCATGTCCAACATCATTGACTATTTTCTTCAGAATTTTTGAAATAGTTTGGTTTGAGGCCTCTACTTGGCCATTTCCTTGAGGAAGTATGGGGTTGAAAAATGATGTTGGATATGAGACCTCTCACATAGTTCCTAAACATCTTGATTCTTAAAAGGTCTACCATTGTCCTACCATTGTCTGTGACAATGGATTGAGGAATGCTATACCTACGGATGAGGTAATTCAATATGAAAGAAGAAATATGTTTTCTAGTGATTGTTGTCAAAGGAACAACTTCTATCCACTTTGTAAAGTACTTTGTGGCTGTGATTATAAATTTGTGTCCATTGGATGAAGACAGATTAATATTTCCTACTAGGTCTAGTCCCTACTGACAAAAATGCCATGTTGAAGTGAATAGGTGTAATTCTAGCACTGGTGCATGGATCAGGTTACCATGGATTTGACATTTTTGACACTTCTTAACAAACTGAAAATAATCTTTCTCCATATTTGGCCAGTAATACCCCAAACAAAGGAGTTTCTTCGCTAGGGTTAGTTTGCTTGAATGAGTTCCACAAATACCTTCATGAACCTCATGTAAGGTTGTCTCAGACTTGTTATGTTGTAGACACAAAGAAGAGTACCATCCAGACCTCGACGATAAAGTATGTCAGCAATTAAAGTATTTCATGTGGTTTCGCAGATGAAGTTGTGTTTCTAGTTTCTGGAAAGATCGGGAGGAAGGATATTGTCTTTTAGGTAAGCATAGGTCTTTCTATAAATTGAGGATTCAATGTCAACTAAATGACATATGGTTTGAGATTTAGGATTTTCATAAGTAGGATTAGACACTTGTTCCACCATAAACTCATAACGACCTTGCTTTTCTGGTATTTGTAAGAGAGAAGCAATTGTTGGCATAACATCAATGACTTTGTTTTATGCCTTTGGAATTTTTTCAAATTTGATATCCAAAAAGTAATTTTTTTAATCATCCACCATTTTCTTATACGGCATCAAATTCTCATCTTTGGTTTGATATTCATCATTTACCTGATAAATGACTAGTTGTGAATCTCCATATACTTGTAGCTCTATGATCTTCCATTCAATTGGCACTTTGATGCCAATGATTAATGCCTCGTATTCAACTACATTATTTGTACATGGAAAAATGAGTCTATAGGACTTTGGGATGGTATGTCCTTGAGGTGTAACAAATATAATTCCTGCACCTGACCCATGTTGTGTGTAGGACCCATCAAAATAAAGCATCCATTGTTGTGTTGTCATAGTAAGAATGTCTGGATCAGGAAACTCAATTGTCATTGGATGATCATCTGGTAGTGGAGCTTCAGCTAACTGATCGACTATCACCTCACCCTTGATGGCTCTTCGATCTACATACTAGATGTAAAATTCACTCAAGATCATGACCCGCTTAGCTAGTCTTCCTGTTAGGGAAGCCTTGCTGAGTAAATACTTTAATCGATCAATCTTTGCTATGAGTTTGACTGTGTGGGTTAACATGTAATTCTGCAACTACTGAGTAGAAAATACCACTACCAAACAAGATTTCTTGATGAAGGTGTAATTTGTCTCATAACCATTCAAAGTCCTACTGATATAATAGATAGTTTTTTCCTTTCCGACAGGATCTTCCTGTGCTAATAGAGCACCCAAAGAAATCTCAATTGTTGCAATGTATAGTAATAATGGTCTCTCTTCTGTAGGTGGCATTAGTATGGGTGGTGACATCAGATATTGCTTTATTTTATTGAAAGTCATTTCACATGCTTGATCCCATTTGAAAGAGACATTCTTATGTAACAGATGATTGAAGGGATGAATTTTGTTTGCTTATTGGGAGATAAACCTCTTGATTGATTGTAGCATGCCATGTAGAGACCATAGTTAACTGATATTCTTCGGTGGTGCCATTTCCATTATGGCCTTGACCTTGGCAGGATCCACTTTGATACCCTTTTCTGAAACTATGTATCCTAGAAGCTTCACTGATGTAACACCAAACACACATTTATTAGGATTTAATCTCACATTGAACTTCTCTAATATGGTAAATATTTTATCCAGGATCTCTAGATGTCCTTCTCTGGTATATGAATTTTATAATATATCATCCACGTAATCCTCCATAAATGTATGCATCATGTCATGGAAAATGGTGGTCATTGCTCGCTGATATGTAGCCCTTGTATTTTTTAACCCAAAGGGCATGACGTTCTAGCAGAATGTTCCACATGGACATGTGAATGTTTTTTCCTCCTAATCTTCTAGTGCTATTTTGATTTGGTTGTAACCTGAGAATCCATTCATTAGTGATAACATGACATGTCCTATTGTTAATTCTACAATAATGTCAATGTTTGGCAAAGGAAAATCATCCTTTGGGCATGCCTTGTTGAGATCTCTGAAGTTAGTACATATTTTGATACTATTATCTGGTTTAGAATTAGGTACAATATTATAAATCCACTTAGCATAATCAATAGATTTGATGAATCCTGCATCTAACAACTTTTTCAACTCTATTTTTACCAACAAGGTGATGCAGATGCATTTTCCTTAGTTTTTGCTTCATAGGTTTTATTCCAGATGGTAGAGATAAATGATGCATTAGAAGATCTGGATCTAAACCTGGCATATCAGAGTAAGACTAGGAAAAGTTAATGTGTCTTTCCTCAAATAACTTGGTGAATTCAACTTTTTCTTGTTCAGTCATAGGTGCTACCAGATGTAGTGTTTTTGCTTTTTCTATTGTACCTAGATTGATAGACTGTGTAGGCTCCACCAATACTGGCGATCTTTCATGATATTTTTGTGGAAGGGTGTCAAATCTCCCATCTTTCGATGCCTCAGAGAGGTTTTCACCATCAGATGTGTTTTTTATTTTTACTTTTTTGAGATCTAATGTTGTTTTTAGATAGTTTTCACCATTAGATCTATTATTCTTGTTTTCAATTTTGCAACTAGAAGATTTGACACCCTCCTGAATCAAAGCATCGTTATGAGATTTATGATTAGAACTTGTGTTAGGTTTATCACAACAAAGGAATTTAATGATAGCATCATCATTCGCAAAGATAGGTACATTGATAGGTTCAATTGGTTCCCAGTCGATAAGTTCAGGATGTATTAGGGGTGAAAGGTCATCAGATTCACTAAGTTCAATGACAATGAGGGTTCTGATAGCCATGTTGTCAAGGTTTTGAATAGTGATGTCAAGGTATATGATATTAATTTCCTCCAAGTCATCTATCTCACTCGATATATGTCCATCCTCACTTGAGTCGTCGATATTTTGTGATCCAAATACAAGGGGTCTAGTCTCTTAGATTTGTCCCTCCTCATGCGTGGGTGCATTCTCTTTTATGAAATCAATTTGTATGTCCTTGTATGATGTTTCAGATAAAGAATCCCACTCATACTCATTGGAATCTGTTTTAGAACTATCCCGCACTTGAATTCTTTCAACAACTTTATGAGTGATTTATTCTTTTGTTTCCTCTTTATAACCCAGTCATGTTTTATCCTTTGAATGAAGTGTGAGAGGTTGGATGGGTTCTACAATGCCCTCTTTTCTTTTACCAATAGGTCCTTGTCCTTCATACCCCATTTTCTCTAATATTGGCTTTCCCTTTCCATATTGATCTATTTTTATGTTGATAGTTGCCGATGTAGATGCTTCCTCATCTTTGTAGAGCCAATTGAGGATGGCCTTATCTTCATATTCATCTTCTAAAGTACATTCATTTACAAATCTATCATCCAAAACCATGGTAGGTTATGATGATTGTTGTGTTAATGTTGACAGTTTCCCATATGATCTTGGAGATGGCAACAGTTGTGAAAGACATAGAGATTGGTCAATGGAATTCTCTCCCATGCCTTTATATTTTAATTGGATCTTTTCCTTGAATTGTTGTGATAGTGAATTCAGTTGACCTTCATTTTTTGATGGAGTGGAGTCAACAACATTTGAATCTTTTGACTTGTCCTTTTTCTCAACCCATTTAGATACCACGTTTGTTTTCCTTTCACAGTTGGATGGACTAGAAATGTTTGCTTCCCTATTATGGGGCACAAAAGTGTCTTGAGCTGTTTTAAATGTGTTACAATATTGGGGATTGTTGTAGTTAGCTAAAATAGTGACTTCTTGTCCATTGACATGAAACTTTAAGCACTAATGATAATTTGAAGGTACAACTTGCATTTCATGAATCCAAGGACGTCCCAAGAGTATATTATATGTCAGTGCTTTGTCTAACACTAAGAAAACTATATTCTTCACAATTGGTCCTACTTGAATAGGCAACATGATCAATCCATTGGAGGATATTTCTTCTTCATCATAAGCTTTTATTGTGATTTTCCTTCTGACATCAATAGCATTATCAGACTATCCTAGTGCATGGATTAGTTTTAAAGTGCAAATGTTTAAACCAACTCCACCATCTATTAGGACACATTTAACATAGTGTTTGTGGATTAAGACTTCAATGTGAAGGGAGGAATTTTGCGAATGAGTAAGTGATACATCATCTTGTTCATAAAATGATAAGCTATGAGGCATGGTTAAGTGTACTACCATAGCCTGGAATTGGTAAACTTCCAGATTATTGGGTACTATGGTGGCCACAAGAGCTTGTTCCAAAACTTTCTTATGAGATGGTGAGATTTTAAGGAGTTATAATATTGATATTTGGGTTGGTTGATCGACTATGTTGTATTGATTTGATGGGACAACAATGGTTTTAGATGCAACTCCTTTCAATATTACTTTGGATTGCCCCCTTGTTGTTACATTGACTGGTTGATAATCTTGCTTTTCCCTGATTTTTATGACATTAATCTAATTATTGGATGTGACCATGTTTGGGATTAGATTTAATGGTATGATTTCATTGATTCCAACATTATTAGCTTGATTATCAACAGCACCATTATTCTCAATCGCAGAAATGCAATGAATAGTGTTGTCATAAATGTAATTTACATTTTTACCTTTACTGTTTGTAGAAGAAGATTCTCCCTTTTCATATTTTGGTAAAGGATTTTTAAATGCACTATGATCATTGCTCGTTTGATGTCCTTCTACAAATACTTTCTTGTTATCAATCAAGTTTTGTACTAGATGTTTTAACTACATACAATCATTTTTTTTGTGTCCTTTTTTTTATGAAAGTCACAGTAATTTGCATCATTCCACCATGATGGCCTTACTCTTGGTTCCCAATTTCTTGCTTCAGGTAATGTGATGAGTCCATGTGTAAGAAGTTCTCTCATGGTTGATTCTAGTGTTTGTCCCAAAGGTGTGAATCTTCTTCAATTTGGTGGTTTTTGATATGATTGTGGTTTTAGATTCACCATTGTTTGGATTATTGTTTTGATTGACACTTTGATTAATGTTTTGGTCATTGTTTTGATTGGTTTTTGTAGTATTTTCCATCAAATTAAATACCGGTTTCACATTTTTTGTTTCATTTTCAGCATCATTGTTACCAGTATTTCTATTCTTTTGCCAAAACTTTGGTTTATCATTGTTATTATAGTGATTCGAGGAGTTTGTATTGTTCGATCCTTCATTGTAGTGTTTTATTACCCCTCTCTTGACCAAGGCTTCTTTGATCTTGAGCCTATTTTCAATCACTTTCTCAAATGTAGGGGGCATTGTAGTTCAAGCCTGTAGCTCATCTCATCAGTTAGGTTGTCAATGAATAGTTCCATATTTTCCTTTTCAGGTATGGAATGAGGATATCTAGCAAACAACTGTTAGAAGATTAATCTTTACTTGGTAAAGGTTATTCTTTAATTGTAATTATTTATTAACTTGTAGGAATATTCCAAAGGAATCCCTACAAGTCTTTTGTCCTTTTTGTCATCTCACACATGTGTGAGGATGGCTTATTTTTAATTCCTTTATTAAGGAATATTTGTAACCACCTCCTTAAGAGGTGACACTTTGCACACACATAGATGAATGGTGGCATTCATTGAGTTGGGAGTTACATTATAACTCCTTCTCACCTCTACTTATTGAGGTGCCTCTCCTCTCATTCTTCAAGGCTCATGCAAGCAAGCTAAGGTTGAAGCTCTCTCTCTTTGTATTATTCTTTAGGCATTTTGCCTCCATTCATAATATTGGGGTTTTTTCTTGTTTTTTCCCCTTAACAAATTCTTGTGTCTCTCTTGCTTTGGTGGTGCTTGGTTTGGCTACTTCAATTTATTTGGTAATCTCTTTCCTTCAAACAATTGCTCTTTATTAGTACTTTCCATTGCTCTTTTTTATTTCCTTTCATGGTATCAGAGCTTGGTATTACTAATATTTTGTGAGCTACATTGTTGAAGGTTTACCAGATTTTTCAACACACCATTGGAGGCACTCAAAGAGAAAAAGAGAAGAGCCAAAAGTCTAATCTTGTTTTTTGTTTGATATATTTTTCTAACCATTGTGCAGGATTTCTTATCTAAATATTTCTAAGTTTTTCAAATTTCAAATTTGTGCAATATATTTTGCATGCATGATTTATTTATTTATTTTTGCATAAAAATTTAAAAATCCATTTTTTGCATATTAAAATTTTTGTAAAAAATCAATTTTTTTAGGGGCTCTAACTCTAGTTCAGAAATTCTTTTTAGAAAAAAAGCTAATCTATTTTTTTTGCAAATCTGTATATTAGATCTGTAAAAAAAATCCATTATAATTTGCATGCATGTTTATTTTTTTGCAGATTTTTAGAAACCCTCAAATAAAGGATTATAGTTCAGTCTTTTTAAAAAAAATTTAATTTCTGTATGTCATAATTTGCATGTTCAAATTTCTGTAAAAAAAATCAATTTCTGTAAATAAATTTGTTTTTTTTTTACGGATCTAACCCTAGTTCCAATTTTATTTTATTTTTAAAAAAGACTAATCTGCTTTTTGCAAATCTCTAAAAAAAAAAAATCTCTATATTTTGCATATTTGCATCTTTGCATGTTCGAATTTCTGTAAAAAAATTTTTTTTAAGCTCTAACCCTAGTTTAGAGATCTTTTCAAATAAATCAAATAAATCTTTCTTTTTCAAACTTGACACCTTCTTACAGAAGTTTTTTTTTAAATAATAAATAAATATCTAAAACCCAAATTTGTATGCATACAGTAAATAATAAATTCAAATAAAAAAACTTTTGCAGCCCTTGCCCCTCTGTTGCTCGAACCATGGCTTTTTGTTGTAATCTTGGCCCTTGAAAAAGCTGCTAAATAAATCCCCTCTGGCCTGCTGCTTCGTCTCTCAAAACCCTTGCTGCTGCTTCTCCTCACACTTCACCTCTTACTTGCCTCTTTTCTATTTCCTTTCAAAAAAAAGCAGAGGGAAAAGAGGTAAAATCTCTTTTGTTTAAAAAAAAGATTTCATTTTAAATGAAAAATCTTTCCCTCCCACATAGGAGGTAAAAGTTTCTTTTTATGAAAAATGTGTTTTTCCTCTTTTTAAAGAATCTTCCTATTTTTAAGGTTTTAAAAAAAGTTTAATCTTTTAAATCTTTCATTTCATATTTATTAGTTTATAACTTTAAAACTTTAATGTAGTTTTATTTATTAGTTTTAAATTAATATTATATAACTTTAGTAATTTTTCATAATTTATATTCTTAATTTAATTTTATATTTAAATCAATTAAATTTTTTTTTTTTAAATCCAATTTATATTGATATTATTTAATTATATATCTTTTTAGATTGATTATTTACAAATATAAGATATTTATTTTTTTCTCTAACTAAAAGGAGATTGTTTTTAATCAAAAGTGGTATTTTTTTTTGTAAGCAAATATTTACAATACTTATTATTTTTCTCATAAAGTTGTGATTTTTTATTTTTGGCAATCATGTCAACTTTAATTCCTGAAATTAAATTAAATTCTTCTAACTATCATTCTTGGAAAACTCATATATGCTTTATTTTTCGGTTTAAACATCTTTTACATGTAGCTACAAATCCTAAATCTAAACCAAGTTCATCTGCATCCAAAGATGAAATCAAAAAATGGAATCTTAAAAATGAAGAAGCCCTTGGCCTCATAGGTATCTCCATGTCACCTGAATTTTATGTTCACATTGGGACATGTACAACTGCCAATGAAGCATGGGACAAACTCAAAACAATTTATGATAGTACAAATAAATCAAGAAAAATTCAAATTCAAGATCAACTTGAAGATTTGAGGTATTCTGATTTTAAATCTATGGATGATCTTTTATTGAAATTTGATGCTTTAAATAGTCAATTGGATGGTTTAGGAGTTAAATTAGATAATCTTAGATTAATTCATCTTATTCTTAAAAAGTGTCTTCCTAGACAATTTCAACAATTCATTACTAATATTCATGCTCAATTAGCTATTCCTTCTTTAGCTACTCAATTAACTTATGATATTTTTCGTGATTTATTAAGACAAGAAGAGGCTAAGTTAATTCAGTTTGGTACTCTTAAGTCTAATGAACATGCTTTCTTGTCTAATCATAAGCAAAATTTTAAACCTCAATCTAAACAACAACATTATAATTCCAAACCTCATTATAATAATGGCAATGATCCTAGAGAGTTTAACTCTTCTAAGAGACCACATTGCACTTATTGCAATAAGGATGGTCATTGGAAAAATACTTGTTTTAAAAAGAAAAATGAGAAAAAGCCTATGAATCAAAATAATCAACAGTTTCATAACAATGGTAATCAATCTAGACGTGCTTTTACATGTAGTTTTAATGTTTCTAAACCTTTTGAATGGGTTAATGATTCAGGTGCATCTCAACATGTTACTTCACATAAAAAGTTTGTTTTTTAAATAACTTCACAAGTACTTTATTATTGGACTTGATCAACCCAATAATAGTGTACTTGTTTTACTCAATTATATTTGGAATATGAAAAGGGGATATTCATGTAGTCATGAATGCATGAATAACGTCTTAAATGACTTATTTATACTTAATAATTATTCTCTTCATAGTATGCATTTCCCATTATTCCATCACAATTTTTTTTAATATTATTATCATTATTATTTATAACTTAAGGTGGATTGATTTGTGGCTTGAGAAATTATCATTCTCTCTACCTAAGTCTTGATCTATTGCAATATTTAAAACAAACCTAGTGTTTCCTTCTCAACTACAATTATGTTGTTTTGATAAAGGGAATTTGATATTTTATTGTGTCTCATTAATATGATATTATGCCTTATTGGTAAATTTGGATTTTTGATGGATTTATTTCATCTATATTTTTGCAAATTAAAAGCTCATTGGAGTATTTGCCTTCTTGATGGATTTATTCCATCTATATATGTTTTACAAATTAATCACTTTATCAAGTCTCAATGGAGCCTTTATATATTTATTTTATGTGCTAGACGCATTTGCAGTATTGTTGCATAGGGAGCCCTATCTATAATGAATCTTATATTTTATCAAGTCTCATTGGAGTTTTGGGACCCATGGAAAATATTTCCATCCACTTTGATGGTATGCACTTACTTATTTATGATGAACTTAGATCTATTTTCTTAATTGATGGGGATCAAGTTCTTGAAACTCTTATGTTTCATTATTTTATTGAAGGCAATATGGTTTTTAAAACCATCTTTAGGACTAATTTTCAAAGTCCTTTATTATTAATCTTGATACAATTTCCCTTTACAATACAACAAATGATGTAGTGAGAGGAAACCTAGAACTATTATTGCAATGTCTAGATATATTGACATTTTATAATTTGGGTTATCCTTTCTTTCTATCTCATGGTTTCATTAAAAGTAAAAATGATCCAAATTTATATATTAAGCATAGTGAAAATGATATTGTGATTATTATTTTATATGTTGATGATTTAATTGTCACTTCTAGTTCTAACATTTTGCTTAGTGATGTTAAGTCTCAACTCAATCAACAATTTCAAATGAGTGATTTGGGCCTATTACATTATTATTTTTATGCAAAATTGGAAAACACCTAAAGTGTTGGATTGGTTTCTAGATTTATGTCTAAACCACAACAAACTCATTTTAAAGTTGCAAAAATAATTTTAAGATATGTTAAAGGCACTCTTAATCTTGGTCTCTTTTACGATTCAACTTGTGATTTTTCTATAAAAGGTTATATTGATTTAGATTTAGGAGGTGATCCCAATGATGGGAGATCCACTTGTGGTTATTGTTTCTTTGTTGGATCAGGTGTAATCTCATGGAATAGTAAGAAACAACAATCTACTTCTCTTTGTTCTACAGAAGCTGAATATAAAGGTTGTACAAATGCATCTAAAGAAGCACTATGGTTAAGAAGATTACTTGAAGACTTGGGTCTACCTCAAAGTATCCTACTCCTTTATATTGTGATAATCAAAGTGCTATCAAGCTTTGGCAAAGCATCCAATTTTTCATGCAAGGACCAAGCACATTGCTCTTCAACATCATTTCATTAGAGAGCAAATTGAAGACAAGCAAATTTCTCTTTTGTATTGTAAAGGTGAAGATCAAGTTGCAGATATTCTCACCAAATCTCTTTGTAAAGATAAATTTCTCTTCCATTGTAAAAATCTTGGATTACAACCCATTGAAGGGTTTGATGTAACCTCCCCAAGTAAAGCTTAAGGGGGGATGTTAGAAGATTAATCTTTACTTGGTAAAGGTTATTCTTTAATTGTAATTATTTATTAACTTGTAGGAATATTCCAAAGGAATCCCTACAAGTCTTTTGTCCTTTTTGTCATCTCACACATGTGTGAGGATGGCTTATTTTTAATTCCTTTATTAAGGAATATTTGTAACCACCTCCTTAAGAGGTGACACTTTGCACACACATAGATGAATGGTGGCATTCATTGAGTTGGGAGTTACATTATAACTCCTTCTTCTCACCTCTACTTATTGAGGTGCCTCTCCTCTCATTCTTCAAGGCTCATGCAAGCAAGCTAAGGTTGAAGCTCTCTCTCTTTGTATTATTCTTTAGGCATTTTGCCTCCATTCATAATATTGGGGTTTTTTCTTGTTTTTTCCCCTTAACAAATTCTTGTGTCTCTCTTGCTTTGGTGGTGCTTGGTTTGGATGCTTCAATTTATTTGGTAATCTCTTTCCTTCAAACAATTGCTCTTTATTAGTACTTTCCATTGCTCTTTTTTATTTCCTTTCAACAACCTTCGCCATTGTTGTAAAAAGGAGTGGAATGTTTCACCTTTCTTTTGTTTGGTATTGTAAAGTTCCTTTATTGTTATCTCATGTTGAATATTATAGGAATATTGTGAGATAAACTTGTTGACTAGTTCTTCAAAAGATCGAATTCCTGCTAGTAGTTTAGATAACCATTCCATACATTGACCTCCTAAACTTCTTGGAAACAACCTTATCAAATAAGTTTCCTCTTGTGCAAATTCTAAACTCATGGTTCTAAATTCCCTCACATGATCTATTGGGTTAGTTTTACCATTGTATTTGTCATATTTTGGGAATTCACAATGTCTAGGAAATGGTATCATGTCCACACTTGGATCAAAAGTATAGGGACAAATGTCTTGTAACAAGTATCTTTTTGTGGTCCCTTTTGCATATCCTGAAGTTGTTGTAAATTTTGCATTTGATGTGTTAGGGAAACCATTTGATCTATGTTTTTTGGTTCAATTTCAACTCTTATAGGTGCTTCTTTTAGTTGATTGACATCAAAGTCCTTTGGAAGTTTTGCACCTAGTTCAGCTAGCATCAAAAGGTATTTTTCTCCATCTTGTTCTAAAACGTTTTCCATAAATTTATGGAAGTTAGGATCTTGTTGTGCAATTTGGATATCTTCTTTAGTTATTTCATTACTGTCATTTTGGTGGAATTTGCGAAAGGTATTTTCTTCAGCCATGGTATTTAGTGTTTCAAATTCTCTCTCTAAGTTTCTCCCTTTGTAATCTTGTCAAAATTGGCATACAAGTGTTGTTATTTTCACTAAACTTTGATTTTTTGTTTGGATGAGTGCCAAGGATATTAACTAAGTCAAATAGAATGATAAATTCTATTGTTGATGGGACTAAGTTAAAATTTGATTTTTTTGCTTCGTTTCGTGATTGTAGGATGATTGATCCTAATAATGAAACTTAATAATCAAGAGTTGTGTTTGATGATAAGAAACTTTAAAATTGTAAGATCTTGGTTTAATTTGAATAACTTCACTTGGAAAGTTTAGTTTTTTGGCAAGTTTTGAGACACTGATTTGACTGATAAAATGCTTCTATTCTGATAAAATTCTAGATATTGATATTAACTATTTGATTGATGGGGAAAATAACTCTATGGTTTTTTATTCTGTGGATGCGCTATAAGAGACCTCAAATGCACTATAACACACTTCAAATGCACTATAACACACTTCAGATGTGCTAGAAAAGGCTTCAGATACACTAGAATAGGGTGTGAATGCGTTGATAAAATGATTGAATGCACTGAAAAACTTGGTACATGCGTTGTAAAATAGGGTGTATGTGCTGAAAAATTGGATACATGCATTGGAAGACTAGTTAGATGCACTGAAACAGAGGTTAGTTGCGCTAAAATTTTGGGTAGAAGTGTTGACAATCTGTATAGATGCTCTGTAAATTAGGATAGATGCACTAAAATAGAGTTAAATGTGTTGCTTAAAATATGGCAGATGTGCTAATAGACTGGGTAGATGCACTGAAATAGAGGTTGGTTGCGCTAATCTAGAAATGGTCACAATTTTTTCGTTGGTTCTACTTTTTCTCAGTAAAAGGATTAATTCTAGGGTGTAATTTTCTAACCAATGAAGATTTTTTGAGGGGTCTTTTGCTTGTAAATCTTTGAATTTGATGATCTAATTGGATGATACCTTTGGAAATGATTTTGCACACACAACAAGAAGTTTGTAAACATTGTTTTTCAACACTATGTATTAAAAAAAGAGTGTGTATTCTAGAATCAAGTCTAATTCTTTCAATTTCCATGGGTTTAACACAAATAAATATTTTTCAAGAACTTTTCTAATTGTCAAGTAGGTCACTTAGAATGTAACAACACACAACTTGCAACTATGTTAGCTCACACAACCCTGTCACCCCCTAGAGGGTGCCCGTGTTTCTTCCTTTCCCAAGTCTTAACCAAATTCAAATCCTCCACTTTTGGCCAGGGTCTCTAATAGTTATATGGTGAGTGTCTTTGGGGAATATTCTTCCCTCCCCTTGCACCATGATATAAAAAGTGTTCAGAAACTAACACAGTAGGATTCTACACCAAAGTTCCTAGAAAGGGTATCCATTTGGTGTGACAAATGATAAACTCCCTTAGGAGACCTCCCAATGTTTAGAACAAATATTTTGGTGATGGTTATCTTGCACATTGTCATTGAATTGTGGGTTTCCCAAAATTCACTTTTGATTATAATGGGTTGGAAAACCTAGCTTTGGTTGTTCCCACTTAGGTCGTTCCCGTAGGGTGAGTAATTTTTCCCACTACTGCAGGCCTTCTAAAGGTGTTAATAAAGCAAGATAGCAAGTCTAGAATTCTGATCACCTAGTTAAGGGGAGAGCATAAGCCTATTGCTTTCGAAACACAATGGATACGGGGTTCAAACTATTTATTTAATTAAGCTAGATGCACTATCTTAACCAAAGGAAAAAGCATTAATAAAATTAAATCCTTACAAACACCATTAGTAATTTGTAATTTTTTGTCTTTGACCATCTTAAGTGTTTCCGACAATTGTCTTTGACTAAAGTATTTTGTACCTGTAGGACATAAAATAGGGATTAATTCTCATAAATATAAAATTCTGCAAAAACTGTCAAATTTTGCAAAAACAGTCGGATGCTCCATAACAATCATTGGATGCACTAAAATAAGATTAATATGTGCTAAAACAGTATTTAAATGCATTAAAATAATAGATCAATGTGCTACAAAATTTGATGTATGTGCTAAAACAGAGGTTAGATGCGGTGTAGACAAACCCCCTGACTGTAGTGAAACTGGTACTGGATGCGCTAGAACAGTCTTCGTATGTGCCGGAATATTCCATGGATGCACCAAAATATTATGTGGATGAGTTGGAATAGTGATTGGATGCACTGATCTAGAGGTCGTATGCGCTAAAAAGATTCTTGATCGCACCAAAATAAAACACATCAAAAACCTACGGACAAACTTTTCCAAAAAAGATACTAAAAATGGGGTTTTGGCCCCGCGAAGGGCACCAATTTATGTGTGAGTAAAATATGTGTAATGAATGACAAACACACCTAATAAGACATTATATATCAAGATATTTAAACAATAATTAATCTATTTAAAGTAGGAAATAGATCTTAAAAGCATCATATTGCTCTCTATCTCCAAAGATTTATTAAATCACTATGGCTCTCAGATTGTGTAAGCATTGTGACTGTTAAAATGACAATGTAGAGAATGAGATATTGTTAAATGGAAGAATCTAATCCTATGTAATGATTGCTAAATGATATGATGATGATATTGTAGCCTAAAATGACATGAAAATGATAAAACAAACTACTATAAACTAAGATGCAGCTAAATGAAAAGCCATGATTATGATTGCTATATGATTTCTAATTACTATTTCCTATTTGATCAATGCTCAAATGCTTAATTGCTCTAATTTTATTTCTACAGAGTAAGATTGCATAAACTTGGGATCCATTTCCTGTGGAAAGAAGTTGTATTTATATATTCTCGACAACATATTTGTGATGTGGTAGCAAGTAAGGGTCTAGATTTGATTTGAAAGATTGAATGGTGAAGGATGAAGAAGCCTAAGAAGAATATGGATGTTTTTTCCTCCCCACAAATACATTCTACCAGAGGATAGGAAGAATCAATGGAAGAAGACAACCAAATTGATTTCCAATTTGTCTGTAATTTGTCTCCAATTTGTCTCCAAATTTGTTTGTGAAGTTTGAGTTGAAATAATTAGATATAAAATATCTAATTTTGTTGGTGGATATGATGAGTGAAAAGAGGAAATAGTTGTAGAAATAGGCTCTTAATTGAATATTTGGATTTATTCAATTTTAGCAAGAAATTGGAAATATTCAATTTAGAGGAAATTGGAATATTTGGAAGAAAATAAAAATTATTAAATAAAACAAATATTTGAAACTTTTTATTTAAGAAAAGAGGGATAATGATAATTAAATAAGACTATATGATTTAGTTTATTTAATTAAGAAGGAATAAATAATTAAATAATACAAACTATTGAAGTTGATTATTTAATTAAGAGAGAATAATTAGAAGAATGTAAATAGAATAGAAGAATTAAAGAAATGAACTATATAAATAAATAATTTTACTTATTTAAGAGTAGATGAATTAAAGGTTAATTAATCAAATAAATGTATTTAATTAATCAAATTTATCCAAACCATCTTTAGGTGTATACAATATTATATGGGACGTATATCCAAGGCTATAAGACTGTGGAGGGACTTTGACATGTATAGCCTCCAAAATATCTTGTTCATGAAGGCCTAAACCTTTACCTTGGTGGTTCATGTGTTTGGAGTATGAAATGGACAATGGGACTAGGTGTAGGTGGAACACTAGACACAAGTTCCTCATTGGAAGAACATTCATGAATGAGGGTGGAAAGACCAATATGATATGATGGAGGACTTGCAACAGGGTTGATAGTCAATGATGGAGGATCATTAGGATCTTGATTAGCATTGTGTTCACTTAGATCCAAGATATTTGTTTGATCTTCTATGTGTGCTTGGGAGGCAAGTGTCTCATCAAGGGAAGTGGATGTTGATGGATCATGGATAGGGCTAGGTAGGGGGTGGATAGGAGCAATGGAGGTTTCTTTCTCATGGATAGGTGAAGTGATAGGCTCTTGGCCATGGAATGCATAAAGTTTCCTAAGAGGATCATTATGGTCTTCTTGATCATAGGTAAGATCATAGAGGGGAGCTTGATCATAAATAGGACCAAGTATGTTATGAGTGGGATCATTAGAAGGGCCTAGATCTTGATTAGAATGAGAGGTTAATGTTTCCTCATGCTTAGCATAATGCTCTTGACATAACTCTTGGATTGCTTGAATGGAAGTGAAATGGGATGACTCTTGAATGGGCTCAACATGGTCTAGATGGTCAAAAACATGGAGAGATGATGGAGGTTGACTTGGGCTCAATGGGGGAGACTACATGATGGGGTTGTAAGAATGGGCATGCTGTTTGAAGACTCTTTGGTAGGTTCAAACATATGAGTTGGATGACATGGCGATGTTTCATTCCTTGCTAGTATCCCTTGGGTCACATCCTTTGTAGGTGGATGGGTGGATTTGGGTAATGCCATAGGTTTTATTTTATAATTTTTGAATTTAGGGCATAGATTTGATGGAGGTTTAAATGATGTTGGGGGTAATGAAGAATTTGATTGGTTATAAGGTGTAGAGGCCAATGGATTAGGACTAGGACATGGTGGCTTAGGTATAGGAATTTGATTGGATGGTGGTATAATAGATTTATAGGGTGCATGAACTAGATTGGTGTTCCCCTCGTCAAATGGAATATGAGAATTGAAAGGCTCTTGATTTTGTTGCCAAGGTGGACTTGGGCTCCTATGTTCTTTTTGTGATATGGGTGGATATGTTAATGTGACATTGACATGATAGGTAGGGGGGTTTGGTGTGCATGATGATGGTGACACATAGGATTTTGGTTGAATGTGTTGATGTTGTAATGGTGTTTGGACTTGTAGTGGTATGATTTGTTGTGATAATGATGGAGGGGTTGCATAGGATAATGGTTGTTGAGAGGTAGATTGATATGGATAAGGGTTGACATTAGAAGACATGTGATAGGTTGATGAAGGGGAAACATGATATGTGGATGGATGAGGTTGATATGATTATATAGGTGACACATAGGATTGAGGTGAAATTTGTTGATGTGGTGATTAGACTTGATGATGTGCTTGTTGGATTTTACAAGTGCCCATGAGGTATTGGGCTTGTGCTATGAGTTTTTGCATTTGAGGTGATTGGCTTGTTTGAAGTTATGGATTCCTTGAATGATTTGTTGGTTTGAAGCTGATTGGCTTGTTTGAGCTTCATGAAGTATGTGAACGAGCTTTTTTGCTATGTCTTCCAATGTTGGCATGGTATAAAATGATGTTGATTGGATTAAAGAGATGATGATGAATAGGATATGATGTGGAATGAAAAGATTGGATGATTTGGATGATGTGAAAAGTTTTTATTGGAGTTTGACTTGGGTAATATCAAACACAAGATTTCACATGTAAATGCATGAACACACACACCAAAAAAAAATGATAAATTTGTCTTTCAAGATTAAATGTTATGATTAAGCAAACACTTGAATACACAACAGCTAGTCTAATGCTAGTCAAGTGGGTATGGCCAATTAGGTCTCAAGCTAAGATGCACAAGGTTGACTAAGGATGATTTGAAAGCAAAATCCTGCCACACAGCCAGGAGAAAGGGGTAACCCACCCTTCACCTTCACTTCCCAAACGGATAAAGTTCTTTAGGGCTTAGACAAGAGTGACAAGATTTCAAATCCCAAAGGAGCATGTATTTGGATTCACACTCGATTGAGGTCATCCCTTGGAGGGGTGTGTGCTCCAAGTAGGCCTCCTAAGAAGGGTATGACAAAAACAAACCAAGTGAGGTGTTTTGGAGGACACACACACTTGATTCACACTCGCAGTGATTAATTTCCCTTTAGAAAATTGAAATGTTTGTAAAACAATTCAAACACTTGTTCTTTTTAACCCCAAGTCAAGATGTGTGATTGAAGGAAATGGTTCATTTTAACCCAATTTCAATGATGTGACAACAAACAAGATTTATTTTAGACCCCAAAATCTAAATGTATGATCAAACAAGTTGTTCTTTTTAAGCCCTAAATTGAAGTGTGTTGACATGCAATGATTAGAGATGAAAGATGGAATGTGTGCACCTAGACTTAATTTAGCTCCAAATTTTTGTCCACTTGATCCAATTTTTCCTTTGAAGTGTTTATTTGTTCTGCACATTCACAAAATCAACAACAAAGCCAAAACCCTAACAAGATAATTGATCACTAATATTAGAGGGTTAGCTAGTCAAGACAAATTTGATTTTTGGAAAAAAAATTGCATCAAAAATAAAAATATAGAGAATCGACCCTTACTGAAATTTTTAGAGATTTCCAAAAATGTAAAGAAATCATAAAAATTTGTTGTTTTGCACCCAATATTAATTTTTTATGATAAATCATTAAAAAATTGTAAAGAATCCAAAATAGGTCCAAAAATTCTAATATTTGGACTGAAGGTTCTTTACATCATCCCAAATCTATAGAAAATTTTTTGTGAAAACATATGCAACAGTTTGTGAGATATAAGATTTTTTTTGTAAAACCATAATTTTCAAAGATCTATTTTTTTTCTAACTATTTTCATCCAAATTGAAAAAATAAAGAAAAAAATCCTCAAAAATGCATAGAGCTTTCTAGAAATATAAAGAAATCCAAAAAATTCTCTAATTTGCTCTCAAAATTGTTTTTTCATGAAAAATAACAAAAAAATAATAAAAAATTAAAACCAGCTTCAAAAAATCTTATTTTTGGAATGAAATCCTTTGATATTGTCCCCAAGCTACAAAAAAAAAATTGTAAATAAATATATAGTCATTTGAAAGATATGGTTGAATCTTTGAAAACTAGGGTTTTGTCCCAAAATGATGCAAAACCTGCAACAAAAAGCTAACAAAACTTGCAACAAAAAGGATCCAACTCCAAAATTCCTCAAATTTAATCAAAATTTTGAGCTAAAATTCAGTTAGGTGGTTCAAGTCAGGTTCACCAAAATGTATATGAAAATTTTGGATAAAATAAGAAATGATAAAGCAAATAACATGCATTACCTAATGCAAATCTTCAATACCTCAAATAGATGCAATGATGGATGAATTATTCAATTGATTTAATATGTTGGTTGCTCCATTCAATATCATAACATTAAGATGGAGATGATAGATGAATGATAGATAGAAATTGATGAATGATTCAAGAATGATTTTGGCAGCATAAGGATACTTCAAGAATCAACCTCCCAAATGGCTTATGAGAGGGTTGGTTTATAGGAAAGGTTTGACTTGGATTGATGGTTGAGATTGGATGTCAATAAGATGTCTCAATCAATGGCCAAGATTGAAAGTTGTAGTATGAAATAGGGTTAGGGAAAAATTAGGGAAAATGATAAAGATGAAGGATTGAGATTGAATTATGAGATAATTCAATCAAGGGATATGATTAAATGAGATGTCAACAGATAAGATTTGATGTGAAAGATAAGATTGGTATAAATAAAGAGCTAATAGGAAAAATTAAATAATAAAAAATTATTTAATTTAGGTGGCCAATGAATAATAAAATAAAATAATTATTTAATTATAGAGGAATGTGACAAAAGGAATCATTTTGAATTAAATAATGATTTAATTCAAAATTCAAGAGAGTGGACCAATTAAATAAGAAAAAAATTATTTAATTTAGGAAGGAAGAGGCTAATGAATAATTAAATAATTAAATTAATTATTTAATTATATTGGAAAGTGGACAAAAATTAAATAAATAAGAATTTATTTAATTTTAGAAAGAAGATGACTTAATTAGTGAAGTAATTGAATAAATAAAATTTATTTAATTAATCAAGGAGGAATAAAGATAAAAATGAATTAATTAAATAAATTAAATTATTTAATTAATAGAAGAATTATGACTTTAGAAAATAATTAAATAATTAAAATTATTTAATTATCAAAGACAAAAGAGGAAATGATGGAGAATTTGGAAATCGCAAGCCTAGGACAATTTTTAGTGTCTACAATAGCCACACAAACAATCAATAATTGAAGGAAGAGCTTTCAAAGGGCTCCCTCGGGAACCCTTCAAAAGAAAAGAGGTCCACTCAAGGCATGCTCAGTTTGAAAGTGAAATAACATTTTTAAAAAGAGAAATTTTTACTAATGATTCTAGCATCAAGGATTCCTTCTGAAAAATTCATTTCATCAAGGAATTTGAAGAAAAGAATGCTCCCTCACAAGGGAAAGTTTGGATTTTATCGTACAAATCCAAGATGAAAGAAAATTCCATTGAAGGGTCCTTGTTGAATAATACGATTTTTTAAAAATAGATATTTTCAAGAAGGGATTCATTCGCCACCGAATGCACCTTCTAAAAATTAGGGCAGTATGATATCCCCCCTTAGGAAGGTGTGTGTTGAACGTAGAGGCATGTGACATATTAAGGAGAGAAAAGCAAGAATGGAGGTGATGTTGTGGCCTATGGAACATAACAAGATGTAACTGTGGTAATGTTGTCACACACATGAGGGATAACACACCAACACAACAACATAAAAAAACAAGCAAAGAAGAGATAAAGATAAAAAGAAAAAGAGAGACAATAACATAATAGACAAGAGATAGGGGGATTTTATATTTTGGGGTCAAAGTTGCTCATAAATATAGATAGATAGATATAATAATATATAAATGAACTGTCATCAATCCCGTACTATATCAAACCATGTGAAGAAGGGCATGTGAAAAATAAATAAAAATAAAAAATTAGGTCAACATGGAAGGGAGGCCTAAATTCCCCCAACACTTTGCCTTGTCCCCAATTGTTGAAAATTAATACACGACAAAGAGAAGAATAATATGAAAAATAGAAGAAGTTTTACGACACAAAAACACTCTTGTATCCAAGCACCTACGAGGGTGACAAGGGTCATCTAGGAACATATAAAAAAAGCACGAGGGAACACAAACACAAACACACATAATCTAATCTATAGATAAAGAAGAGGTGCCCCCTAGTCCTCATAAACCAAAAGGTCGCCATTCTCCTAGTCTAGATCACTGTAAGGGGAGGACAGACGAGCCTGCAAGGGAAGAATATCAAGTGGGTTACCCTTCGATCCTCTTGCATTAAGAGCCAAAGAAGAAGGCCCCTCGAGGTCTTCTCCACTTAGTTCTTTTGAGGTGAGTGTTAGTGATATCACAAAGATCGTTGATAGGGTTAGGACCTCATCTACAAATTTGAACATGCACTTCATAAGAGTGCCATGCATCAACTCAGTGGGTGATGGAGGTGGTGCTCAAGATCCACTACTATGCTCACCAAAAGATTCAGGAGTAGTGATGAACTTCAAGGACATTGGGGCTTCTTCTGTCACTAAGATGGTTTAAGCCAATGTAGAACCACCCTCTAAAGGAGGAGAACTCTTCTTTTGACCCTCATTGCTAGTAGGGTAATCCTCCATCTTTTGCTTCATTAGGGGATGTGAAATCCCCATAGATGAAGCAGAGGGCATCGAGAAAGAGGAGAAAACCATGGCAAACACCACCAAGGTATTTGACATGTCCATGGGTTTTGAAAATGGTGGGATGCCTAGAAGGGACATCAAAAGGGGAAGCTCAACTGAAGGAGCAATGAATACCTACCCCCCTCTTCGGGTGAGGATTGTTCATGCTCGTAGGGGGAGCTGGAAGCAAGACTGAGGCTGAGGGAACTAAATTAGGAGTGGAAGGGGAGGACACAACAGGGGATGTTGAAGTAGGAGATGTTGGTACCCCTTCCTTCTTCTACAAGGCAGCCTCATAAGTAGTTAGATCCTTCCTTTGATGCTTGCACTCATGTGTAAGGTGATTTCTATGGCTTTGGGAGCTAGAGGGTACAATTTGAGAAGGGAAAAAAGACTCTTGTTTAGCCATTGGAGTATCCATCACAACTATTTTTGGCCAAGGGAGGGACTCCTTGATGGGAACATCACGAAGAGATGGAGAACAAGATGTAATGACAATGGGAGGAGAAAGCTCAAGCACCTCAGTGGCAAGCCTCTTCCCATTAACTATCTTAGAGGTAGGAGCAATAGGAGGTTATAGAGGCCAAGACATAGAAGACACTCTACAAGGACCCTTCCCCTTACCATGCAAAATGAGTCGAGGCACCGTGGGTAAGAAAGGAAGTCCAAACACTAGATGCTTGGGATTTTTTCAATCAAGAACCGTTAGAATCCCTACCAAATGCATGGGAGAAAAATTTGATAGCACTGAAGTGGGGTGAGAGGAAGTAGAAGGTGGGACAATGGAAGAAGACGAAGGGCCCTAAGCGTGGGAAGACTTTCCCTTCCCATTTCAGGAGGAAGAGGCAACTTGCTGCTACATTATAGGGTGAGTCATCTTTGGCTACACCTTGCTCCCTATCTTGTATTTAATGTAATTTTGATAAATTAGGTCCATTCTAGGAGGAAGTAGACCAACCAGGGCGGGCCAAAAATGATCCAGAGAATAACCCCAATGGGATACCAATGGATAGTATCCAGTGTCATGCACGATGTGCATGACACCTTCATGGGAGAAATTCAGACCTTTGTGAATGAAGAAAGTGATCCTGTTCATGGAAGCTAGTCAAGGGATTCCTAACTTCACCCTAAATAGATTAGATTATGGAATGACATTGAAAGTGGTATCCACAGCCCTAGGTCCTACTAGTATGGAAAGAGTTATGGAGCCATGCAGAGTAAGAGAGACCATCCTGAGTACATATAGTGGTTTTTTTCTTCTCATATTCCTCCCTCTACAATGAATTTAGCCACAAGGTTTTCTTTGTAATAACATTCACTTGACTCATGGGGTCCACAAGGACTCCTGTTATGACGTTTCCATTTATGCAAGCAAGAATGTATATGGGAGAGGCTTTGTTATTCATGGGAAAATATTGTGATGTAAAGGTTACATTTGGTGAACCAATCGTAGGCTAAGGGGAAGGATTAGGGGTAAATGAGACCATATTGACATATGTTGAGGCATTAGGAGAGGCATCAGAAGGATCAATAACTAATTTTGTAGAGTGAGACAGAAATGGGTCTGTATAAATCTGCAACTCACTATTTGCCTCTACTACTAACTTATTCACATTTTGTTTCTTACCATCAAGCTATATGGTACTGTCATTGATGTGATCCTGTATCTCATGACGTAGGTACATGTAATGTTTAGTATCATTCCCATGGACATGGTGGTACTAGAAAAATGTGTTTCCATCATACCAGTTAGTATAAGGCTCTCTGAGAGGTCGAGGATCTTCTAAACTTATAATTTTATCCTTCAATAGCTTATGTATAATAGAGGAGTAATATTCAGATAGTTTGGTGAACTGTCTATTGCACCTGAGGCCTCGATTGTTACTCGTGGTGACTACATTTGTAACAAATTTTTGTTTTCTTAAAATGGATATTATAGATCTTCCTTTGAGACAAGAGTGCAAGGAGGATCCCCTGAGTTGAACCATTGTTTGTTGATACTCCCGCAATGCAACACACAAATGTAAAAAAGAAGGATACTTCATCAAGGAAAATTTCTCCTACCAAGCTTGTTGTAGATTGCCAATGAATACCTTATATACATTCAAATCAGGTAGAAGGTAAGAGATTTGTGAAAATAGTTTCTGGTATCATGCAGTCAAATCAATAATCTTCTCATGCTCTCCCTTCTTACATTGGATGAGATCTAAGAAGGTCATCTTTAGACTATTGTTAGCCTGGAATTTATGGAGAAATTGATTTACAAGCTAGTCAAATGATAATATAGAATTGTTAGGCAAGGAACAATACCACTCAAGTGATGTGTCCTTGAGAGATTGAGGAATTTTTTTTCCATCAAAGCACTATGGTGAAATAAATCTATACACATAGCGTTAAAAGATGACATGTTTGTTTGGGGATCTCCCTTACCACCATACTTTTCAAAATTATGAATTTACATCCACTGAGGGAAGGGAGTGCTCAAAATTTTCATTGACAATAGGCTATTCTAGAAAAAGGGTTGAAAGATAGGTTGGGTAGAGGCTTGAGATAGATTCACCAATTGGTTTTGCATTTGACCCATATTCTATAGGAGAGCATTCAAGATAGGGTCAGAAGATGACAAAGGACCAGTGGTACCTCCCACAGAACTACCACCACCAAAACCACCTCCAGAACCACAGTCAAGGCCACCAATTTGGCCTCTGACGGAGCCACCACCGTGACCACCACTAGAGCCACCATTGTGATTGCCACTAGAGCCATTGTCAGAGCCACTACCAGACATACCAAAACCACCAACCCCCATTCTGCCAGAAATTCTACTACCAAAAGTAGGGTTTCCCCCTCGAGGAATAAATTCAAACCCTAGAGGTATCTTACTTGCTTTGAAAATAGGGTGGATCAGGAGCAGAGATGTTAACGAAGGGGCCTATTTCATCCATGCATACTGACGTCACAAGAATCAATACATTAATCTTTCTTTCATGAGTATTGTGGTCATGACTTCAAGTAATGCTTGATTGAGGGTTGTAAGAGGGGACATATGTTTGCACTAAATTGCTAATGCCACAGAGAAATTCTATGCCAATCCAATCTTTTCCTAAGATATACCTGATATCATTTGCAACCCTTGCAGGCCTAGCCATTCCTTGATCTTTCTTTAGGTGAGTTGTAAGATCCAACAACCTCCTATCTAGAGTATAAGGTGCTCTATAGGAATGGGGATGAATTCATTCTTGTCTAAAGGTGGAGGTGAAGAGGAAGTAGGAGGTGTAGGGGTACGAGTGGTTTCATTGAATAAACTCATCTCTACCATTGATACCATCTCTTGGGCAACAAGAACTAGAGCGAGCCTCATATAGTCCATCTCTAAGTGTCACACGCTCCATCTAACTATGTTTTTGGAGGTAGTAGACTGAGTTGTGAAGCTCATAAAGCTTCACCACACACAATTTCACAACCCATGTCAACACAAGGAAGAGAATCTCGACACGACAAAATGAATATGACAAGTTTCACATTGGTTTCACCAAAATGTAGAGGAGGGGGATCAAACACTCAGGACCTTGGGTCACAGAATGGTCTAGAATGACCAGCTTCCCTGATCTACCTCTTGGAAGCTAGATGGATGGTTTAGGAAAGTTGTGAGATGTTTAAGGTAGAGAAAGAAGAGTACTCTCAATACTACTATCTTTCTACTAACCCAAGAGTTCCAAGGGGTTAAGAGAGTAGGTTTTTAGATTTTAGACTGCACCTCAGGTAGCTCTCTGTTAGAGGACAACAGTGAAGAACAGGGATGACAACACGATGCATTGGCATCTCATAGGTGCACTAGCATCTGTACAGATAAAAATTATAGAATGTAGTCTAAAATCTTGAGAAATGAGCTACCTACTTAACTAATGCAATTTAATGCAATAATGAAAACAAAAAATGATAAAATAACTTAATAATGAGAGAAATATATTAAGATTTTAACTAGAATTTTGACAAAAGCAAGGGTGGTAGAAGTCCAACTCATGATAGGTCTGACCTCTCACAAGCTCCAAATGAATGCAAACCTACACACGGTAGAGCAGGGAAAAATATTGGGGCTATTTCAGGGCTTTCCATAGTCAAACCCTCATTTTGGTGTTTCCACCTCCATGGACAACTAGATAGATCAAGAAATAGAAATGCAATGAAGAAAGTACAAAATGAGATAATTTCAAACACTATAAAGAGCACTATACTACTCAAATCCAACAACAATGCAATAGTAAATGAGTAATACCACCCTCGACCAAAGGCACTCAAGGCCAATGAGAGAGGAATACAAGCTTACAATCATGGAAAAATTGACATGACTGTAGTGACATCAAAGGAAGTCTCACAAGACAACAAGTTGCAACTTTTGTGGTAGATGTGAAGAACGTTGTGATGTTGGAATGGTAGAGTTGATAATATAGCAAGTAGCCAAGAACTTGCAAGAATATGCTTAAGAGTTGTGTAGAAGCACGAAGATTGTCAAGAATGTGTAGAAGAAGCAATGAGAAGAGAGAATAGTCACTTTTAAGTGAGTTTGGGAGGGAAATATTTGTTCAAAGGTTAGTTGGAGTTCACAAATATGTTACGCTTTGGCCCCAATGGTGAACATAATGGCTTTGTAGATTCTAGAGGCAAGAATCTTGTTAGGACGATAGTACACCGTGCAAACGTCTATGCTTCACGTGTGTGTCCCCGATAGAAATTCCCCCACCAACACTACAAATAGGTGCCAAGTGGATGGAGGGAAAGTGGATGAAGTAGAAATGCATTGTCAAATTTAATTTTTCTAAGGTGAGTGGATGCAAATGGGGAATTTGCGAGGGGTGCAAATTCACTCCATTATAATTGCTAACATGATGCTTGACTGAAATAATGTTGCTATAATTCTACAAATTTTTCTCTTGACCGCTCAATTGCTCAATTCAAAATGCTAAGATTGCTCTTCAAAGTTGATAGGTTTTCAAATGATGAAAAGAATTGTATTTATATGTAATTCTTTAATTTCCTACAAATTAATTACTGATAGCCGACAAATGACTTTGGATTTCTAAATGTTAAAATAACGACATCGACATATTTGAATTGAGGCCAAAATAGGCCAGATAGGGGTGCTAGGTGCCCTAATCAAAACCTATTTTGGGACCTTTTAAGCATTAGTAAATAAACATTCTCATTAATCCTAATTTAACCTCTAATTTTCTAAATATTATTATGAAATGAGAAAATTAAACATTTGTAATTGGGTCCAGAAACATGAGGGGGAGCTAAACCTAGTGTGAGATTATCAAGGGTGGAAATTTATGATACTACAAATATATTTACTTAATGTACTCTTGATTCTTACTATTCTCCAGACTACCCTCTATGTATTCTAAACCTCTATCTCTTTATGGTGACTATATTCTTCTATCCTCTTTTTCATATTTTCAATAACCTATTCTTTAAGAAATTTTCCTAGAAGCTCAAAAGTAAAGATCTATTTCAGATCTTTCAATTTCTACAAACATTAAATATAGTTATCATTCCAATGTAATACTTTATTTTTAAGCAACAAATACACATTCTTCCAATAAACCAAGCACTTCAAAATAGTTCTAAGGTTATTGACATAGAGTACAAGGTCTTGGAAATAAAATTCCATATTCGCAATAAACTTGGTAGAAGGATCTGAAGTGTTGATATGAGAATCTTTGTATATACTATCCTTATCACCACAAGTTTCTAGGAACAAAACTCTTTTCCTCTAGATAAAGCACCTCCTTTTTCATTTACGACTGTTCACTATTGTATAATGATTTTGTTAAATTGAGTGTCAATGTATATTTTGATGGTTTTAAAATATATTAGCAATGTATGTCACCTTGTCACTTAATTCACTGTCCTAATAAGGGACCATCATACTTCTTGTGAGTATTGTAATTTTCTCTTTTGGATTTTTTTCTCTAATCTCTCCCTTAAGGTTTAGTAAGACTATCATTATGCTTTTGATCTTCACCTATAGACTATCACACTAGACCACTGTGATAATCACTTTTATAGACTGTACTATCTTGTATGCATTATGATTTTGACTGCTTGTTGATAGTCACTTTTACCATATTATTTTTACTATCAACTACCTTTTAATACTTCACCCTTTGAAACTATCCCTTTTCTACAAGATTTTTCCTATCATGATTACAAATATCCACATCTATCCTTTCATGGTGGTATTTGATGATTGCTTGAATTCATTATTCATGCTTTCACATATGTTTACTCTCTCAAAGACTTACCTTTTCTTTTCCATACATGAAACTCTTTGAAACATACCATTAATATTGACAATGTTTCCTTTGATCATCAAATCCTCTCCATAGCTTTGATTGGCAATTGCATTGCCTATCATTTGGGATAATTTTACTTGGTATTTTAGGTATAATAAAACCATATCCACAACATCCTCTCACCCTTTTCTTTTAGATTATAACCATTTTATTTACTTACCTTGAAATGCCTTATTGTTCTTGTAACCCTATTGTGTCTCATATCTTCATGATGAGCAGGTTATCATTTCAAGGATTGTCATCTTCTTATCAAGGGTTTTTCACTATTGGAAATTTCACTTTCTATTTAGTCTCCATGATTGTATTGTCTTTTAGCTTGTATATTATCATGGTTGTAGGTCACATCTTATAAACCTTTATTTTGTGTCTTGTAGTTTATAATATATAATACATTTTCAATATTAACCATTCTATACTTTCTTCCTCATTATTTTGATAAGAATATTTGTCCTTGTGATGTTTTCCACTCATGCCAAGACTATCACCTTTTGTTTAAACTTTTATTTTTGGAAGTTATCACTTGATAGCTATTTTGTTAGACACTATCTTTGCATGACTATAGCATTCATGTTCTTACTTATTCATGATGCACTATCTTTTCTCATTATGTTGTTGACTACCCTCTAAGCTCCATCATTCATGTTATATGATTGCAATCTTATGTGACTATCACGGCTGCAAATCCATCTTGATAGAACTTGCACAACCCTTGACCACTTGTGCTTCTCACTAAACTTGGTCTTCCTAATGACCATTTCAACATAACAGGGATTACCCTACTTAGAACTTTCCTTGTCATGTTGGTGCTTCTTCTTGCCATAAAACCTATCCACGTGCATGTGAAGAAATTGATGACAATATTCTTAGCTATCTATTTCTTTCCTTATTCTATAAATAATCTATAGTATATCCTCCCTATACAACCTTTATTGTGAAGAATATTCATTATGAAAGACTCGTTTACTCTTGGATAAGACTATGATGCATGCATAGGGTTGAATGAGGGTTCTAAAAAATGTATTATGATATTTGTTTATTTTATTAGCCTTTTGTGAATTAATCAAACCATGACCTCACCACTTAACACCATTCAACAAAAAAAAGACAATACACATGTCGATCAACACAAGGAACTTGTAAAAAGTCTTATATGTTTGACATTAGCAACAAATATTGATCAAGATTTATGATAGTATCATGAGAGTTTTGTTTTCTTGTTAACACCACCATGAAACTATGATGGGAAAAGTTCACTTACTCTTTAATCATTCTATGGAATTCCCACAACTATCCTTGTCTTGCCATAACAGAGTATTTGACTATTCATAACCTGCAACCTTTTCAACCACACTCTATTCAAGACATACCATTTATATTCAATGTTGTTTCTATTGTTCTAGTCACCATATTACATTTCTCTTTTTCATGGTATAACTTAAAATCCCTTTTAAAAATCCATTTTGTAAGATCCTTCCATTGTTTTCTTGTCTCTATATTAAATACTATCCATTTGAACAGATAGACCCTCAAGTCGTATTAAGAGTTTGGATAGGGTTTTAGAGTCACTAAACTATGCCTGTTATCCTTTAAAATCATCAAAGAGTTATCTCACAAGCCTTAAGATATCATTGCTAAAGATAATAAAGTGTAAATATAGTTTCACATGACAAATAGGTCTATAGGTGTAAGGAGCATACTAATAAAAACTTGCATCATTTGGGGTTTTGAATGCATGAATGAGGTATTAATGAGTTGTTGTAAACTATCTTTCTTCCTTTCAACATGCCATATTTTCTCTTGTGACATGGGTCACCTCTCTAATACCATTGCTACATGGTGAATCTTCCTCATCTTCATGAACCGTGATAAAAAGTAGAGCAACTAGATGTTGCTTCTACACCAAACATGGAAGCTCCTTCAATTTAAACCAATATAAAACCCTATATCTCTTGCTACATGGATAGATTTTGAAATCTTCAAAGGCAACAAACTTAATTTTTTTCCCTCTTTTCCCTTTTGGCATTGAGAAATGGTAAAAGGTAAACATTCATTTTTATAACTTAATATATTTAAAACATCTAAGAAATGTTAAAAGGTAAAAATTCTTTTTTGAATTTAAAAGAAAAAACCTAAGACCCTTTAAATAACATGTGTAACCTATTAAGGTTTATTTTAAATCAAAGAAAAAATATGCTAATAGTAGCACGAACTTGGCAAGTTCTCAATTATATGTAACATCTTGTGGTTCCATCTTGGGTAATGCTTGGTCTATTGTAGACTATAACATAAATCAAACTTCCAACTACACTCTAGTAAGACACTCTACTCATGTATACCCTCTTTGATGGGGATGTTGGATAATTTTAAATGGATAAATCCATTCTAGTTATAAATGAAACACACAATAAAATACAATCCCACATTTTAAACCTCTATAAAACTAAATCGATATACTTACTCTGGCCAAGCCATAGAATTGTCTATTCACTCTATCTCTTCTAATTTTCATCTCAAGAAAGTGTTCAGTTGCACAAAGGTCTTCCATTTCAAATTTAGCTACAAGTTGATAATTTAGTTATGAAATCATCATTCATTCCACTTTACTAATAAATAATATATCATCAAAATATAATGCAATAAACATGAAATGATCAGCATCAAATTTATAATAAACACAATGATCTGATTTAGAATGCTTAAATCCTAGACTCAACATATATGTATTGAATTTATATTACAACATACTAGGACCCTATTTGAAATTATACAAATATTTCTTTAATTTATAAATTAAATTACTTTTACCTTTCATGATGTATTACTCTAGATATGTCATATAATTATCCTCCAAATCACCATGAATGGAATCCATTTTCGCATTCATTTACTCAACCTCTAGATCATAAGAAACATCAATAAAAAGAAAAAAGAATCTAATGATGTAATTTTTGCAACAAGAGAAAATATCTCACCATAATCAACACTCTCAACCTAAGAGTATCCTTTTGCAACCAATCATGCTTTGTAATTCTCAATACCTCAATTTGGACTCATTTTTATTAAGCACCCATTTGCAACAAATAGGTTTTTTTCCTCCAGGAAATGGTACAAGATCCCATATTTCATTATCTTTCAAATATTTCATTTATTCATCTATAGCGAGCTTCAAAGATTCTACATCATTCATATACCTAATGACTCTTCTATAGAGCTGAGTTTAAATATCCATGTTAGAATTAAAAGAAAAAATACATCTCCAATCATTAGGTGAATTCCTTTTAGGTGGTTATCTAAGCCTTGTAAATCTATGAACAAGCTAAGTTGGAGGTTCTTCCTCCTCTTCTAAATATTCAAAGCTAGATGATCTCTCCTTAACTTATTTTCTATCTAGAGTTCTCAATTCAACTTTTTTAGGCATAGAGGGATGTTGAATCACATCTTCCTATTTAATGTTTTCTAGCTACAATGTAATAGAAGACGACTTAGTTTCTCTAAAAATAACACCTTTAATATACATTAACTTTTGTACAATAGGATCCCAAAGCTTGTATCCTTTCAAACCATAATTGTATTTGATCAAGATACATTGCAAATCCTTTTTCTCCAACTTTGTTTTCTTCTCCTTTACCACATGTTCATATTCCTTGCAACCAAAAATTAATAATATGTCTTAGTGAAGGCTAATGACTCGATCATGCCTTTATAAGGGTCTTATCAACAAGAGCTAATGCAAGAGACATGTTAATTAGGTAACAAGCAATGGCAATAAATTCAACCCAAACATTTTTTCTATACTAGCACCACTTAGCATACTCCTTACCTTCTCCATGAATGTCCTCTTAATTCTTTCTATAACTCCATTTTGTTGTTGAGAATATGAATTTGTGTTTTTTTTATGAATGACACAATCTTTATAAAATCTATCAAAATTATTAGAACAAAATTCACCGCCATTATCAGTCCTGAATTTTTTTATTTTCTTTCTAGTTTGCAACTTAGCCATTGATTTAAATTCTTTATATTCATTGAAAACTTTATATTTACTATTTAAAAATATACCCATATCATTCTACTATAATCATCAATAAATGAAATGTAATATGTGGATTTTCCAATTAAAGGAATATCTACAGGACCAAACACATAGAATGAATAAGATCCAATAGACCATAGGATTAATGAGAACTCAAGTAAAATTAAACATGATATTGTTTTCCATGCAATGCTCATAAAATTGAAATTCATGATTACATTAGACAACCCTTCAACAAGTATGTTATTTTTCAAGGTCCTTAGACCTTCTTCTCCAATGTGGCTAAGTTTTTGGTGTTATAACATAGTCTTCTTTGTAGCTAACTTTTGAATTAGAAGAAAGAGCACCCTTGGGTACCCAGAAGCCATGACCATCCATTGAAGATGAATCCCTAACCTCTTCTAGTGAAGCGGCCAGATAATTTCTTTTCATATAAGTACTATTTCACTCAACAGTGCATGCACCAAGCTTATACATGTCATATCTAACACCTCTAACAATCACCATAGTAACTCTAACTATCTTGCATCCTATATCATAAAGTATACTTGCATAACCACATCTATTAGTTTTCTCATAGATATAAAAATTAGTTCTAATCCAAGGATATAAAACACATGATTAATCCTTTTTATTCTACCATCAGGAAACCCCTTGCTAGCACCATAGAGCCTCTAGTCATCTTGCAGCCATTTCCAAAGAATGTGACTTGCACTCTAATATCATTCAAGATACTAACAGAAAGTAAATTTCGAGCCAGACCTAGTATATGCATTACATCATTAATTCCCTTCACTCTTCCATCAGGGAATTGAATTCTGACTCTTCCACGACCAACTATTTCCAATGATGAATCACTTTCCAAATACACCTTTCCACCATCGTATTTTTCATACTTCATGAACCAGTCTCTATGATATTTCATGTGGAAACATGCTCTAGAATCAATCAGCCAAACATCATCTGATGCTTGTGTAGCCAAGGCTGCAATGAAAGCGTTTGCATCACTCTGAGAAGAATCATTGTTGAAAGAATACTTCTTCTTCTTCTTTTTCTCCTCTTTACAATTGTTTCAAACATGACCAGGTTGCCCACAATACCAACACTTCACCTTGGAATTCTTGCCAGGAGACTTTGATCTCCCCTCTAATTTTGATTTGGACTTCTTGTCCTTCTTCTTGCCTTTATCTTTCGATCTGCCTCTAACAGCAAGAGCCTCCTTCGCCATCTCAGAATATTTCCTTCTCATATCTTCTAATAACAAAGAAGAAACAAAATCTTCCATCTTAAAATTGGATTTCATAGTCCCAATAGCCATCACCAAGTGATCCCAAGAATCTAGCAAAGAACATAATAACAACATACAACGATCCTCTTCATCAATCTTCACACCAACAGATGTTAATTATGCAATCAGCATATTGAAAGCATTCAAATGATCAGCAATAGATCCTCCCTCCTGCATTCTCAAAGCATACAGCTTCTTCCTCAAGAACAATTTATTCACCAAGGACTTGCCCTGATAAATAGCTGCCAATCTTTTCCACAAGGAAGATGCAGTCTTTTCTTCATGAACATTCAAAAGAACAAAGTCTGCTAAATAGAGCCTTATCAGCCCCTTATATTTTCTATCTGCAAGGTCCCAATATTCTTGCTTCATGCCTATAGGCTTCATTCCAGACACAACAATCCAAAGATCATGATCAACCAATAGATCTTCCATTTTAAGTTTCCACAACTCAAAATTGCTGCCATTGAATTTCTCAATTTTAATATTTCTTGACGTGCTTGCCATCTTAATCTATAATTTGAATTACCAAACTTCTACAAGACTCCCACTGAACAAAAATTGACTCAAAAAACCAAACGTACCCACAAGGATAACACAACTGGCTAGGCTCTGATACCACTTGTAAGGAAAGCTAAGGTGCAAAAACAACTCTCCTAACATCAAAACCTCAAGGAAGAATGCAGAGGTGCTTTTAAATCTTCAATTATAGTCCAATTAAGATACACTTGAAAGCAATAATAGAAACAGAGAAATAATCATACACAGATGAACTCCAGATTTATGTGGGAAAACCCTTACGGGAGAAAAACCCACCACACCAAGAAAAGCCCCTTTGTATTATAGTAATGGAATTACATATAGAGATCAGACTTATCTTTCTGATGACAATTTACAATAGCATAATCCTTGATCAACCTTGTACAAATCATTCAAGATTCAATACAATCAGAATTACATTCATTGATCACTCATCAAACTATTCATCCAACTGTTCATACATCCATAAAACTAAACAACATCTGCAATTCCTAAGTATATCCATGATGCCCATGGTTTGTCAATCTTCCTCTCAGTAATGGCTGCAATAGTTCACCTGCTAGCATTTCCCATTTGACTTCTCTGATTGGTTGAAGACACACCACGTAGGATGGTCTCCCAGTCGGTCAAAGGCGTTCACAATGTATTCACATGTCAGTGAGACACTAACTGTGTCTCCCCAATGCCACAAAGCCAGATCATCATTATCACCAAGAGTCCTGACCATCGACAAGACATTATACCGAGTTCACAAGTCACATCAACCTCAGCATTCTCATCAGTGAGACAATCGCTACTCGATGAGACATCATACTAATGTTCAAAGGTCACATAGATAAGAGTACTCCCATCAGCAAGACTATCGTCCTTCGCCCAGAGATCATACTGAAACTTCATGTTATTCCAAAATGTCCAACAGTCATCAAGACTTACCACTATCGCTAAGAGGTAATACTTAATGCTCACACCTTTCGCCGAAGACTTCAGTCACTAGGAGTCTCATTGAAGACACCCGTTAACAAACACCAATGTTGACAGGACTTACCACTTTTTCCAAGAGGTTACAACGAAGATGCCAGCTAGTCAGCAAAACCACAACCAATGGTGAGACAATCAACTATTGCTAAGACTTCATACCGAAGCCTTCAAGCTGTCCCAATGACTCCGAGTGTAGCTATTGGCGATACATGCTATATCAATAAGACTTCATATTGAAGCAAGCCTTTCGGCCAAGGGTCTCCCTGATGACTTCGAATGTAAAAATTTCAGTGAGACTTTCCATATCAATAATACTTCATACCGAAGCATATGAGTTATTTTGATGACTCCAGTTGCTATGAATCTCCCTGACACCACTTGTCACCCAGAGTCTCCCTGATATCCAATAAGAATGGCCTTTCGGCCAGACCAGCCCACTCGACAGAAGGTTACAGCGAATGCCACAAGTCACAGTGACAACACCAGTCGACAAGATAGAAGCATTGTCTCGATGACCTGTATAAACCACAAGGTTACTAAACTGCCAGTCGGCCAGAAAATTTGGATGTCACACTGACTTGGCTCTTTCAAAGGTTTCAACCTATGAGATTGAGGCACATTATTCCCATAATATTTAGTCTTCAAGATAACATAATTACTCCCAATATCCATAACAAGAGAATCCTACAAATTAGGAAAAGAACAAAGAAAGATCTAAAATTTCTCCTTCTCATCCATTTTGACACCAACCAATGCCAATTGAGCCACCAACATATTGAATGCTTCTAGGTGTTCTATTATTTTTCCACCCTCTTCCATTCTTAAGGAATATAATTTATTCTTGAAGAAAATCTTATTCAATGAATATTTTTCTTGATACATCTCACCAAGTTTCTTCGATAGTTTTTGTGCAAATGTATCTTCATTGTCATTGATTAAACATAGTTTTTCAAGGATAGTCTATTTAGAACCTTGGATTTATGGTCCATAATATCATATTGAGCATCCAAATTAGGATTTGTGAGCCTTATAAATTTCTCATAAACAACATCCCATAGATACTAATCTATCATCAAATCTTCCATCTTTAGCTTCCACATCTCAAAATTATTTCTAGAAAATTTCTCCACCTCTATTCTCCATGATGAACTTGCAATCTAAAGATTTATGTAATAAAATCACAAAGTGAATTTTGCACAAGCTCCCTCTCAAATCTATATTAGTTCAAAAAACCCAACAACCCACAACTGAAACCAAAGGTGACCAGGCTCTAACACCACTTGTAAGGAAGCTAAGGTAGAGGAACAACTTCCAACACTAATCTTGAGAGGGGGTAATTTAAAAATTTACATATATTTGTAACAATAGTTACATAAACTTAAAATAAAATAAACATAAATATCATGCATACCACAACATAGTGATTTACATGGGGAAAACCCTTTCAGGATAAAAACCCCACACTCCAAAATCCACCTAATATATTATTCAAAAATCACAAATATTATAATATACTTGTAGAGAAAGCTTCTCACAGGACTATCACCAACCAGAAATCTAAAGGCAACACAAGAACTATTAGACTCTCATAATACATCACAAAGAATAGTTGTAATAGAATGAACCATTAGATCTAATACATAATTATTAACAATATGAATTTACAGTATAATAATCTAATAATCTATTATAATTGCAAGGTTGAGACACCATTTTTACTAACTCAAACTTACTATTATTGTTTCCCTCAGTTAGTATATCCAACTCATTGGTGGCATACATATACTATTTTTTCCCTATTAATGATATTTTGTTTAAAAAAAAAATTACACCCTTTCAAACCAATTTTTAGCTCTTGAAACATAGAAAAAGAGCATAGGTTCACCAAAACATAAGGTTTTATGCTAATTTTGGAATGTTTAACCAAAATTACTAAAAATAGGAAGGGAAAAATGGGGTGTGATGAACCTACCTTCTATTTCATTCAAGAAATGAGATCCTCCAAGATAGAATCAACTTTCAACCTTTAGGTGAGTCAATTCCACATAAGATCTAGCAATTTCCTTTATGTGTGTGGGCGCGGTAAATATGAATAAAATGCACTCTTGGGAGAGAAATGAAAAATACCTAATGATCCAAATTATGTAATGTAACACTTGAGTCTTCAATTTAAAGCATAATACTAGGAGAATCCACAACCTCCCTTCAGATTTGTGAATCTAAATTATTATAAACATGTCATAAAAATGTTGTAAGGTGTCCTAATGACATAAATAGTAACAAAAATGACTAAGCAATGGTTTTGGGAGAAGGATTAAAAATACCACATGAATTCATTTAGGACATGTGAAAGGTGTATTTTATAGATGAAACATAATACTAACAAAAATAGTAAAACTTTTGGCAGATCTGGGAAGGGAAAATATTATGCACCTATCACAAAACATTGGTTTTAGAAGTTGCCCTCGGACTCATTCGCCCATGGACGAATGGGTCTTTGTAGGGCTTTCCAAATTTTTTTTTTGGGTTTGTTGCTCCTATGTCCACCCTTCTAGATCCTTCAGGTTTCATAGTGGGATAGTCAGAAATAAATTTGGGATCTGAGTTTTCATATCTTGACAACAAAGATTAATATGTTGCAACAATCGAGTTATAATACCAATGCTAATACATATAACACTCAAAACAATCTGAAACCAAGAAAAAAACCTTCAACATCCCTCCCATTTCCTGACCATATCTTGCCTAGTGCCCCTCACTTTCCCTTACATAATGAAAAGGAGTATAATCTTGTTGAACAACTAAAGAATACTCCTGCTAAGATATCATTATGGGATCTTATTCAAGCCTCCACTCATTATCATAACATGATTCAAAGTGCCTTAGAACAAGTTCCTACCCCTTCTAATGTGCAATAAAATGAAGTATCAACCCAAATTCAAGCTATAACTTTGGCCAACTTAGACATTGCTTTCCATCAAGATGAGTTACCTTCATTAGAAGAGAAAAAATAAAAAGAAGCTTTCATGATAATATCTCAACATAATAGAAGAGAGATAAAGTGAACCCTTGTTGACAATGGCTTATCCCTTAATGTGTGTAGTACGACCCTTTTGGATAAGCTTGAGGTGGAAAAATCATGAATTGAACCTAATTACTTATTGATTCAAGAATTTGACAACGTAAGAAAACAATCGCTTGGTGTGATCACTTTGCCTATTATAGATGGAAAGGCCACATTACAAATTCTTATTCATGCTATGCCTCACAATATTTCATATAATATTCTTTTAGGAAGGCCATGAACTCATGCAATGAATAGGGTTCCTTCTACCCTTCATCATAAAATAAAGTATGTCTACAACAATAAAGTGTATACAATCAAAGCTAACCCTAAACCAAACAGTTGTTTGAACATTGAGAAAGGTGTAAGGAAAATCCTTTGAAGACATTAACACCGACCACACATGTGGAACTCATGCAAGATAAAGACAAAGAAAATCATATTGAAGAAGTTACAAAGTTATTGGAAGATGATTGGGGTTCCTTAGATTTCACACCTACATTCATGGGTGAATACAATCATAACAAAATATTCTGAAAAGGGAAAAGAAAAAGTAGTAATGTTGAAACAAGATTCAACACAAAATTTCAAAGCATCTACCTCAACCACTTTAGAAGAAGCAAATTACACAAAAACGTTGATGAATTTGATTATGAGCAACCACCGAATCCAAAAGAAATGAAAAATCTTTATGGAAGAGGTTATTGTAAGGAAGCTAAGGTAGCAGAACAACTTCCTACACTAATCTTGAGAGGAGAATAATACAAAAAATTTATAGATCTTTAACAGTTATAGAAACTTAAAAAAAAAAAACACAAATATCATGCATACCATGACATGGTGATTTAGGTGTGGAAAACCCTTTTGGGAGAAAAACACCACACTCTAAAAGGTTCCCAATATATTATTTAGTAAATCATAAAGATTACAATATACTTACAAAGCAAGCTTCTCACAAGAGTATCACCACTCAGAGATCATGATACAACATGCTTGCTATCAAAATATTAGAATACATCACAATCTCTCTATCGTAGTTGTAATACAATTCCCTCATAAAATAGGATTATATTTTAGGGAAAGATAGGCCAAAAAAATATCCACCATTAGATATAAAACCTAATAATTAATGGTCTTGAACAATAGGGAAAATGATCCTCTATGGCCTAGGTCATATAACACCACTATTCTCCTATTGTCACTCAAATATGTCTTAGGATCCCAAATTGGAATGACTATCAACCCAAAAGGGTGAGTCAAATCTCAAAAAGGAAGACCTAGGAAGGGGTTCTTTAAGCTTTGAGGGGTTCACCACCAAGCAAAAGCTTGGAAAAGATAACTAAACATTCAACTCACAAAACCTAGTAATGTAAGCTAAATGAAGGATGCAAATGTTGAAATTAAGCAACAAGAAGTTATGATGTATGTACCCGGGAAGTCTAGAAATGTGAAAAGGATTCCAAAAATGTAAAGAAGTTGTCAAAATATGTTATGGAGGACTAAGACATCCATACTATCTTATTAGTCCTGCTGCCATTAATTTTTGAGGCAGATGCAAATTCTTTGGATGCTAGAACATGATCCAAAAGAATCTCTGCAACATTCAACTTGGAGGACTTAGAAGCCCTTTCTACTGTCTTAGTCCCAATCTAAAATTCTAAAATCTCTTAATGTGATCCTAAGGCTTGATGTCTGCAGTTTCTTATTCTCGGATTGCAGGTCCCGAAACTTCCAGATTTGGCCTGCAGGTGAGTTTTCGTGAAGATGACAACTTTGCAATGCAACTTTACAACTTTGAAACTTTTCACTTCAAATGATCTTCAAGTCTTCAACCTAAATCTATAATCACAAGCACACAAGAGAGGAAAAACTTGTTGATTGTTAGTAAATGGGGGTTTTCCTTGGTCAAAATCCTTATTGGTAATTAAACCTTGGAATGAAATGGAATAATGAACCGAAATGATGAATGAACAAAATGCTATGTTGCAACTCACCAAACCCTTGTTGTGAAATCTGCAAACTTGTGTGAAATGACTAGCTTGAATGTGGATCTTGAAATGCTTGAATTCTTGATAGATCTCGACTTGAATTCCTTGCTTGAATCAAAACCCTACATCACAAATGTTAGCTCAAAAACACACATGATGCAAGAATATCCTTGATATGATTCTTTAATATTGATGATGGCTCCAAATGCTTGATGAATTGCTCTTGATCACAAACTTGCATGAACACTTGAATGCTTAGATGGTAGGATATGAGAAAATGAATGGAAGGAACTTTGTATATATACTTATCTATGCTTAATATCTTGAAATTACACCACAAAAAGCTGACATATGAAACCATTAATTAGAGGAGGCTAAATCTCCCCAACATTTGAAATTAAATCTAGAAAACACCTCAAGGAGGATGTAATGTCCCCTTTTTAGCTCATTGACATTTTGGTGGATTAGCCTATTATTTGGCCCTTGTAGGCTAATGCAGTTGGTTAGAGGGTCTTGTTTGGAAGATATCAGAGTGTTTGCTTCTCCAAAGCTTAGGGTGGTTCAAGATTGGCCTTCGTTTGGTGTTTCAGAGCTCAACTATACACACTTACTATTTATAATAAGTCACCTCGAGGTTGAAGTCCATTATTGCTATTTATGGAAAGGCACCTGAATGTGTTGTGGATGCAGTATACAACCCCCTAATTCAATTAGCATGAAAATCAGATGTTTATTAAGAGATGATATTTTTAATTATTATTAAAATTAATCTTTAATAATAATTTATATTTATTCAAAAGGTGCATTATAAAGTTATATTATAAATTTATGTCTAAAGTGGGCCATTTAATGACTTAAAGTACATTAAATGATTAATTAAATGGGAACCCACTTTGAGGAAATATTTAATAAAGTTTAAATGCATATTTAATATTATTTTAAATGATTGAAAAGAGACTTCTAGAGGATCGACCTTTTCTTGGAAAATTATATAAAGGCTCAACCAAAGCAAAAAGGGAATTCATTCAGGACTGTGATATTGAGCTTTTGAAGAGTTTTGTTGTGGAGACAAAGAAACCTAGGGTTTCTACCATTTCTACACTTTCCATCGTTCAAAACGTTGTCTCTCTTTGATTTGCATACTTGAGGTTGTGAAAGATCTTTCGAAGGATTTATTTTTTGGATTGGTTGCATCCCATAGTCAATATTGAGCTTCATTGGTGAAGAATCATAGGAGTTTCCCAAGGGTTTTAATTACAAACCAATTTATCATTAAAGATAAATATTATAACATATTTTTATTGTTTCCAAAGATCATCTTCAATAGCATTTGGGCATCATATTATACATTATAGAAGAAGAAATTTCTAAAGATTACAAGGTCTATGAGAAGTTCATTTGATGTTGTTTGTGATAGCTGAAAATATCAAGTTGAGTCATACAATATAGACAAAACCAGACCGTACCATCTCCTTGTGGCAGGTCAAAAATCTCCTATTTAGCTAGGCATGTGAACTAGGAGGAAAAATTCCTAAGGTATTGAGAAAGAAACACCTACATTAGGGGCAGATGAAGGTCTGAACCAAACTTGATATATTTTGGTGGTGGAGAAAACAATAATTTAGGCTATTCATTCACATGAGTGTTTCTCTAGGTGATTGATCATCATTTACAAAAATTATTGCATATTGTTTATGGCTTTTTCTCGAGTATGATACTTAATGGTCTTAAGCATTGTAATAAGAGCATAAATGAGTATGTGTGTGCTTGCAAGTTGATGTAAATCTGATTAGTTGAATTTATTAAAGAGCTTGCTTCGGTAGTTGGATGCCATTTCATTAGTTTTTCATATCCTTCATTTGGAAAGAGTGTAATCATACCTGTTATATGATCAATAGAGGCATATTTTCTACTGGGTTCCTTGATATATGAGTATGCAATCATTTATCTATCATTTCTATGTTATTACCTATGTCTTGGCATTGAAACATCTTTCAAACCAACATTAGAACACTTAGAAATTTATATCAGAACTAAGGGATCTGAACATAGACACTTTTCATGCCAGGTGTTTGACAAAATATCAATCCATTCAAACTGAGTTTTGGGGAAAAATAAGACAGGGTTCTTATAGTGGTATTAGAGCCATAATCCTACCAACCTGATGGGTAATGATTGCATTCAATTGGTGTGAAATTAGTTGTGCACAAGTCAGTTTGGATTTGGTGAAAGTTTTTCATGGAAAAGTCTTTTAGCAATAAACAAGCATGGAAATAAATTGAACAAACGCAACACAAGATCATACGTAAATTGCAGTGTTTAGATGATTCACTTTCAAAGTTTGGACTCTCTAAAGAATCACCATCACTTTCTACTAGCAAAGGTCCAACACGACAAGACAAAGAAGTAGTAGTGATTAGCATATTTTAGGAGTATAACATTCTTACTCAATATGTTAAGAAGAGTTTTCCTTTCGAGGACTACATGGACATGCACCCGAATCTATACCACAAGACTAAGCATGCAAGGAAGTAATATCACACTATATCTTATGAATTGTTTATACATGGAATGGATAGAGAATCTGCACATATGGTTGACACAACTCGTCATGAGAATGATTTGGTGTCTTCAAGTTCTAATGAGGTATGCAAAAATTTATATGATGAATTTGATAGACATGCTGATTTGATTCAAGAGGATATGGGGACAGCCTTGGGTAATGATTTGTCTACATCATCTTTACATGAAATTTCAATTGAGGCTTCTACATTAGAGGCTATCATAGAGCATGTTAAATATATGGGTAGCAATGGTATGGGTTCTTTGGGTGATCATATTGCTTCTTCACCTATACACATGATGAAAAATTAGACTATGGCAGTCAAGTACAGTTGGAACAAAATCCCTTGGTTTGGGAAGATTTTCAAGATCAAATGGTGGTGAATGAAGAGATAATAACTCATGCATTGTCAAGAATGGATAGCACTCACAAAGACCTAGAAGATCTCATTTGCATAGCCTAAAGAGAGGAAAGAAAAAAAGGAATTGGACATGGTATTCCTCATACACATTTGCACCCTTTCAAAGAGGCTTTGGAGTTGATAAAAGAAGACTATTTACAAATGATTAGAGATAGAGACATGGTTTTCCAATTGGTGAAGATCAAGATAGAGAGATTGTTGATATTTTTCTACTTTTGAGTGGGAATAATCACTCCTTTCATAATTTAGAAAATCAATCCTTTATAACAACTACTCCTAGGGTACAAGATGACAAGAGAAATGGTGTAGGAGTTGAACAAGTTGAGGAAATGATTGAAGAATCATACAATGAGGTACCTTGCAACCTTGTGACATTTAGTGATGAAGACTTATTTGAGCCACTTCCACCCCTAATCACTTGGGAAGAAGATGAAACAAATAAAGACTTGATGGTGTTTGATGACTACAATGTAAGCATAAAATAGGATTACAAAGGTCTGATTTGGGATAGTGATATTCTTCCTCATTCTTATGAGATTGCTACTCTTACACATGGAAGAACTTGTGAAATGAGTCTACAAGTGTTGGTACACAAAGTGTAAGTGTTGGGATTGAAATTTTCAATAGAGATGCACTTGTGAAGCTTGAAGACATGGCACAAGAATATGACAAGTATTCTAATTTTTATAACAGCTATTATATCCTTCACACCATCATGAGGTAACAAGTTCACATAAGGATGATAGTACCATAGATTTTTCTATAGATGGTGCTCAAAAATTGTGGATTAAAAATGGATTTTGTGTGGTGAATCCAAGACATAAGAATTTTGATTTTGTATATTAGACATGAGAGGTTGTTCAAGAGTTCATTTCAATTCATGGCTCAAGGGGTTGGGATATGGATGATTCTGATCAACATGGAGTGGTTGCGCAGTTTATGATTAATCAATTATTTGAGTCTGATACTATATTGGTCTATGATAATCCACTCTTCGAGTTGAATGTTGATCACACTCTTGATACTAGTACAATTTTGGGCAATGATCACAGTGTTCGGGATATGTCTAGTGCATTAGGATTCTAGGCAAGGCTCACTAAGGAGTTTTATAGTGTGTACATGGTGAAGAGTGCCTACAATTTATTTTTTTATTCACTTGTACATGATTTGTATTCAATGCACAAAATTTGTGCGCATGGGATAAAAATTTTATACGATGATTCTCTTTGTGCAATGGAGGGGAGTGAATCATTTTAGTGCTCAAAGTTGCTTCCACTCGAGGTTCATGCTCCTGAGGTACATGACACCAAGAATGTTGTGGGTTACAATGACTTGTTAGTTGTGCTTATGCTAGTGCTTTAGGAGTTTGTTGTTTTTGTGAGGGGCATTCTACAGGTATTCCCTTGGGATCCAGGTGGAGTGGTGTTCTATTTATAGCTAATATTGCTTGGGGACAAGTAATTTTAGGGAGAGCAGACTATAATGCCCCCTTTTTAGCTCGTTGCCATTTTGGTGGATTAGCATTTTCTTTGGCCCTCGTAGGCTAATATAGTTGGTTAGAGGGTCTTGTTTGGAAGATATCAGAGTGTTTTCTTCTCCAGATCTTGGGGTGGTTCAGGATTGGCCTTCATTTGGTGTTTTAGGGCTTAGTTGTACACACTCACTATTTATAGTAAGTCACCTCGAGGTTGAAGTCTAGTATTGATATTTATGGAAATACACCTGAATGTGTTGTGGATGTAGTATACAACCACCTAGTTTAGTCAACATAAAAATTAGATGTTTATTAAGAGATGATATTTTTAATTATATTAAATTTAATCTTTAATAATAATTTATTATTTATTCAAAAGGTGCATTATAAAGTTATATTATAACTTTATGTCTAAAGGGGGCCATTTAATGACTTAAAGTACATTAAATGATTAATTAAATGAGCACCCACTTTGAGGAAATATTTAATAAATTTTAAATACGCATTTAATATTATTTTAAATGATTGAAAAGAGCCTTCTAGAGGATCGACCTTTTCTTGGAAAATTATATAAAGGCTCAGCCAAAGAAAAAAGGGAATTTATTCAAGATTGTGATATTGAGATTTTGAAGAGTTTTTCTGTGGAGACGAAGAAACCTAGGGTTTCTACCATTTTTGCACTTCTAGTCACTGAGAACATTGTCTCTCTTTGATTTTCATACCCAAGGTTGTGAAAGATCTTCTGAAGGATTTTATTTTTGGATTGGTTGCATCTAGTAGTCAATATTGAGCTTCATTGGTGAAGAATCGTAGGAGTTTCAAAAGGGTTTTCATTGCAGACCAATTATCATTGAAAATAAATATTATAACATATTTTTATTGCTTCCAGAGATCATCTTCAATAGCACGTGGGCATCATATTATACATTATAGAAGAAGAAATCTTTGAAGATTACAAGGGCTATGAGAAGTTCATTTGATGCTATTTGTGATAGCTAAAACTATTAAGCTGGGCCATGTAGTGCAGACACAACGAGGCCATACCATATCCTTGTGATAGGTTGTACATCTCCTATTCAGTTAGGCATGTGAACTAGGAGGAAAAATACCTAAGGTATTTGTTGATCATCAAAGCTTGAGCCTCTTTGATAGCCTTTTGGGAAATTTAGCGAGTGGGGGACCAATTTGCGCCTCATTGAATACCTCTGGGATTTTTATAGAAAGTCGACTCTTCTTTGAGTTTTGAGAAAAGATAAAAGGAAATGTAAATATTAAACATGAAAATGCAGATGCACCAAAGGTTTTACAACATTTTAAACTCAACTCTTCTCCTATGAATGATATAATAGACACAGAATACCACAACCCTTCATTGTTGGGAAGAGAACGAGCACCAAATGCTAAGAACAATCATAGTGAATTATTTTAGATCTCCCCACAGGAAGTATTCAGTAAGGTCTGATCGAGTGTAAAAGTTCCAAAATTTAACAGAAAAGAATTCAAAAATTGCATAAACCTTTCCTCCTTTTACAACATAATATGAAAAAACAACTTGCCCTTAGAGAAAATGGAGAATTTCAACAAACATAATCCAATTTTCACAAGTTATCATCATATCATAGAAGCCTACAACATGGAAATCAACTACTCAAACTATCAAATTAAACTTTACATAGTGTCTTTATTCTGAACGAAACATAAAGAAGGAACTTGACAAAGGCAATAACATGCACAGTTTCAAAGATTTTTTCCAAACAGTTCATACTTCAATATCAAATAAACTAAAAAAATAAAGGTTAGATGCCAATCCAATAATAGTTTGAGGTAAAACAATATAACATGCTAAAGAGAAGCAGTGTTCTGCCAACTTTTAACTTCTAAAAATATCTCTATAACTAAGGAAAACTAAAAGAACTTTCAAAAAAAAAAATTCTCCTCTGTCACCACCTTCGATTTATAGTTGAAAAGGGAGAACAACCACCAATGTCCCAAAAGTAAATACCACTAGATGCAAACATCTAAGAGCTCATGATCTGATTATAGATCTTTGATTAGATCACGACAATATTTTATCATTAATTCCCAACTGCCTCATTTACGTCATTTAGATATTTAGCAAATATTTCCATCTGAAAACAATCAGATCCTAGAAAATAGTTTGGTAGAATCCGATTTGACCAATCACATAGATTAATGGTGCCACCTCAAAGTTTCTAGCCTAAAAATAAGAAAGACCCAACATGCTTCGACAAACTCCCAAAAGAGATTGCTCCCTAAAAGTGAAATCCTCCCAATGCAAAAATATGACGTGTTGAGCGAGTGAGGAATCTTAGATTTATGAAAATAGCCCTAGAGAAAATCCCCACCAAGCTGACACGTGCTCTGAATTTCTTTTGAAAGGAAGATGATAAATGAAAGTTGCACAACCACCACGTGGCACATTGTGTGCCTTTTGGAATAAATTTTTCTTTAAGCACAGATACATCCTGAAGCCAAAAAGGTATAAAATCTGAAAATAAAAAGAAGATTAAGGAAAAATTGCTTCACAGTTCTGGCGACTCTAAGGGGGCCTTCGCTTGCGGAGGCATGAACCTAGAGTTCTGGAAATTCCTAGAGTTTGAGGAAGGTAGAATGTTGTACCTCCCAATCCAAATTAGTTGGCCAAATGAGAGCATGAAAGACTGTGTACACTTGATCTAATTCAAATACTTCCATAAAAGAAATGGCTCCCCATCTAGCTGAAACAACCCCAAGGTAGTAATAGAGGCAGGAAAGGGGAAAATCTCATGCTTAAACCTAGGAGTTCTATAGAAGTTTGGACCTTCTATTTGATTGCTTCCATGACCTTTTCAACTGATAGAACCTCTCCATTTGGTGAGAAAAGGGGAGGAAAACAATAACTAATTAGAACATTGAAATATTTTTTGATTTCGTCGACCTTTTTGTTCAGCACTGCCTAGAGTTCCTTGATCTTTGTTGCAAATTTAAGGCAATTGACAAATTTTCTTGCTTTGCTTGAGGTATCCCTTTGATCTAGAATCCATGCACTTCTTAGGGCCTTGTCAGTGGCCACACACAATCTAGAAATCAGAGTCTACGATTCCGCTACCTGGGGAGCATATATCTGTAGGATTTGGTTGACCACCATGCCAACCTTTCCATTTAATTCCTGAGCATCCCTTAAGAAATATAGGGTTGGCTTGAGAATGGAAATCTTGTTAGGAATTGCATGCAAAAAATATCAATTAAATGCGAATAAAGATTAAATAAAGGAATGAAAAACACAGATATAATAAAAGCAAGAGACAATATTCAACGTGGTTCACCTAAACTTGGGCAACGTCCTCCAATAGAGAGCCCAGTATTATTATCTAGTAAATTGAACCAATTACAACCATTAATCGTTGCAAATCAATACCGCTACAAATGCTACAATACAATGTCAACAAAAACCCTCATCCTTAGCCTTTTATCAAGACTTATGTTGGTTACAAAATAGGGTTTTTTTATGTCGGCCAATAGAAAAAATAAAACCCGATGCCTTTATAAAATAATAAAAATCTGAGAGGTTTCGAGGGCACAACCTCAAAGAAAAATAGCACCCAAGAATCATCAGCATTATCAAGGGAAAGAATCAAAGCATCCTCATCAGATTTGTTACTTACCACATTTTCCTCTTTACTTCCTTTTTGTCTCCTTTATTTTTTTGAGACCAACAATCCTTCTTTAAATGACCCGGCTTACCATAGTACCGGCAATCCCTCTTGTCTCTAGATTGGAATCTTTTGTCTTTTGATTTTCCTCATGACTTCCCACAAATTCCAGAATTATTTCCTCTCTCCTTTGTTCGCCCCATGCTTTCTGCATTCAACAATGCCTAATGTGGATGTTCCACCTGATCTTTTCCTATGAATTTCCTCGCTCAAAATAACACCAATGACATCAAATTTTAATGTATTTGAACCAAAAATAGAATTACTAACAACCATGACCAAGCTATTCCAACTTTCAGGCAAAGAACACAAAATCAAAAGAGCCCTAGCTTCTTCATCAAGTTTACATTTACAGAAGTTAATTGACTAGTAACTATATTAAACTCTTTTAAATGATCAACAATTGACCCCCTTTTCCATTTTCATATTAAATAAATGCTTCATAAGAAATAACTTATTCGAAGTGGAAGGAATTTCATATAACTTCGCCAGGGTTTCCATCAACTCTTGAGTTGTCTTTTCTATTGTAATATTGAATGCCACTGATTGTGCTAGGCATAAATGAATGGCTCCCAATTCCTTTATGTCCAGAAGATTCCAATCCTCATCACTCATTGTTGTCAGTTTCTTGGATATTCCTTCCAACGGCCTCCATAAATCCTTCTGATAGAGATCATCCTCCATCAACATCTTCCATAACTGATAGTCTTTCCCATTGAATTTATCTACCTTCAATTTACCCTCGTCCACCATTGCTCCCACTTAACTGTGAGATTTTCCTGTAGATGATAATCGAACACAACCCGCTCTGATACCACTTGTTAGGAATTGCATCTAGAAAATATCAATTAAATGAAAATAAATATTAAACAAAGGAATGAAAAACATAGATATAATAATAGCAAGAGATAATATTTAATGTGGTTCACCCAAACTTGGGCTACGTCCACCAATAGAGAGTCCAATATTATTATCCAGTAAATTGAACCAATTACAACCAATAATCCTTGCAACTCAATACCACTACAAATGATACAATACAATGTCAATAGAAACCCTAATCCTTAGCCTTTTATCAAGACTTATGTCGGTTACAAAATAGGGTTTTTTTATGTTGACCCTATCTTGGGGGTGCTTCCCCCAAACCCCCGTTAAATAATTTGGGGAGAAACCACACCAATGAAAGTGGGGAAATTTAACCTCCAAGTCTGATTAGGCTGCATATACCAACAAATCATAACTATGATCCTTTCCCAGTGTGTAGATATAAAACTCTTCAATATCAAAAGGTTCCCAGACCCTTGTTCACTAGTTACCTCCTGGTGGAATTGAGCTTCTCTTTCTCTTATATCCTCCTCTATTTGATTCTTCTCTCAGAGAGAATTTTTTAGTTCAGAGCTCAAATTTTTGACCTCTTGGTCATGAGCCTATAGAGCAGACATGATCTCCTATTTTTCTTGTCTTGACCTTCCTGCCTCTACCTAGGCCTTTTATAGATTTTCAAAAGCCTGAGGTTAGATGCCATCCAAATCTCTTTATATTTTTTCTTGAGTACGTCGATACTCTATGTTTTTCTGGCACTCAGTATCAAGCTCAACTCTTAACTTTTAAATTTCAACATACAGTTGAATCCGTTCACTTTGGGTCTCCTTGAGCAACTTAGTTGCTTCCCCTTGTCGATCTTGTATCTATCTTATGTGGACTATCTCGACATCTCTAGCCTTGATATTTTTCTGCAACCTACTTACTGTATCCCTTACATTTATCAACTCTGCCTCATGCTTCTCATAATCCACATATACCACCTTTTGGGTGGCCTTAGCTAGGACCACCTTGCCATGTGGGTGAGTTTCCTTGAAATCCATACCCATGGATCTGATGTCACAATCTTCCATCTAAATCTTTCCCTCAGTCTTGGTTATGAGAAGCTTCATAGTAGTGATCAACAAAGAATTTCAATCTTCATTGAAGCAAGCTTCAATCTTCTTAGTGGCTAGCTACAAGACATTTTTTAATAGCAATTTTTGCTTTCTGGCCTATTGGGCCTTCTTAGTTGCATTGAAATACCCTTGGAGAGTCTATGGGGTGTCAATGCTTTGTGCATCAATGGAAGCACCTAGAGGGAGACCAAAAAGGTTGACGAAAGGAGAAACCTCAGATGTATGAGACTACGAGGAGGCAAATGGGAGCATTATCATAGAAAATGGAAGGATACCAAATTGAGATTGAGCAACGGGAAAGCCAGTCGAGGTGAAAAGAGAAACGAGCAGAAGGAGAGATGTTTGTCTAAAAGAAGATGGACCTGGAGTAATTGGCAACATGGATTTTTCAGCTCTTTCAATGGGGGACCTCTATAGGGAGATTAAAGAATCAATAGCGTCTGAAGCAGATGATGCTCATTTAGCGTGTGAGGTTACTTCACAAGGTTCATTGCTGAAAATTGATGGGGGTTCATTAAGGACCAAAAGATCAAGGTCTACGGAAAAATGATTCTTCTCCATAGATGGGGATAGAGGAGTAACTAGAGATGCAAAGGCAAAAAGAAGAGAGAGAGCGGAACTTACTTGAGCCGCGACGGCCAAAACACCTTGCAAAGAAGACTCCACTTCTTCTTCCCCTCTAACTAATGCATCGGGTCTGCCTAGGTCTTAGACTCATATCCTCTTTGCATGATCCAAACTAGTATGTTCTAGTCCTTTAGCAGTCGATCCTGCTAAAAGCTGGTGTTTGATAACCACAATGGAATTTCATGGGGACCATTGGGTTTTTTTCCCTTTGCTTCAATCATTGACAGAAGATGTGACTTGTGAGTCCTTTTTCCTCAATAATTTTCTTTTGTCTAATTCCTGAGGCTGGGAAGCATGGCGCAAAAGCTCCTCCTGTTCTATCTCATGACTAGTCTCCATATTACTATTGTTGATATCAACCTCTTTGTTGTAAACCTCATTGAACCTTTCATCATGTGGCTACAAATCTCCAAAAAAGGCATTGGGGCATCTCATCTCTTTTCGGAACCTCTAGAAATTTACTTTCTTCTTTTCCAACCACCCTAGGCATTTCAATTGTGAGCTAAGGGATTTACCCATTGGGGGGTTCTTTTGATACTCTACCTACTGAACATAGAAGTTCAACCATGTGGTTGTTTGAATGGTATATGGGCCAAGTTGATGTATACATATGGAATTTCTTGAGTCAGATTCCTCCTCGACTCAAAATACTCCCGACTCTCATGTTTCAAAGCTAGGAGGTGCTTCGTCGGATTTTAGTCCCACATGTCACAAATAAGAACCAAGCCTAAGAGAACCAGTTTGTTTGTAAGGTCACCCTCCACCTTTTTCCTCACTAGTGTTACTTGATTGTTGGCAATACTAAGGGGAATCAGGTAAAGCCCTGTCTTATGCCTTCCAATTTCATAGACATTGTCGACAAGGGTTGCCTAGTGACATGCCTCCAAAGCAAAAAATCTATCCATTACAAATTTGGGGAGTCTAAAAAGCTCCCTGATGAAACCATGGAATATGATAAAAGTGAAATATTGACCCAGGAAATAATCCATCAGGGTCGGTGAAGCATTCATCCATTGCAAGACCTCGGGAGAGAAGTAGCCTATAGGGTGTGGGAACAAATTCTAAAGTACTTTCCTCATAAGATAATCCACAAACTAGTAGTAATCCCATGTTCTTGAAAGTACATGAGTTCGTACAGAAATTGGCTAATAGAAACCCTTTACTTTGAACCTAAGTAATGACAAAATTTTCTCTAGAACTCATAATTTTGATGCGAAACCAAGTGAACCAAGAAATAAAAATACCTGAATTTATACTCATTATCATAGGTCCTCAACAACTCTAACATCCCTTTGTCTATTGCATCAGTAAAATCATAATAATTCTGACTTTTCTCCCTTTTAAGCATGAAAACCAAGCCCATCTGAAAGTGACAGACCTCCTTGTCATCATCAAGACTGTAAATCTATGCTAGCATGGAGAAAGTAGACTATGTATCTTTCTTGAATTTTCTGCGTGCAAGAGGAAAAGGAAACTAGTCTCTCTCTAGCCTTTCCTTTGTTTCATCCTCATAAAAATGCCCTTTCTTAGTTCTGGTTTCCTAGAAACTTTCCATCTCTTCCTCGTCAAAGCATTTGATGCCCCAAGTTGTTGGGATACACAACATATCTCGTATGGCCACTGTAGTAATTATAACCTTGATCTTGTTACCAATAATAACCCCTATCTCCTTGTTGAATCTTTTAGCATGTTTCTACTAGCTCTAGGCATGGGCGCATGGTGGGCAACATGAATTTTGGCAAACCACAATTCCAAAGCCGAAATGAGAAACCTTTGGCTGACCCATGCTAAATCATTCTTTGTAATGCCCCTTCCCTAAGACTATTAGGGTTAGTCGCCAACTTTGGGTTGAAAATGTTGTCGATGAAATATTGCACCACCTCTCTTTTGACACAATTATCCGGTTGCATTGATTTGGTGTAATCAAACTATCATTCCTCTTATGCTAGGAAATTGGCGAATGAATCCCTTCCAAAGATATTTGTGTAATCTTTCCTTTTGGACTAGGCTATAGCCTTTCTACCAAATGTTGATGCTTCTGCCATGGTTGTACCAAGAAGTTACAAAGAGTTTCTTTAGTGAAATGTCCACTTGTTGTTCCACTACATAGAAAAAATATGCTTTTGGGTGTAGTTAATTCTTTTGCACGTACATGCAATTAAGGCTCTGCCTTTACCACTGGTCCACTAAATGCTACCACTGAGGCAATACATGTGGATTTGGGATTTGTATCCCTCAGGAATGCTAAATTTGTTGTGAAAGTGGAATTAGTACATTCTTCTCTTTCACAAAGAAGCTAAATGCATTGGAAAGCATGCTTTTAGCTACGAGAAGTGTGCTTAAGTAGTGCAAAGTACTATGAAAAGGCATTCCTATTTAATTTTCTAAATCTTAATGCTTTAATCAATGTCTTTTCATATAAGAAAACTAGCTAGTGTTGATGATGGCAAAGGACACATTGCGACGATCGGCCTACGCAAGAATTTACTCCCAATGCCCAAATTTATTTCTCAATGAATCTTGCTAGATTTACCATATGATCGCCTCTTTCCCTTTGGCTGCTTTGATATTTTCTCCATTGCAGTCCAGCCAAAAATAGATTTTCCCTTCATTGGGTTTGTTGGTACATCTTTTCTATAAATGGCTATGCCACCTTATTACAATATTCATTCAAAAAAAATCTTTTTAAGTTTAGCAAGCTTTACCTGCTTTCTTCCTCCCACTAGCTTTAGCTTTTACATAATTTCGCCTGGCCTAGGCACTCCCATTCAGATTCTACCATGGAGGCCACAATATGCCTTCATGGGTGAGGTCACCTGTGATAGAATTAAGTGCTTGGTGAAGAATTGTGACCGCCTTGGTGTCTTTGTGTTCAAGTGGGTACAATCGGCCAGGACTATGTTGAAGATGAGAACCAATTGAGAAGCAACCACAATGTTATTTCTTGCTTTGTCACCTCCTTGCTCGACCTCAACATCACCAAGCCCTAGATAATAGAGTTGTTCCCTAGATGTTCTACTCTACACTAATCGAAGGGCATGGGGAAATCGTGCAAGTAGCTAACCCTAGTGTCAGCATTTTGAGCACCATGGACCTTTGTAGGCACGTTGATTATGGGGAAGATGTCACCTAGTTTCCTTTCCTCACTGAATTTTGCACCATGGACCTTGAGAGGCATCACTTATTGTCTCAGCCTATAACCACCTTCCTGCTATGGGACTACAACATGGAATGTATTCCTAGGCTCGAATGGATAAAACACTTCGAGTTTTTGGTCTATAGTAGTGGCAATGAGAACTAAGGTCCATGTTGTGTTGAGCCTGTGTGTGCTATGTGTTCACCCCCCTTTTCACCCTGACAAAGAAGAAGAAGAAGAAGAATAACCCAATGACGAGCCACTTTGACTGCTTAACAATGGCTAGAGGCTTAGCTTTACTATTTTTTCCACGTTGCCTCCTTTTTGCTTCTTTTTCTTTGTATCTCTTTTTGGTTTTTCTTGAGAGAGCTTCATGCTTAAATATGAGCCTCGAGCATGTATTACAATGTAAATCTTTTGATGAATATAATATAATAAAATACTTTTCTATTTCCTCAATGTTATTCTCATGGATTATTCTAAAAAATAGATCGCATTTACAAAAAAAATTACATAAGGTACATAATTGTGAATTTTTTAAAAGAACTGTGTATTTTAATGGAACAATTTTAGGTACATATCATTCACCAATATATCTAGAACATTACCTTCCATATCTTCTAGCTCATACACATTATTTTCTTTGCACTTGCTGATACAAAAGGGTCCCTTCCATAATGCTTAAAATTTTGCATGTTGTCCTGGTTTTGTAGTGTGCTTGTCGTATTTTAGTACCAAGCTCCCTTCCCTGAAATCTAGGTCATAGGTATTTTTATCGAACCATAATTTTACTATCTATTGGCGACCAATCATGGCTCCATAATATTTTTCTCTATCTTCCTCAAGCTTGAGGAGTTCTGCCAACCTTACTTCCATTCCACCACTTTCTTCAATCTCCAGGGCTTCTGGCAGTTGCAAGGCAAGGATGTCTATGGAAATAGGTAAAACTACCTCTTTCCTGTATACTAGTTCATAAGGAGAGGCCTTCAAGATCTACTTGGGCATAATCTTTTTTTTCCCATAGAGCAGCTCATAGGTGCTTGTGCCAATCCCCTTGTTTCTTTGACCCAATGTGCTTAATTAACCTAATTAGGTTTATGTTGGTCGACTATGCTAACCCATTTCCTTGTGGGTAGTAATTTGATGAAGTTTTAAGGTAAACCCCATGTTTGATAGTGAAATAAAACATCCATGAACCCACAAAAGCTCGTTCTTTGTCAGATATGATGGATTTTGGTGAACCAAATCTTGTTACTAGCTCTTCAAGGAAGTTGACAATCTCGCCTTTTGTAGTATTTTTTAGGGAAACGACCTCCATCCACCTTGTGAAGTAGTCATTTTCCATAAGGATCTACTTATGGCTAGCACTGGAAATAGTATTTATCATCCCAACAAAATCCAAACCCCATTGGACAAAGGGTTCCTTAGTTACAATTGGGCTCAAAGGCAAGGAAAAATTATTTGTTTTTCCAACAAAATATTGGTGCTAAGTACACTTTTGCACCAAATTGTGCACTTCTTTAAGGTAGTAGTCTTGGCAGAGAAATTTCCACCATCAGGACTGCTATGAAATTCATTAATAACTCTTTCCTCCTGTGGTTTATTCAAGCATCAGAGTAGGACACCATCATAATTCCTTTTAAATAAGATACCTTCAAATAGACATACCTGGTGCCTTGCAATTGGTAGTATTTCCTTTTTTCAGACAAAATGTTAGTCAGGTACTACCCCTTTTGCATATATTATGTTTGATCCATCACCTAGGGCTCGTCGAACTTGAACTAGTTTGTGTTGACTTGATCGGTCTCTTCCTTAGCTATGGAACTTGATTCTTGCGTAAGATATTTGCACAAACCTCTTCCCTGAAACAACTTAGTTGGTCTAATGTTGAAATCATACTCTAGGATCTTGGTGATCCAGTTGGATCTCTTTTTAGTTATTTCACCCTCAGTGATATACTTCCACACACTAGGATGTGTGACAAGAATGGTGATTCTATTGGTTGACAACAAGTGTCAAAAATTCTTTAGGCTTTTAACAATAACAAAAGCCTGCTTTTCTAAAAAGTTATACTTGGCTCCATATCCTTTAAGGTTTCTTGAGTGAAATGCGATGGGACGCTCTTTATTTTTTCCTTTGTCCTTTTGAGTGAGTACCGAAGCTATGTTGTGTTGGCTGTTGTATACATAGTGTAGAAAAATGTTAAAAAAGTCTGGGTTAGCCAAAACAAGGGCGATGGAGATAGCTACCTTTATCCTCGAACGCTGATTTATGTTTGGGGGTCCATTTGAACATTAGGTTCTTTTCGAGCATCAACGTGATAGGCCTCACAATTCCTATGAATCTAAAATGAACTTGCTGACAAAGTTGATTTTTCCTAGAAAAGGCTACAACCCTTTATGACTTACTGGTAGGGGAAACTTCATTATAGATCTCACCCTTTCAAGGTCTATCGCTATTCCCTCCTGTGATACCACAAAAATGAGTAGCTTGCCTTGGGACACTCCGAAAACATATTTTTTGGGATTCAAGGAAATGCTAAACTATTGAAATTTCAAGAAAACCTTTTCCAGATAATAAAAGTGATCATCCTTTGATTTTTAAAAGATCGTTAGGTCATCCAGATATATTAAAATAATCTGGTTAATTAATCTTATGAAATCAATATTCATTGCTCATTGAAAATTTGCACCAACATTTGAAATTCTAAATGGAATTTTTGAGTATGTGAACATTCTCCACTTAGTGGTAAACATTGTTTTATGTTGGTCACCTTCCTTTACATATACCTAGTTGTAACCCGAGAAACCATTGAGCAATGAAAACATCTATGATCCAGACATAGCCTACATGATCTGCTCCATTAATGACAAAGGGTAGTGGTATTTTAGTGAAGCTTTATTCAAATATCTAAAATCAACATAGAGCCTAATATCACCATTCTTTTTCTAAACTGGTACCAAATTAGACACCCAGGTGAAATCTTTAATCGGATATATGATCTTTGATTCGTTCAATTTGGTGAGCTCTTTTGCCTTCAACGCTTTGACCTTTGGATTGAACATACTTTTTTTTTGTTGGATGTGCTTTGATACTTTGGCCTTGTCAATAGTATGCTAAATTATGTTCAGATCATACCCTCTAAGATCATCATAGGTCCAGGCTATGACCTCATCATATCTAGAACATAGATCTTTTAGTCTTTCCTTATCCTTCTGCGGAACATCCCTTCCAACCTTTAAATTTTTGAAACTTCTGACATCAAGCTCTTCATAATCCCTCATGTCTACAATGAACCTTTTTTTTCTATTCCTTGCATCCTCATAGTTAAAAATATTTTCAATGGAGATTAAACCTCGAGGAAGCTTATTGCCTTTTAACTAGATAACTTTCCCTTCAGGGAATTCTGCTTTTGGTTGTGAATGGTTAGAAGCCTCTCCTAATTTCTACAAAAAGGAAATGATCTGAATATCATCCTCAAATAATTTCTAGTTTTGATCATTGTCAGGAGTTGTTGGTTGGATGATGATATGTACTACGTTCTGCTTCATTACTGAATCAGAAACTAGTTCAAATTGTGAATTGATTGAAGCCATCCGATCGGTGACACTGTTTTGAGATGAGGGAACAAATTGTATATTAAAACCTTCAAAATTTTCAATCAGATCCCATATATGATGTTTGTATTACTTCATTCTTATATTCTTCACAACCACTTGCCCACGGATCTAGCTCACAACTAACTTTGAATCTTTGAATGCTTGCATCCTCTTTATTCCTATTCGTTTTGTAAGAATTAGACCATGAACCAAGGCTTCATATTCCACCTCATTTTTTGAGCATGGGAACTAAAAATTAAAAGCCTTGAGGGTCTCTAATCTTGTCAGGGACACTAGTTGGAAATCCGCTCCAGAACTAGCTTTGCATTTGGTGCCATCAAACTATAACGTCCATAGACGGTTGTCACCCAAATCATAATTTTCTTCATGATCCTTTATCAACCTGGAAAGACTTGATCCTCATCAAAGATCACATAGGTGCCTAGTCACGTCACATGAAACTTACTGAATGGGTCAGATTTGATGAATTGGTTGAGGAGGACCTCTTCTTTGGCGGTCTGATCACTCATGTCTTCTTCATCTTTTAGCATCTCTACACAATACCTTTCCCTTTGCGAGGAGGTATGTGTTGCTTCAAAGCATAGGACTGTGTTGTCTGCTATGTGTTTTGGATGCAAAGATTTAGACAAGATTTTCATCTTTGCCCCATGCTTGGTACTTAAGATCAAGTGGGACCAATCGAGTGCTAAATATTGACCAAGCTTTATGGTGAAATCTCTTGAAAGACACATTCCAAAGACTGGGGGAATGTCTATCACCACTATTTCTTATGTGACCATTTGGCTTGGACATGAGAAGAGCGTTAAAGATAGATCTTTAATGCGGCCGATATTTAGAACTTTCTTTCTATCTAGTTGCATGATTCCCTTCTCAAGGGGCTCATACTTAATTTTCAGGGCATCAACCACTTATTTTGGCATGGTCATTGTACTAGCTTCTGAAGCAATCATGTTATTATGCAAAAGCTTATCTCCCATAATAAGTGTCAAAAAGAAAGGCGTGGGCTTTGGCTTTCTTACCTCTTTCTCATTTGCATTCCCTGCATCATTCATATAAGCTATGACTTTTGAAGATTGAGGGTTTGATGTAGGCTCTTTATCTTTTTCTTGATCACACAACAAATTCGCATTCATCTACGGTATTTGTTCCTCCTTCTTTAATGCTTCTTGGTGCAATGTGTTTTTTTAAGGAATGGATATGACATCCCACAGAGATATGTTAGCAGGTGCCTTCTTTAATTGTTCCACCACATTGGGTGTTTTAACTGGTGGGACCTTGGGTTTAAATGATGGTATCTCTCTCATCTTTGGGGGAAAATGATCTATCATAAATGGGCTTGACATCTTATCCAACTCCTTCTCTAGCAATAGTGGGGTTCGTGACTACTAAATAGGTCAGATGGTGGCCTACAAAGCCTAGTTTTCTAATAGCTGTGGTTGACGTGGCTGAGGAAACAACAAAGCTTTTTGTACGTATTCTCTCGTGATCCTTCTTTTGGATCTTTTGTTGTAGTCTGATTATACTTGTGGATCATTAGTCATCAAAGCTTCATTCACAAATACTGCATTTTCTTCCTCCATCCGTGAAAATAGTGCTTGATCGGGTGTAATATCTAGCTCTTTCTCTAAAGAAATTCCTTTCATTTGCACTCTAAAGTGGTCATTTTCCATTTCAAGAGACTGATATTCTTTTTTATTCAAGATCACACCCTTGTTTCTTTGCTTCACTATCTTTTGTTGTAGATTTCCTCTCGAACAATTTTAGGGCATGTGGCTATCACTGCATGGGAAGCACCACACATTCTCTTCTTCTGCCAGGTTGTTCTGGCCTGGGATTAATTCTTTACTTTGGCTTTCCTTGAGTGCCTATAATGGAATAGTGATCGAAACTATTTGGTTTGCAGATGTCGTCTGTTGACCTCCTCCCTTGGAGAGTCCTTTGTATGTGTTATGTTGATAGAATGGCCTTCCTTCTTGATAGGTCTGAGTGGCTTGCTTCAAATCCACCACTCACTATCGTTTGATAAGGACTAACTCATTAGAAAAATACCATATGAGACTCTTCATGTCATTGATGTCTGCTACTATAGAGGAAGAGCCCGACATGCTTGGTTGTACGGTGGGGTACACATACATGGATTGCGGCATAGCTGATGTCACCACTTATGGAGAAGAAGTGCTTGGTTGAGCTTCTTCCCCAAGACCACCAGAGATTTATATGAATAAGGGAATCAGAGGTCATGATGGAAGCTTCCTAGCATCGATCAAACTATTCTTCACACGCATAGACAGATCATATGTGTCGGGTAAGATATCCCCTCCCATAGAGGTTATCATAACCATGATGTCTGAATTGAATTCCTTCAGGTAGAACATGAGTGCCATCATAGCTAGGAGTCGATTAGTTACATGGATTCTTTTCCAAGTTTTGTGAAACCTGGTGTTGAGGTCATTGATGACCTCTTATGGGGCTCTTTTGTTGGTGATTAATTGATGTAGCAATGAGGAGTGATCTCCCTTCTCTAAGAAGTGCTCAAACAACCTTTCTCCAAGTTGATCCCAAGAGCGGATAGAACTAGAAGCCGAAGATTGATACCAATCTTGAGATTTTCCTTTAAATGAAGCAACCAATATCCTAAGGGTGATATTTTCCTCTACTATGTTATTTTCCTTGCATACCTCTGCTATATCTTGGAGGTGTTCAAAGGGAGTTTTGAAGTCTTCTCTGGAAATTTTTTGAATATCCTTGAGGGTGTTAGTGGGTATGACAGGCCATACATCTAAGGGTGTGGGTGGTTGTAGTAGATTACCACTATCCTAGGTTACAAAATTTCTAGGAGTAGGTGTTCATTGCACTAGGGGAAACTGTGAGGCATGAAGAACAAATTCCTATGAATCAAGTATTACTGGTATTCTAATTTGAAAAGTTTGACCTCCAAGTGGAGTAGATAACGCTCTAGATCTTGGGCTTTCACTTCTTTCCCTATTACTCCTTACAGGTGATACAAAAACTGTAAGTCTTCTCCTCCTAGATACCTAGGAAAGTAACTAGGAGTACTAGAAATGGCATCTTGAGGATGCTCTTGTTTAGATTCTAGGCATGAAATTTCTAGTTTCTTCCCTTGGCCTAATTTAAGAAGTATTTCAGACTTCTAATTAGACGCTCAAAAAATTGCAGGTCCTATCAAGCATGCCAGAAAAAGAACTGTTGATCATCAAATCTTGCGCCTCTCTGACAACCTTATGGTAAATTCAGTGAGTGGGGAATCAATTTGTGCCTCACTGAACACCTCTAGGATTTTTATAGAAAGTTGGCTCTTCTTTGAGTTTTGGGGAAAGATAGAAGGAAATATAAATATAAAACATGAAAATGGTGATGCACCAAAGTTTTTACAACATTTTAAACAAAATTCTTCTCCTATGAATGATATAATAGACATAGAATGCCACAACCCTTCATTGTTGGGAAGAGAACGAGCAACAAAGCCTAAGAACAAGCATAGTGCAATCTTTTAGATCTCCCCATAGGAAGTGTTCATTAAGGTCTGATCAAGCATAAAAGTTCCAAAAATTAATAGAAAAGCATTTAGAAATTGCGTAAACCCTTCCTCCTTTACAACATAATATGAAAAAAAAACAACCCTTAAAGAAAATGGAGAAGTTCAACAAACATTATCCAATTTCTATAAGTTATCATCATATCATAGATGATTATAGCATGGAAATCAACTATTCGAACTATCGAATTAAACATAACACAGTGTCTTTATTCTAAATGAAACATAAAGAAGTAACTTGACAAAGGTAATAACATGCACAGTTTCAAAGATTTCTTCCAAAAAATTTGTACTTTAATATCAAATGAACTTAAAAAACAAAGGTTAGATGTCGATCTAATAATAGTTTGAGTTAAAACAATATAACATGCTAGAGAGAAGCAGTGTTCTGCCAAATTTTAACTTCTAAAAAATATCTCTATAACTAAGGAAAACTAAAAGAACTTTTGAAAGAAAAAAATTTCTCCTCTATTATTGCCTCTGATTTATAGCTGAAAAGGGAGAACCACCACCAATGTACCAGAAGTAAATACTGCCAGATGCCAGCATCTGATAGCTCACGATTCGATTGTAGATCTTTGATTAGATCATGACAATATTTTCTCATTAATTCCCAACTACCTCATTTACGTCATTTAGATATTTAGCAAAGATTTCCATCTAAAAATAATCAGATTCTAGAAAACAGCCTGGTAGAATCTTATCTAACCAATCACATAGATTGAAAGTGTTGCCTCGAAGGTTCCAGCCTGAAAACAAGAAAGACCCAACATGCTCTGACAAACTCCCAAAAGAGATTGCTCCTTAAAAGCGCAATCCTCCCAAAGTGAAAAAATGATGTGTCGAGCGAGTGGGGAATCTCAGATTTATGAAAACATCCCTGGAGAAAATCCTCACCAAGCTAACACATGCCCCAAATTTCTTTCGAAAGGAATATGATAAACGAAAGCCATGTAGCCACCACATGGTTCATTGCATGCCTTTTGGAACAACTTTTTCTTTAAGCACAAATACATCTCGAAGCCAAAAAAGTATAAAAGTTAAAAATCAAAAGAAGATTAAGGAAAAATTGCTTCATAGTATTGAGCTGGAAACACCAACATTAGGGGTGGTTGAAGGTCTGAACCAAACTTGATACATTTTGGTGGTGGAGAAAACAATAATTTAGGCTAGGCATTCACATGAGGATTTCTCTAGGTGATTGATCATCATTTCTAGAAATTACTGCATATTGTCTATGGCTTTTTCTCAAGTATGACACTTAATGGTCTTAAGCATTGTAATAAGAACAAAAATGAGTATGTGTGTGCTTGCAAGTTGATGTAAATATGATTAGTTGAATTTATTAAAGAGCTTGCTTCAGCAGTTGGATGTCATTGCATTAGTTTGCCATATCCTTCATTTGGAAAGAGTGTAATCAGACCTGTTATATGATCAATAAAGGAATATTTGCAAGTGGATTCGTTAATATATGAGTATGAAATCATTTATCTCTCATTTCTATGTTATTATCTATGTTTTGGAATTGAAACATCTTTCAAACCAACATTAGAACACTCATAACTTTATATTAGACTTAAGGGATAAGAACTTAGACACTTTTCATGCCAAGTGTTTGACAAAATATCAATACATTAAAACTAAGTTTTGGAACAAAATAAGACAAATTTTTATAGAGGACTAAGATGCCCTAGCTGGTGTATTAGTCCCAAGGCTTGAAACTTGGGGCATAAACTCCAAAAAGGGACCTTTTTAGGTGCTTTCAAAATCAAGGTCCCAAGACCCATGGAGGAAAAAGATGCCCTAGGTGGCATCTTAGTCCCAATTCAAAAATTAGGGACACACATACAAAATCATTAAATATCATTTATTATTTGATGTTTTTCAGGATTAGCTAGAAAAAGATGCAATTTATTAGGCTTGTGGATACAAAATAGGACCAATTAAGACATAAATAAGGATAAACAAAGCAAGGAGGGCCCAAACAAGTGTGAAAATGGAAGGGTATACATTTTCCTAAACTACATTTAGCCCCCACTTTAGTGAGAGGATGAACTTGCTTCAAACTCACACTAAAGTAGCCAACCCTACAATCAAGAGGGGTTGAAATGTACAAGTGCTAGTAAGATAGGATGAAAATAATCAAGAGTGATGATCAATCCCCTAGGATTAAGATCCTATGACAGACCAACATAGGGACAAAGGAACACACTTTTGGATGATATATGAAGCCATAATTACATCACAAACATACACCTTCAAAGATAGGAAAAGGAAAAGAAAAATAAAAGGAAAAGGAAAAGGAAAAGTGTTGCAGATCATTCTTCAACTCACCATCCAACGCGTTGTGGACCAGGTCTAGGCTATTTTTCCAAGAGAGGTTTACCAGTGGAATGCGCTATCCACTATGCAAAAAAAAACACATGCTCACAAGGGCTAGTGAAGCTAGGTGTGATAGAGCTCCCAAAATTCCTACAAAATTTTGAGAAAATCATGACTTGAATCATGATTATTGAGCTCTATAACCAAGGATAGGCTAAAGGCTTGGTTGTAAACCCTAGCTTTGTAAATGTTATGTCCTAAAACCCTTCAGTGTTATAATTTTGTGATGACTTGTTCCTATCGGTTTCCGGTTGAGTAAGTCATGAATTAAGCCTTTCAATGCATCTTCTAATCGGCCCCTTCAGGGTATGTGCAGGATCATCATGGGAAAAATAGGCCCTTAAGTGGCAAAAAAATCAAAAAAATCAGAGTTAGGAAGCTTGACATAAAAATTTGAATAAGTTATCTATATTATTTCAAAAACATGTAAGAATAGAATTTGTAGAAAATTGAATGTAGTTTCTAAAATAATAGGTTTTTTTTTTTTTAAAAAAAACCTATTTGGTGAAAATTTGAAATTTCAATGCAGTTGTACTTAAATTTCAGGGAAAAAATAAAAATTAGGTGTCTGTCTGACCACCCTAACCACAATAAAATGATAATATTTTTTTTATAAGATTTTAGATATAAGTAGAGGACTCATGTACAAATGTGATGCATATTTTTTTGTAATTTTTTTCCAAGTAAATTATTAATTATGATTTTTTTATTACAACTTTTAAAAAATATAAAAACTCGTATGTCTGACCACCTTAACTTTGTCAAAACTTTATGAAATTCATTTTTTTTCTAATCCTATATTATGTGAAGCATATAATGTGACGCATGTTTTGGATTCAAAAAATGTGATACCATTTGAAAGTTATAGATGTTTTTCAATCAACCTATAAATCAGGACTTTAGTTGTAATTCAAATAGAAAATGAATAATAATTATTTATTAAATTCAAAGTAAAGCTTAATTTATATTGGTGGAAAGCTGAAAATCTCCTTTAAAAACCCTTTTCGTTTCATCAATTTTGCGTAAAAAAAAGTCATCAGCCACATACCCATCATATCGCCACTTTTTGGCCCATCATGATCTTGCACATACCCTTTAGTTAGGAGAGACAGTCACCCCATGTATTATCCTATGCCAAATTTTGTAAATTTGGCTAAAATATTTCATTTTTAGGAACTTAATTCATCGTCCTCAAGGGTTTTATTACCATCAGCCTAGTCATGGCCCCACCTTTTAAACTAATATTTAGCATGTGAAGGAATGTGGCCCATCAGATTTGGAAATTTAATCCCTACTTCCCATCACACACTGCATGGGTATTTATGGATAGTTGTAGGAAAGAATGTGAGGTCCATAATATTCTATCACATGTCCTTGCCATGCAGGGCCCAACCTTTGTACGAGCACCCAGTGACCAATAATGGGGACATCGAAGACTATGATTCAAAAAGAAAATTTAATCCATGTGCCTCTCAACATTTAATTAATGCCCACTAGATAGCTTGCGAGGTACGTGAAAGGGTGACGCGTGTTGTTTCTTGACCACCATGCAAAGTGTAGTAAAGCTCGTGGAATGAATGACATAGACCCCAATTAGCATTTTCTCATTGGCAAAAGGATGATGAGCTATGGTCTTGGGTTTTCAAACCTAATTTGACTACATATTGGCCACTCGATCTTCCATCTCATTCTAACATCGATGACCAATATTCAAAATCAAAAACACACATGTGTTAGCCATTTTGCTCTGCAACTAGTGAGCATTAATGGTAGGCTCTCTTTAGGAGCTATCAATTGAGTCCTTGTGCATGCGAAAAATTAAATTCTAGCTATTATGAGGAATGATACACAAATATGCAAGTGCCTAGGTGATTAATGGTGAAGAAATCGATGCCAATGATTAATTGCTTCCTAAAGCATGTGACACAAAAATTGATGAGCAAACACCATCAGACTTGGTTGATAAACATAGATGGAGTGATTTCCATTTTCACCATTGCATTCAATAGTTAGCATTCATCTGAATTTTTGTAGAGCGAGTAGTGTTCCATTGTGAGCTTTAGAAGCTACTAGGCAACGAGAATGAGCAAGCCAATCACTTTTGTTGTACCAATAAGGAGGTCTCCAAGACTTAATGCACAAAAGCCTTAGAGTGATGTATTTGTACATGAGCATAAGGTACCTGAACATGTTCCATTTGTGGAGGAGAAATCCCATGTTGAGAATCCTACGTGTGCTCCAATGAGATGCAACAGTAGATTAAGACACTAAGGTGTCACCACGGAGAAGGCAAATGAGAAGGGAAAAGAGCCCGCACTGTTCATGCCAGAAGTACGCAGAAAGATAAGGTATGGCCGTAGCTCTTATGGAAGAAAAAGTTTCTCATTTTCCATCATGGATAGCCCTTCAGATAGTGCAATGGAGATAGATTCGAGCTATCAACAATACCTCAAGATGTTGAATCAAGTTGCAGTCCCGGGAATGGAGGTATTATCTGTACCACAAATATCTATGAAAAATCCACTTGGGTGTGATGGATTTGTGCTAGATAAAGATAAAGGCGAGGAGGGAGAAAAATTTTCTTCCCTACCTCAAACAAGGATGAAAATTGGGTGCGTGTACTATGGGTTGAGTTCTTGTGTTGGTCCTTCTACTAGTTGAGAGAATTTGTGTGTGGGATTTCAGATTTTGTGTTGATTGGTAAGGTTTTTGTGGTGTTTTCTTATGTTCCTCGCGTCTATTGCTGGTTTTTTGGTTTTTATGTTGACTATGGATATTCAACATGACATGGACATGGAATGCAAGGCCTAGCTAGTGGTTAAAGGGAAATTTTGGTGGTATTTACATTTCCCTTTTGATGGTGGCTATCAAATTTGGCCTCCCCATTTTACACAAATGATTGCAAATCACCATGTAGGGGATTTTGAAATGAAATTCAAATTGATGCTAAAATGAAACATCTGAAATGTAATTGCATTTGAACCAGATGCTTGTTTCTCCCTTGTACTATAAAAAGGATTTCATGGCTCATTTGTAGGGGGTTTTGAAATTTTGAGTCCTGTATAGTCTGGGTAGAAACTAGGTGTCGAAAGGGTGTCAATGAATAGAAAAAGTGAATTTTCTTGGTTTTGAATCATATATGTAATAATCTTAAAGTATTTTTATAGAAATTACCGATATTGAAACAAATCTTATATCCTAAATATTTTTTTCTCCTTTTATAAATTTCTACAAATTATGAATGAAATATCAATGGTATCTTTGTTCATCATCAAATTCTCATTTGAATGTGTGTCCTTGTTTCTACCTTAACTCAAAGAGTTGATTAGATGCTTGAATAGGGTCACATATTTGTAATAATTTGCAAAGGATCTGATAAGAAGTCATGTTTTAGGTGTTGTGAGTTTTCATAATGTAAGGAATTAATGTGAAAATAGTCCATTATTATTAGAGTTAAATAATTTTTGTAGTACTGATTACTATATGTTTGACTCCATTGTCCAATTGATAAAACACTGGTCTATTTGCTAAAGATATTTACAATTAAAATATGATGATGATTTACCCGATCATGGACTTAGGATCATAGCATAATTCATTTAAAATTTGTTAACCAGGAGGCATGTACTTGAAATAATTTCTTGTTCCTAGTGAATAAATGATTATTTGCTTAAAGATCAGCCAATCTTTTAGTGGATTATGTTTATTTTCCCTTCATAGGAACCGATTTGTGAGTTGATGTGTTATTTACTAAATAAATAAAAATGAACATAATTAGGAACACCCTCCTAGGTCCCACAAAGCCTAAAGTGAAGTAGTGAAGTCCTTAAAGTTCTATAATTCTTAAGTTGGTGATTCATCCAAGGGATTCTTGATTTTAGGAGTTGGCTACTCTTTAGAGAGTTCTAAGGGTGTACTGGAAAAACACCAAGAGAATGGCGACTTCATTGGGGATAATTCTCATTCTCTAGATGCATATATTTGTATCAAAGATTCAAATGGTGAGGTAATTCTGAACATCTTGTTCAGATGTTGATAAATTCTTGAACTTGGTAGAAGTTTTGATTGTAGCAAATTTTGAAGAACTTGAAAGTGACTCTATTGTGGAAGCCAACCCATAGCATGTGCTATTTTTGAAGAAACTTCATCTCATTTGAAGTTTAGTCCTCCATGATAGGAGGTGGAAACTCTGATAAAAGAACCTGATAAAGCATACATCAAATCTCCAGATCTGTAGGTTTAAAGATAAAGGATAGGTGGTTGCTGCAAAATTCTAGGTATTCTCATAGAATTGATGATAATTTGATCATGTTATGAGAAAATTATGATAAATTTGATATGTTTGAACTATAAATGATTCCCTAGTAAGTGAATTAGCATTTGAATGTGAAGTGACATCAGCTCATTATCACAAATAAGCATGTTATATTGTAAGATATTAAGTAAAATTCATAGGGGATGTGCATTGTAAAGGCTTAGGGTCATAATTGTTGAAAATAACTTTTATAACATTGGATAATTACAAAGGGAAATTTATAATTCTCTTTCAATGAGTGAGAATGCATCGTAAAGTTGTACATTTTGGTGTAGACATGAGTGTAACTGTGTAGGATGGACAACCTTTGTTGGGTCAAAGGAGTTTCAGTATTGAGAGATACAAAGCCATTTGTTTTGACAATATTTCTGGGTATCCAAATGTTGTACCACCTAAGATCAGGGATATGATACCAAATTTCAATGGTGCAAAATCTAAATCAACAAGCAAACATTTACAAGAGTTTTTTAACATGATGGGAGATTATGAATTGGATTTTGAAGATGTTGTTATGAAATTATTTGTTTAGTCCTTGCGAGGAGATGCAAGAGACTAGTTCTCTTATTTTCCAGCTTCCTCCATACACTCATGGGGTGAGTTTAGAGTATTGTTCATGGAATATTTTGGAGAAAGGATTGATCCAATCCTAATTAGAAAAAAAATCATGGGTATGGAGAAGGGAGAGGATGAACTGGTTCCCTCTTTCCACCTCAAATTCCCCAAAGTGATTAGAGAAATCCCTACAAGCATAAGACCAAATGATGATGAATGTTTGGTGGTGTACTTGGGTGCATTCAACAAAAAAGATGAATTACCTCTTGAGAGACAAAGATCCTACAACATTGCATCAAGCATACCAAATTTCCATAGACATTGAAAACAATTTAAAGTATAAAATGATGGAGGGATATACAACCACTGATGCTAGTCACCCTAGTCCATTTCATGCAGATACAAATGGTGGATCAATTAGTAGAGGTTTGAGCCAAGATGACAGGGATTATACTGTCCCAATTTCTCCATCATCACAATGTGAGAGTCATGGTAAGGCTCAAGTGAAAAGCTTACAAGATCAAGGTAAAGTTGGTCTAGTATTCTCAGCCAAGAGCTTACATGAAATGAAAAGGTACCAGGGGGAATCACTCTATGATTTGTTCTCTAGGTTTATGGACACCTTATTAGATATACCTAAGGATTTCAGATGAGAAGACCCCATGTGTATGGATTTATTTTGTGAAATGTATCAATCAGGATTAAGTACCTTACCAAAGGAATTGAAGTTTCACAATTTGACCAAAGTGGTTGATTGGATAAGGGTTGTAGAGGAGGCTAAGAATGAGTATACATGAAAAGTGTTACCTCATAGTGTTACCAGTGGTATTCATGATGAGGAGAATCAAAGGTTAGTATCAGCAGATCAAGGGGAAGTATCAGAATGTGAACAACCTGTTGATGATTGTTATCATTTTACAAGTACCATAGATGTAGATCCATATAGCAATGATGAGGATGGAGATACATAATATGAGGACAAAGAAATGGTGTGTGATTTTTGTCCTTTGGATGTCCTAGATTGTGAGCAAGCACAAGGGATGCAGGGGGAAGGCCCACATCCTTATTTAATTAGGAACAATGATGCACAAATCAATGACCAAGGTGATGAAATTCAACTTGGTCGGTCCTCTGTTGATTATAATTCTTATTATGAAATTGAAGTGGAGTCTCTTTCTTCAAGTAGAAGACATATTGATAGCCTTGAAAGAGTACATTTTCTTGGTAGTGAACAATTTTCTTCATGTGAAGATTTCTCCGAATGTGGATCAATAATTTTGAGCACAAATGATGAAGAGGATGTTGAAAATGTTTCTCTTTGCTCTTCAAGTGATTACACTGATTTTGAATGCACTGATGATCCTAGAGATTGGGACTCTCATATTGAAAAGGTAGGGGTATATGTGACAACCATGAAGGTGTGGTAGAATCCCTTATTTGATGAACCTTTATTAGAAGGTGAGGTCATAAGTGATGACCCTTACCAATGCAGAGCAATCCACTCTTTGTGGAAAACCCTGAATATTTTTTGGCAAGTACCACAAGTGAATATGTTGAAAATAGTAGAAATAAGGACTAGGTTGATGTTGAGGATGAAGAATTTGAAGAAAAGGATGGCATTACTTATGGTCATAATCATGGATATGGCTTAGGTACTGAGAGATACGTAGATAAGCATTCCCATGCTCATATGATACATGATTGTGTATTTGAAGCAAAGGCTAAATTCTATGCCACACATGATAATGGAGATGACATACACATGGATGAAGAGAGAATCTTGTTACTAAATAACCAAGTTGTGCATTTAGATGGATACATTAGTCATGAAGTAGGAATGTTGCTTGTTAATGAGGAGGAATAGTTGGATGAGTCTTCAGCCTATGTCAACATTGCAAGATTGTTTGATCCATGTGGAGAGGAATTTAGGGGTGCATATGGCATGAGATGTAATGATAATCAATATGATTGTGCACTCGAATTATTTGCAAACACCCCACATCTTCTAGACCTTATTATAGAGTTGTTTCCATCTAATGAGGACAACACTCTTGTCAAGCATAATGAAAGTGTTATTGAATATCAATCCTTTCTTTTTGATACTCCAAGAGCTTGGCCCAACATTCAAAAAAATTCTTGTGAAGGGTTTCCATTTGATGTACAAGATGGATGTGAAAGTAAAATGCATGATCAGATTGAGTATGAGTGTTTTACTTTTCCATTCCAATTTGGTAAGTCTATGCTAGGACAGATGGATGAATAGGATAGTTTCATAGCCTGTGGTATTGATGATATCAACCATGATAATGTTGGTTGCTCAGAAGTGTATAATACACATGTTGATCCACCATAATAAAAAAAATACAAAGTCTTTGACAGAGGAAGTTCCTGAGTTTTAGGGTCCACAGGCCTCCAATTTGAGGATTGAATCCAATTGTATGGAAGAGGCTTCTAAAAATTAATTGCATTTGTGCATAATGTATATAGGTTTGGTTTGGTATTCCTTTCTAGTTGTGTCTACTTGCTTTGTTCGGGAAATATCCTGGGATTTTTTTGTTTCTTCCCTAATCTACTTCAACCCAAGATCTGGATTCTCGCTATACCCACTGGGGGTATACATCCTCGAGCATGAGCCACTAATAGAGCTCCCAAAATTCCTACAAAATTATGAGAAAATCATGACTTGAATCATGATTATTGAACTCTATAACCAAGGATGGGCTGAAGGTTTGGTTGTAAACCCTAACTTTGTAAATTTTTTGTCCTAAAACCCTTCAGTGTTATAATTTTACTGTGACCTGTTCCTACCAGTTATCGGTTGAGTAAGTCATCACTTAAGCCTTTGAATGTCTGTTAACTGGCCCCTTCAATTAGGAGAGAAAATCACCCTACGTATTATCCTATGCCAAATTTTGTAAAGCTGGGAAAAATATTTCATTTTTAGGGACTTAATTCATTGTCTTGAAAGGTTTTATTACCATCAGCCTAGTCATGGCCTCGAGGTGCTGCCACAATATTGTGTCTCACTTTTGGGATATGTCAATTTTTTCCTGAAATCACAATTTTTAGAAAAACTAATGATTTAAGTCTTGAGAGGCTCCATCTAAATGGTTTTAATTGAAGATGGATAGATAATACCCTCTTAGATCAAACCCCTTTGGATAGAACCCCTATAGTATTAAATCATACCCACAATGGAGTCTCCTTCACAGCTATCAAAATGCTAGAAAAAAACCAAATTTTCTTTACCTTTTGAGGTATTAAATAACATCATTTAAAAATTATATTTTTCAATATTGTAGCCCTTGAAACTAGCTTTCCAACAAGTATAGGTTTGATATATTTTCATTTTATCATGTATTTTATTTTCAATTTTTACTAAACATAGGTTTTTCTCTGAACATCAAGCTTTTTGTTGTGCAGAGGTGGAAAAATAGTAAACCATTGTAATTTTTTTTCAAAAAATACCCATTCCCTAGATGTTGATTTCCTTGTTTCACCCAAAAAATAAAAATTGCTTTTCAATATTTACACAAAAATTTAGGTTGTACGACACATACATATGTCCAAATTATAGTTACAGTGACTTCAAAAATTAATTTTAAAAAAAAATGCAACAAATAATTATGAAAAAATATCCTTTCCCTAGATATTGATGTTGAGAATCTATAATCCAAAAATTAGAATTTAATCCTTTATAGAAAATAAGTTATGTTGCACAACACAAATGTTACTTTCTGAAAATGTTGTTTTTTGTCTAAAACCAGTTATTAAAGGAGATGTTGAAAGATTCATGATTTATTTTAGAAAATTTGAAAAATAAATAAATTAGAATCTACACAAATTGCCACAAATCACTAGTTCACATAATCTTCAAATTCTTTATTGTTTAGCTGCTATAGGTTTCAAAAGATGAAGATTCAATTAAAAATATTGATGTAAATGTCCATCTTGGGTAAAAAGTGAGACATAGTATTGTGATTTCACCCCCCGCCTTTTAAGCTAACATTTACCATGTGCAGGAATGTGGCCTGTTAGATTTGGAGATTTAATCCCTGCCGCCCATCGCACACTGCACGAACATTTATGGATAGCCTTCAGAAAGCATGCAAGGTTTATGATATTCTAACGCGTGTCCTTGTCGTGCGGGGCCCAACCTTTGTACGACAGTGACCAATAATGGGGACATCGATGGATATCATGCAAAAGGAAAATTTAATCTGCACCATTCATCACACACCTCACAACATTTAATCAATACTCGCCAGATAGCTTGTGAGGTACGCAAAAGGGTGATGTGTGGAGTTTCTTGAACACTATGTAGAGTGTGGCAGAGCCCATGGAATGAATGACATGGCCCCCAATCAGCATTTTCTCATTGTCCAGAGGATGATGAGCTATGGTCTTGGGTTTTCAAACCCGATTTGACTGCATCTTGGCCACTCAATCTTCCATCTCATTTTGACATCGACTGAAACAAGTGAGCATTAGTGGTGTGCTCTCTTTAGGATTGATCAATTGAGTCCTTGTGTGTGTGAAAATTTTATTTCCAACTATTATGAGGAATGATACACAAATCTCCAAGTACCTGGGTGATTAACGGTGAAGAAATCGATGCCAACGATTAATTGCTTCCTCAAGCATGTGACGCCAAAATTGATGAGAAAACACCATTAGACTTGCTTGATAAACATAGATGGAGTGATTTCCATTTTCACCATTGTATTAAGTAGCTAGCATACTTCTAAATTTGTGCAGAGTGAGTAGTGTTCCATTGTGATCTTGAGAAGCTGCTAGGCAATGAGAATGAGCAGGCCAATCACTTATGTAGTACCAGTAAGGAGGACTCCAAGACTTAACATGCAAAAGCCTTAGGGAGATGTCTTTCTACATGATCATAAGGTATAGGTGAATGTGTTCCATATATGGAGTAGAAAGCCCTTTTTGAGAAGCCATCATGTTCTCCCATGAGATGCAATAGTAGATTAAGATACCAAGGTGTCACCACCGAGGAGGAAAAAGAGAAGAGAAAAGAGCCTGCATTGTTTGTGTTAGGACTACACAGAAAGATAAGGTATGGCCACGACTCTTATGGAAGACAAATTTACCCAATTTCCATCAAGGATAGCCCTTCAGACAGTGCAATGGAGATAGATTCAGGCTATCATCCATACCTTATGATGTTGAATCAAGTTGCAGTTTTGGGAATGGAGATATTATCTGTACCACTGATATTTGTGAAAACTCCAAATAGTTGTGATGACTCTGTGCCAAATAAAGATAAAGACGAGGAGGGAGTAGAAGTTTCTTCCCCGCCTCCTGCAAGGATGCAAAGTGGGCACGTGTACCATGGGTTAGGTTATTGTGTTTGTCCTTCTATTGGTTGAGACAATTGGTGTGTGGGTTTTCAAATTTTGTGTCGATTGGTAAGGTTTTTGTGGTGTTTCCTTATGTTCCTTGCATGTGTTGTTTTTTTGGTTTTTATGTTGACTATGGATATTCAAGGTGATGTGGACAAGGAATGCAAGGCCTAGCTGGTGGTTAAAGGGAATTTTTTGTGGTATTTACATTTCCCTTTTGATGGTGGTTATCAAATTTGGCCTCCCCATTTTCAACAAATGATTGCAAATCACCATGTAGGGGATTTTGAAATGAAATTCAAATTGATGCTGAAATGAAACATCTGAAATCTAATTGCATTTGAGTTGGATGCTTGTTGCCCCCTTGTACTATAAAAGGGATTTCATGGCTCATTTGTAGGGGATTTTGAAATTTTGAGTCATGCACAGTCCGGGTAGAAACTAGGTGTAGAAAGGGTGTTAATGAATAGAATAGGTGGATTTTATTGGTTTTGAATCATATATGTAATAATCTTAAAGTAGTTTTATAGAAATTACTGATATCAAAACAAATCTTATATCCTAAATATTTACTCTCCTTTTGTAAATTTCTACAAATTATGAATGAGATATCAATGGTATCTTTGTTCATTGTCAAATTCTCATTTGAATGTGTGTCCTTTTTTCTACCTTGACTCAAAGAGTTGATTAGATGCTTGAATAGGGTCACAAATTTGTAATAATTTGTAAAGGATCTAATAAGAAGTCATGTTTTAGTTGTTGCGAATTTTCATAATGTAAGGCATTGTGAAAATAGTCCATTATTATCAAAGTTAAATAATTTTTTTATTACTAATTACTATATGTTTGACTCCACTACCCAATTGATAAAACACTGGTCTATTTGCTAAAGATATTTACAATTTTCTAATAAGAAGTCATGTTTTAGTTGTTGCGAGTTTTCATAATGTAAGGCATTGTGAAAATGGTCCATTATTATCAAAGTTAAATAATTTTTTTATTACTAATTACTATATGTTTGACTCCATTACCCAATTGATAAAACAATGGTCTATTTGCTAAAGATATTTACAATTAAAATATTATGATGATTTACCCAATCATGGACTTAGGATCATAGCATAATTCATTTAAAATTTGTTAGCCACGAGACATGTACTTGAAATACTTTCTTGTTCCTTGTGAATATATGATTATTTGCTCAAAAATCATCCAATATTTTAGTGTATTATGTTTATTTTCCCTTCATAGGAACCGATTTGTGATTTGATGTGTTCTTTACTAAATAAATAAAAATGAACACAATTAGGAACACCCTCCTAGGTCCCATAGAGCCTGAAGCAAAGGAGTGAAGTCCTTAAAGTTCTTTACTCATTAAGTTGGCCATTCATCTTAGGGATTCTTGATTATAGGAGTTGGCTACTCTTTAGAGAGATCTAAGGGTGTACTGGAAAAACACCAACATGGCGTTCACTAGGTGAGCCTCAAGAGGTCCATATCAAAGTCATACCCCCATGAATATGATAAGGACAAAGAGAAAAATGCATTCTCACAAGGGCTAGTCAAGCTAGGTGTTCACTAGGTGAGCCCCAAGGGAACCATATCAAAGCCATACCTCCATGACTTTAATAAGGCACAAAAATTCAACACAACAAGAAAGAGGGATTATCAAAGGGATTTTTCTTTATTCATGTGAGGTATCATCTTAGGGAACATTGTGCTTAGCGTCTCCAAGATAGGACAAATGCAAGGTCTCATCTTAGGGATCATTGTACTTAATATTTCAAAGAGAGGAAAAGTGCAATGAAATATCATGCTCTCAGAGGAAATCAAACCCAATGACACCACCAAGAAAGGAATGCATAGTAGGAAGAAAGAAAATCACACAATAAAACATGAGTGTCAATGTATTCCCCCACTTCAAAGTCGTTACTAACACCATTATTGTGAGCAGTTGCTTTAAAGTAGAAGAAGACATGAGAGCTTACTTGGAAATACCTATGCCAAGTCATATGTTTCCAATAAGCTACGTCATGAAAAAGGTAGTATGTCACATGTGATTCAACTTAAGGCGTGTCATCCAAATTCCAAGATTGCTCTTATATGTTCATGAGAGGTGGTCAACTAGCCAAAAGAGACAATGACAAGTGACATATGAGGAAAAAGCTACCTAACCCCTTGCCCTCACTTAGTGCAGGACAAGGGTGAGCCAAAATAATTGATGAGATGAATGCTAGAGTGAAAATCAGTATCAATTAGAGGAACTAGGTGCCCCCACATAAGGAAGAGCACCAAACTCCTTAAGATATTGGATTTTACTCCTCAAAGCCCTACATTCATTAGTAAAATGACCATGAACTCTATGATATGCATAGAATGAATTCCTATAGTATAATTTCTTTCGTGTTCTTGGAGGGAGGGATATCAAACGATCGTAGAGGATTCTTAACAAGATACCCTCTTGATCAATGGTGGATATTGATTTATTTTGTGACAAAGATATCTCTTGATTAGTATTAGTTGTCATACCTACACAAGACTCTTTAGATTGCAAGATTTTGTACTCTTCTTTAAATGAAGGTGTAAAATCTAAAAAATTTGAATCATTAGGGTTTTGCATGATGAAATTAATGTTAAGCGAGGACTTATTTGTTTCTTTCAAATGATAACAATCAAGACCACTAGTGTCTATCAATTCAGGATGCACTATTACTAAATTCTTCTTAGAGGAATGTTTTGTAAGAGCGTTGTTGTTAAGTGAAGGCTTGTTTATTTCTATCAAAGGACAATAACCAAGACCACTAGTCTTTTCTTTTATGTGAGGTTCTATAGGGACATAGATACCTTGTTCTCTAGCACAACATATATTTCCACTATATCCAAGTTGTTTCATCATTTCATAACCTTTTCCATAAAGGTTTTTCATTTCTTTAGTATTTGGTGGTTGTTGATAGTCAGTTTCATCGAAGTTTGTTGTATAATTTTATTTTTCTTCTAAAGTGGTTGAGGTGGATTCCTTCGAGGGTCATCTAAATTTTATGTTGATCTTACCATTTTTTCTTTTCCCTTTTTAGTGTTTTAATTTCTGATCTTGTATTCTCCCATAGATGTAGGTTCAAAATCTAAGGAACCCCAATCATCTTCTAATAGCTTCGGGACTTCCTCAATATGTTTTTCTTTGTCTTTTTGTTGCATGGGTTCCACTTGTGTAGTTGGTGTTAATGCTGCCAAAGGATTCTCCTTGTTTTTCTCAATTTTCAAACAACTATTTGGCTCAGGGTCAGCTTCAAGTGTGTACACTTTGTTGTTGTAAATATACTTCATTTTATGATGAAGGGTAGAAGGCGCCCCATTCATTGCATGAATCCATGATCTACCTAAAAGGAGATTGTATGAAATATCATGAGGCATAACATGGATTGGTGTTTCCAATGTGGCATTTCCAACTTTAATAGGAAAAGTGATCACTCCAAGTGGTTGTTTTTCGATATTGTCAAATCCCTTAAAAAATAAAGTGTTGGGTTGAATTTTTGATTTATTGATGCCAAGCTTATCCAAAAGGGTCACACTACACACATTAAGGGCCAAGCCATTGTTAGAAAGGGTTCACTTTATCCATGTTGTTTAATATTGAGATATTATTATGAAAGCTTTGTGTTGTTTTTGCACTTCTAAAGGAGGGGGCTCACTTTGGTGGAAAAGAATGTTAGCATTTATTCCTTGAATCATGGTTGCTATGCCATTTGGTTGTGCATTAGAAGGGATAGGGACTTGTAAGGAAGTTTGAAGCATAGTGTGATAGGTGAATTTTGAATCAAGTCCCAAAGGGATATATTTGCAGGAGTATTCTTAAGTTGTTCAACAAGATCATACTCCTCTCCATTTTGTGAAGGAAAACAAGGGGCACTAGGCAAGATAGGATTAGGAAATGGGAGGGATGTTGAATGTGTTTTTCTTGGTTGTGGATTGTTCCTAGTGTTGTATGTATGAGAAAAAATATTTTAACTCAGTTGCTGTGAAACATTGTTCTTAGGTGGTTAGAGGATAAGTACAGGTTTGTTTTGAGCTTGTGGTTTTTGAGAGGGTGGATAAATGATAAGTAGAGGCTTGGCAGAGTACTCCAAGGGGTATCTAATGTGCGTAACCTTAGAAGACTTATCCTTATTTTCATGATCTCTTAGTGAAGAGGAGTCTAATGTTACTTCATCTTCTTCATCTAATGAATTATTGTTGTCAATGTTCTCATTCTCTTTCACCATGATATCTTCCCTAGTAGGAGAGTTTTTAGGTGAACTACCAAATTTTATTAACATTCAAGGATTGGTTCTTCCAAAATTACTTCATCACAAGTAGTGGAATGATCAATGGTTGAATTGTATTGCTTATCAATGATGTCATTATCATGTTCAAGAATGTTTTCCTCATGAATTTCATCGATTAGATCTACTAACATTAAAGTATCATCTTCAACTAGGAGATACACTAGGAGAAGAACAAATGTGATTGTCATGATCATTTATGGTTTCATTCCTTTTTTCCCTAATAGTATAGGTAGGGGAAGGATCACAAAGAGGGTTTTCATAGATCTCAAATTTTTTATCATCCAACACAAACATATCTTCACTTACACTTTCATCCTCTATAACATTATCACCAGAGGTTAAGATGTTGGAAGATGAATGTAGATTAGTTGAAGTTTCAAGGGTTTTTTGGTCATCATGATTACCTATGGTTGTTTCTTCGTGGTCATCAATGTCTTGTTCACTAAGAGAGGTAAGAGGAGAGAAACAACTATGACTCTCAAAACTCTCATTGATTGGTTCTTCTAACACCAAAATATCTTCTTCACAATTAGGAGAGATATTAGGAGAAGAACGAATATGATCCTTAGGATTGTCCAAAGTTTTATTCTCTTTCACTAAAACACTCTCATAGGGAGGGGATATGAACTTTTTCTTAGTGTTCCTAGAAAGGTAAGGTACTAACATTGTTTGACCAAAAATGAAAAGAAATTTTAGCCATCTCATGCAATGCTTGAACAATGTAAAAAATGTATATCCAAAGATGCAAAACATTTTTATCCAATGTATGCAAAACTTTAAGAATGCAAACAATGTATATCCAAAAATGAAAAGCACTTTTATCAAACTTATGCAAATTTTTGTGAATTTAAACATTGTATATGCAAAAGTGAAAACTACTTTTATCCATATTATGCAAAGTTTCATAAATGTGAACATTTTCAAATCTAATGATGCTTGTAATTGAAATAATTTTAAAATATACTTGGAATAACAATAATTTTGCAAATTGTAATAGAAAACTGAAAGAAACAAACAAAAGCATAGAAAAGTAGATGTAAACCCTAAAAATTGTAGCTTCAAACTCAACAGGGACTAAGATGCCAGCAAGGGCATCTTGGTCCTACTGAAGGAATTTGGAGGTCCCAAAAAGTGAAACAGACAATAAACAACTTAGAAAAGGTTCCGAGCTAGAAACCCACAAAAAGAATAAGATGCTAGGAAGGGAGTTTTAGTCCCACCAAAGGTTTTTCTTAGAAAAACAACAAATTTTGGGTTGATAATAGTGTTCCTAGATTTCCTACCCAGGGATTTGATGTTTAGAAATAGAAAAGTGTGCAAATGAATACAAGAAAAAGTGACTAATGACAAGCAATTGGATGCAAAGTTGAATGCAATTTTTTTTCAATATTGAAAGCAATAACAATGTGTCTAAATGCAATTAGGATGATTAACAATGCACTTTTTTAGTTTTTCAATGAGATAATTTGTTGCAAGAAAGCAAAAAGGCAACCTATATGCACTTTCACTAATGCAAATATGAGAAACCCTAGATGCACTTTCACTAATGCAAGTATGAGAAACCCTAGATGCACTTTCAATAATGCAAGATACAATGCAAGAATGAATGCAACCTAGATATAGACTTTAACGGAATCCAAATTAGAAAATAAATGCTCTACAACGTCGAATTCACCAAAATGAACCGTAGAGAAAATAGGAAGTGTGCGGGAGGTACCCACTCTATTCTCTTTCGACCACTCAATAATGTCCTAGGATCCCAAATTGGATTGACTATCAACCCAGAAGGGTGAGTCAATTATCAACAAGGAAGACCTAGGAAGGGCTTCTATAAGCTTTGAGGGGTTAACCACCAAGCAAAAGCTTGGAAAAGAAAAGTAAACATTCAACTCACAAAACCTAGTAATGCAAGCTATATGAAGGATGCAAATGATGAAATTAAGCAATAAGAAGTTATGATGTATGTACCTGGTGTTAAAGCCTAAAATTTCATGCAAATTTTAGGTTCTCGTATTGTGAAATCTGATTTTAATGATCAGAAAACTCAGTTGAAAAATCTACCTGGAGATCCTACTTTGAAAAATCAAAACTTGGAGCTAGTACAATTTCAAGTGAAATAACTTTACAGACATGATCATTTATCATATAAGAGTGTCTCTACAAATTTCCAGCTTCATACAATTGGGTTTGACAAAGTTTCAAAGTGGCAAGTTGAAGGGACCTGTGAAGATTTGCTGTCAATACACAGTAAAATCTGTTAAAACGGTCATCTTTGAGGCTAAATATTAAGAAAATGGGTGATGATCATAGAAAAATGAGTGGTGCCTTTGATTCTCTACACCAAAGTCTACCTCCATGCCAATTTTTAGGGTGTTTGGATGTCATTTGTTATTTTTTCAAAATCAGAATCAAATGAGTTTTACACAGTTTGAAAAGTGCAATTTTTCAGAAACAACTAAATAACCAACTTTGAGAATTGACAATTTTCAATTCCGATGAATTCATGCTAAAAATGTTTTGTATCCGTACTCCCATAACATGACTCAACATACTGGTAAAATATTGTGGCTCTAGGAGGAGTTTTGAGCAATTCTCCAGACTCATTTTGAGGGATACTTGACTTGCTTTGGTCATAGTACAGAGTGTTAGAAATTGAATTTTGATAATCAACTATTGGGAAGCACTTCAGATTTTGATGGATTATAAAGGATGATTTTTGGATATTTTCATGAGGATATAGTAATTCATTGAATCCTTAGGTTGTAGACATTACATCTTAGACCTCATGCATGTGGGCATTTGTTCTCAAACATGTCACTATTTTAAAAAAGGGGGACAAACTAAAGTTTCTATGATTGGGATTAAGATAGAAAATAAAGTAGCAATAAGTTTTTTGCCACTTCATAAAATTTCCTATCTAAAATAGGCTTCCTATAGAGGACTTGTATTCGATTGCTACGGTTGGGAGGCTGAAGCAAGTTTTGAAAGATTCATTATAGTAGCAGTTTTATCATTACAAGGGCCTTTTTATATTAAAGATGCCAATACAGGTTGATACATGACAGAGTCTTTTGAAGGGCTCCAACATTCTTAAAAGATGCACATTTACATGACACTAAATTCGGGCTAGACGTTGAATATCAACAATACACATGAACTTATTGGAAACCTATATTGAACTGCGTAAGGATGTCCATCAAAGCTTAATGGTTGAGGAACATTTGTTCAATGATATAATTACATGAACCCTCAAATTACATGTTAAGGCATTGTGACAAATATGCCTCTGTTAATTCTGCCCTAAAATCCAAAAGAAGATAGAAACATAAAATAAGATCCATGGGCATAAAGAAGAAAGTATCATCAGAATGTTAAGCCACTAAGATGTGGAAAGCATGATAGGTCATCAAGACACTTGCAAGAGTATATTCTATCATTGATAAACATAGGTGAGATTTAGGAGAAATAAGTAGTAGGTTAGGTAGTTGGATAGGGTGAACTGCTGCCAAAATAAATATCATGTTGTACATTGTAAAATCTTTTCAAATTATATAATGGAGAAGAATACATTTATTTGGTGACCCAATTATGGTGTCAATTGTTTGTCAAATTTATTGAAAACATTATCTGGTTGTCTCAAAGGTTGTCATTTCCTAATTATTTAAATTGAAATATCAAGGATATTCTTCAATTTATCAAAACACACTTTGTTAGATTTGATGAAAAACAAATCTATTAAGCCCAAGAAACCTGCATGCAAAAACCTGTCACAAGGAAGAAATCTGTAGGAAACAAAACAAGGGTTTTTCTCTGACAATATGCAAGAATGTATTATCAGACTGAAAAATGAATATCAAGTGAATAGAATACAAGAGATCAATCCTTATAAAAGGAGATCTAAACCGAAAGGAAACCCTAACCCTAAAGGTGAGTGCATTTAATAATTAATATTAATTATTAAATGACTAATATATGTGCATAAAGTGAAGTCTTAAGAGGAGAGTAAAGTTAATTAATTACTTTACTCTAACACCCCCCCTTAAGATGAGCTACAATGCAGCTACAAACAATGCAAAGAAAGAAAAAGAACTACAATGCAACTATGGGTCCCAACAACATGGCTAGATCAGGAACCCAAATACAACAAAATCTCTATAAAGCGGAGTAAAGGAGAAAACCCAGTGGGAAAAAAATCCTCTCCAAAAAGAGATAAAGAAACATGCTGAAAGAAAAAATATGAAGGAAGGAAGGCCTCACTGAGACCCCCCAAGGACAACTTCCTTCACCCCAAGCATGGAGCACAACTAAGATAGCGCAGAGATGTCAAAGGTTTAGTGAAGATGTCTACAACCTGCTCCTCTATAGGAATGTACTCCAAGATGAGAGAACCATCTTGAATCAACTGCCTGATGAAGTGCATGTGGATTTCAATGTGCTTTTTCCATTGATGCTCCAACTGGGTTGCGAGAAATGTGAATGGCACTCTGATTGTCACACCAAAGAATAGTGGGACTATCTGGAGGAACCCCAAACTCTGCCATCTACTGCCGAAGCCATAAAACCTGCTGACTGGCTAATACTGCTGCTCAATACTTAGCCTCTATAGATGATAATGCAATAGAAGACTGCTTCTTGCAAGACCATGTGATAGGACCAGAACCAAGGCAAAAAATAAAGCCAGAAGTAGACTTTCGATCATTGACATCACCAGCCCAATTGGAGTCAATGAAACCAATGATGTGAGGGGATCCTGAAGTGTAGTGAATGCCATAATGAGTGGTGCCCTGAATGTACCTCAAAATACATTTGGCCGCTTGCCAATGGCTCTCATGAGGATCATGGGAGAACTGAGAGACAAGGCCAACTGCAAAGGAAAGATCAGGACGAGAATGTGTTAGGTACAACAAACTACCAACCAACTACCTGTATAAAGTGGGATCCACTGAAGGAGTAGAACAAGTGGAGGACAAAACAACACCTGACTGAAATGGAGTGGGGGCAGACTTGCAATCAAGCATGCAAAATCGCTGAAGCATATCAAGAGCATACTTCTCCTGAAATATGGAAATCCCATCTGAAGACTGAATAACCTGAAGACCCGGAAAGAAGTGCAGAAGACCGAGATTTGTCATCTCAAACTGCTCCATCAAAGCTCTCTGAACACTCTGAATCATGGAGGATGAGCTACCTGTAAGAATGCGATCATCTACATATAGTACAAGAATCAAAAGGTCACCCTCTTGACGCTGAATATACACTGTGTGATCGAAATGACAGCGTGTGAAGTGAGAGGAAAGCAAGAAAGAGTCCATCTTCTCATACCAAGCCTGAGGGGCTTGTTTGAGACCATACAATAAATGTCAAATTTTGAAAACCAAAGAAGTGTCCTGCACAAATCCCTGAGGCTGCTCCATATAGATCTCTTCATGTAGGTCTCCATGCAAGAAAGCACTCTTCACATCCATCTGAAACACTGTCCATCCCTGTGAAGCTGCAAGTGAAAGTACAAGGCGTATAGTGTTCATCTTGGCAACAGGAGCAAAGGTCTTGGAGTAGTCAATACCCTCTACCTAAGAAAACCCCTTAGCAACAAGACGTGCCTTATACTTATCAATAAAACCATCTGCAGCATACTTGGTACGGTACACCCACTTGCACTGAACCAACTTTCTTCCCTTAGGAAGAGGACAAAGATCCCAAGTATGATTCTTTATCAAAGAAGAATACTCCTCATTCATGGCCCTATCCCACTCAAGGTGACATGTTTCCTCTGAAAACTTTTGAGGATCATCTGAAATGGCATGACTCAAAAGACTAGAACCATATGTCTAAGCACGAGTATGAAAAGTATCTAAAGGATCACCTGCCAAAGAACCAGTTGTATCAATAGTGACATGGGCCCACCTAGGAAAAGACAGCGCAAGTGGTGGTGGTGGAGATGGTGGATCATCATCTACATCATCCTCAAGAGATGAAGAGGGAGGAGTAGGCAATGAGGGAGAAGCTGGTGATGGAGAATCCATCTGAGGATAGCGCTCATCAAACTGGACATCCCACCGAAACAAGACCTCTGGAATCAGGATCAAACAACCTATACGCCTTAACATCCTCACAGTAGCCAACAAATATGAGTGGTCGGCTCTTCCTCTCCATGGATTTCTGCTGAGCATCAGGAATAAATTCCCAAGCCTCACTACCAAAAACTTAGAATGTAGAAACATCAGGCTTGACATGGGTCCAAGCCTCCTCAAGATTCATATGTCACAATGCCTTATGAGGCATCTGATTCTGAATATAATTGGCACAATTGACTGCCTCAGCCCAAAATGAAGAACTCATAGCTCGAGACTGTATCATACAATTTGCCATCTCCCGTAAGGTTTTGTTCTTTCTATCAGCGACACCATTCTGCTGAGGGGTGTAAGGGATTGTAAATTGATGCTGTAAACCATGCTCAGTGCAAAAATCTATAAAAGCCTGATTAACATATTCCCCCCCATTATCTATGCATATCCTCTTGATAGAAAGTCCATATTGCTTCTCCACAAATGTCTTAAAAGTCTTGAATGAGTCAAAGACATCAAACTTGTACTTAAGAAAGTACACCCATGTACATCTGGAGAAGTCATCAATAAAAGTGAGCATGTAGCGGGCCCCTGAAAAGGAAGGAGTCAGAAAAGACATAAGATCACTGTGTACCAACTCTAGGGGTGCCCTAGCACAATTGGCTCAACCCTTAGGAAAAGGATCTCGATGATGTTTTCCAAGGGCACAACCTTGACATACACCATCAGTACAAGAAATCTGTGGGAGCCCAATCACAAGTGCCTGTGTACTCATCTGATATAGATATCTGTAATTGACATGGCCAAAACGCTCATGCCAAAGCCTGCTCACTAAATCTGCATGGGCTATAAGAGAGGAACCAATAGTATCTCAACTCTCAAAGCCATCAAATATGTATAAGCATGATGCAGAATCCACACTCCCAGTAGCCACAACCAAGTCAGGATCATGAAGGTCTCGAATAACCACATCATGTGGTGAGAACTCAATTGTCTTACCAAAGCCAGAGTGGTAAATCTGATAAACGGATAGAAGGTTTGTCAAAATGTTAGGAACCAGAAGCACATCCTAAAGACAACCACCATCCAATGAAATAGTACCTGAACCCTGAACTGAAAGTTGTGTTGAGTCACCAATTGCAATATGTCTAGTGCCTGTAGGGGCAAGAGCAATGACCAAATCCTCTGTGTGTGTCATATGGTGAGAGGCATCAGAATCTAGAATGCAAGTGGATTCTGAGGACAATGCTCGTGCAGAAAGAGCATGACCTTTCCCTGTGGGTTGTGAAGGAGGCTGAAGTGCAGTGATATTATGCTACTGCATGGCTTCCTCTAAAGCTTCTAAATGTTTCCAACACCTGGAAACTAGATGTCCTTCCTTGCCACAAAAACTGCAAGGATCTCCAGATTTCTTCTTAGTCTTGGAGAAAGACTCACCAAACTTCGAAGATGTGCCATGTTTAGAATTAAATTATGGGTTTGAATCAAGTTTAGGAGGTGGCTTGGAGGAAGTTTCACTGCTAGCTGAATCTTTCTTGGGCTTCAGTTTCTGCTTTTGTTTTCCCTTGGAGGACTGGGCTACCAACGCTTGGTTCTGTGAACCTGAAAGTGAATCCATTTGCTTGAGCTTGGCTTGCTTATGAGTCAGATGATCACAAAAAACCTCAAAGGTAGGCATGACATGGCGAGCACCCAAGGCATCCATGGTGGAATGGAAGGTCGAAAAAAAGATCTGAAATGGACCCCGAAGCTTGGAGAGGATCGGGTAGATGCACTCTGTATCAGTCTTAATCTTGCCACAACCTTACAAGATAGATCTCTATTGTTTGAACTTCATCAGAAAATCCTCAATGGAGGGAAATGAATCAGGTACCAAGGAAGTCAACTCAACCTCAAGCTGCAATGCTCTAAACTCGTTTATAGTGCCAAAAATTCCATCAAACTTGGTCCAAATGGCTCGAGGAGTGAGACACCCATCAATATGAAATAGGAGACTGTCTAAAATGTGCAAAGATAGCAATCCCATAGCCTGATCCATATTGTTCCTGTGCTGCATAACCTCAAAGGGGTGAGTCAACTAAGGTTGAACCTCATCCAAACAGGACCATAACCCTTTTGACTGGAGAAGCCGTGTCATCAGGGGTTTCCATGTGTGATAATTATGAGGGGTCATAAGTTCTACACTAGAAGAGGTCTCGGCCATATTTTAGAAGGGGTTTCGTTTTGATATAATTTCAATTTTACTGAAGTAAATTACAGAAAACAAGAAATAAAACAACCCCCCACAATTCAATAAATTGAACCGTAGAAGCTGGAAAAGATTGCTTACAATGAGAGGGAAAGAAAAAATTCAAATGAGTATCATGTGTACCTTTGGATTTTTCTGATGAAAATAACCATAGATTTGGATAGCAATCACAGGTAAAAAAAAAATTTCAAGTCAAAGTACGGTGCTTGCGGGGGTTTGAAGTTTTGTCTTTTCAGATTTGCAATGCAGACATCAGCTCATGCACAGTGTTTAGAGGAATAAGGTGAAAGTCTAATAAATGATACCGAGAAGGACACCACTATGAACAGCATGGAGAAGAACACCCAAAAAAAATTCCTTTTCACATGCATGCGCTTGTAAAAAATGTTGGGCAAGGAATACCAGATCTGAAAACTACACCTAGAACCTCTCAAATTAGCCAAAGAATCCCAAATTTCTTTTGTCAAACCCTTGCTCCCTTTTTTCTTCAAACATGAACAAGCTACAACAGATCGAGCTCTGATACCATGTTAGATCTGATGAAAAACAAATCTATTAAGCCCAAGAAACCTACATGCAAAAACCTGCCACAAGGAAGAAATCTGTAGGAAACAAAACAAGGGTTTTGCTCTGACAATATGCAAGAAAGTATTATCAAACTAAAAAATGAATATCAAGTGAATAGAATACAAGAGATCAATCCTTATAAAAGGAGATCTAAACCGAAAGGAAACACTAACCCTAAAGGTGAGTGCATTTAATAATTAATATTAATTATTAAATGACTAATATATGTGCATAAAGTGAAGTCTTAAGAGGAGAGTAAAGTTAATTAATTACTTTACTCTAACACACTTGTTTTTTTGTGTGGTTCAATTAACTGGTTCCTACAAGATAGGATTAAATTCTTTTGATTAATCACAGTAATTTGGAAAAGGAAATTTGGATCATTAAGAAGAACTTGATAATTATATTCTTGCACGTTTACACAAGCTGTAAACAGTCACAAGTGCCAAGAAATTTGAATTATAGCCATTAAGCAAGTCTCCCACTATAAAAATCTTGACTCCATTAGCCCAACAAAAGTAGGCACTTGTCACACTATTCACATCTTAGAATTTCATAAAACCTTATTAAACCACCCACATTTCAAATTCAATACTAGGAGTAGAAGTAGTCAGCAAGCTTTCATCTATTACATTTTGTGCCATTGTAATAGATCCATCAAATCAATCAAGTCATACAACTTTAAGTCTGCTTCATTCATATAGGTACACCCGCCTAGGTCTAGTAGCACCTGAAGAGAAGGTCTAAACCATTTGACCTTGTTTGTTACCCTGAAATGTATCAAGAGATTGGCAACCTCTTGAGGTATTTTACCTACATTTTTGAGAGCTAACACCTAGAAAGTTTGGAAATGTGACAAGGATTTTGGAAATGCAAAGAAGCTATCAAAATATGCTATGGAGGACTAAGTTTCCCTTACTGTCTTATTAGTCCCACTATTTTTTGGGGGGAGATGCAGAATCTTCAGATGTCAGAACAAGATCTGAAAGAATCTCTGCAAAATTCCACTTGCAAGACTAAGATGCCCTTGCTACCATCTTTGTCCCAATCTGAATTTCTAAAATCTTCGACTGTGATCCTGAGGCTTGATGTCTACACTTTCTTCTTCACGGATCTCAGGTCCTGAAACTTCTGGATTTGGCCTATAGGTGAATTTCCATGAAAATGACAACTTTGCAATGCAACTTTACAACTTTGAAACTTTTCACTTCAAATGATCTTCAAGTCGTTAACCTAAATCTACAATCACAAGCACACAAGAGAGGAAAAAAATGTTGATTGTTAGTAAATGGGAGTTTTCCTTAGTCAAACCCCTTGTTGGTAATTAAACCTTGGAATGAAATAGAATAATGAAGGGAAATGATGAATGAACCAAATTCTATGTTGCAATTCACCAAACCCCTGTTGTGAAATTTACAAACTCGTGTGAAATGGCTAGCTTGAATGTGGATCTTAAAATGCTTGAATGCTTGATAGATCTTGGCTTGAATTGCTTGCTTGAATCAAAACCCTGCATCACAAATCTTAGCTCAAAAATACACATGATGCTTGAATCTTGATAATGGCTCCAAATGCTTAATGAATTTCTCTTTAATTCTCTTGATCACAAACTTGCACAAACACTTGAATGCTTAGATGTTAGGATATAAAAAAATAAATGGAAGGAACTGATTGGATTAAATTGTCGTTGATTATGGGTAAAATTATCCTTGTAATTCTATCTTGGTTTGGGCTTGTACCTATCTTTGGAATTTCCTTAGTTTACTCCTTAATTTCAATCCATGGGTGTAAGCTTGTGAATGGTGTTGCGAAAATCTACCTATGGGCTTAAACTAATGAACTAAGGGGGATGGATGCATTTAAGAATTGAATTGAAACACACCTTCTAACCAGAAGATTCAAATTAAAGAATACTTTGCAAATGAATAAAATCCTATCTTTAATCCAACACACTTCCTAAGTTCTCATTTAATACTATTAAAACTAGGATATGAGAATTGCACAATAAACCTTTAAATTTGAATTAAGGGTGCTACCACAATAGCGGTTTACACTTTCTGGGAGATTCTATTTTTTACTGAAATCACATATTTTTAGAAAATATAATGATTTAAGCCCTAAAAATTTCCATTTAAAGGATTCCAATTGAAGAGGGTTTGATCAAACCACCTTAGACTAAGCCCCCTTGGATAGAACCCTACTAGTTTTAAACCATACCTATAATAGAGTCTCCTTTACACCTATCAAAATGCTGATAAAAAGCCACTTTTGATTTACCTTTTGGGGGATCAAATGAATTCATTTAAAAAATATTTTTTGTAAGTATTTAGTCCTTATTATAAGCTTCCAAAAAAGTATAATTTTAATTAAATTAAATTTGATCATTATGTTTATTTTTTATTTCTTGTGAATGTAGGTTTTTCACTAAAAATCAAGCTCTCTATTATGCACATGTGGAAAAATAGAAGATTATAAAATATTTTTTTTGAAAAATATGAGTGCACCAAATATTGAAGACCTTGATCCAACAAAAAAAATTGAATTTCAATACATACAAAAAAAGTAGTGTTATATGGTCCACCTATGTCTGAATTGTAATTGGTTTGACTTTGAAACATGATAAAGGAAAAAATATTCAATAAAACACTATGAAACCAATTGGAAGCACTAGATATTGTAGTTACAAATCTAAATTCAAAAAAAATAGAATTTTATCCTTCATGGAAAAAAGTTTGTGTTATACGGTGAGTGTCACTCCCTAAAAATAGTGTTTACTGGATGGAAAAAGAAGTGCAATATGATTCAAAAAAAATTGAAAAAAATATATTTAGAATCTACAAACAAAATTCCACAAATCACTAGTTTTCATCATCTTCAAATTCCTCTCAATTTAGCCGCTAGAGGTGTCTGAAAATGAATATTTAGTTAGAAAAAATTAGTTCAGTGTCCAGTTTGGCCAAAAATTGTAAATCAGTATTGTGGGATCACGGGTTAAGTTTGATTCTATTTTCCCTACTTCCTGGTAGAAACTAAGACAAGAAGACTACTAGAAACTATGATAGGAATTACAGTAACATGAATTATAACAGAAGTGATACACTATCGAAATGATATGCTACCAATGATGAATTCCAATATACACAAACCAAATCTTTAACTCTAGAATGAATAACAAATACATAAATGAGTAAATAAACCAATCACAATTTTGAATAATCAAATCTGAGTATAGAAAATTGAATTCCATGAGACTATAGATAATTAACTTATATTCAAAAAGGAAATAAACTTGAAATCGAATCACACATCAAATTACCACACTAGAAATAGAAAACAAATCATCAATTGACATGAGTGGGCCCTTCCTCCTTGGATAATTCATGATAGAACTACTAGTGTGCTCTTCTAATTCAGCTCAAACATGTGTGCATATAACAGATTTTAAATGGTTTTTGAACAACAAGACAATATTATATTAACAACTATATATGCATTCTTTAGACTAATACATATTTATACTAGAGCAAGCACCGATAAGTTCACATGGTTTGTGTATGGCCTACGGTCAACAAACCATTAAGTTCGATAAACAACAAGATATATGATTCTGATAAAAACTAACATTTGGTCGTTGGCCAAAAATACAAAATAGTTTTTAACAAGCATTCGCTTCAAAATAAGTATGGAAAAAAACAACTTGATCACTCTCGTCCATGTCCTCAACCATCTCTACAGTTTTCCAATTACTTCCTACCAAGTCAGCCATAAATTAGTTAGCGTTTCAACCAATATTGACACTTTCTTAATCATTTTATTTTCTTATTACATTCATCAAATACCTATACTTCTCATGACAAATAATGATAGGCTGGCAAGAAATATGAAGGAAAAAGGAAAACAAAGGGTAAAATAACTAGAACACTTTGACCCCTAGCATTTCCCCCCAGCTTAAGATCTTTCATGTCTCAATGCAAGGAGAGAAAAATTATAAATAAGGTTAACTTGGTTAGTTTATGAATGGTATTGGTAATCTCACGGGACCACTATTACTACAGTTCTTCCATCTATATCTGATGATCACTGACAAGCATATACTCATCCCTAGAGGTTGCTACCTATTCCAATTTTGTTTTTAACTTATAAATCTTACTTCCTTGGAGCTGAGAGTTGGCACTAGCTTGGTGAAGCTAATCCTACAATTGTTCATTTTCTTTTTGTAATTTCTCAACTAAATCCTACAACTCTTTGATTTTTTGGGGGAGAATTTCATTCTCCTCAAACTCCTCTTTAGCTTCACCCTCTATCTCAACCACTATTTCCACCTTAGTTTCATGCTTTGTCTCTTCTTGGCCAAGGAATTTTTCTTCACGTCCCTATTCCACATACTCTACTATCATTAGATTTTTTTCACCAAACTGTTCAAGAAGGGAAAGGGGGCTTTCGGTCCCTACAAGGCTTATGGATACCCCTTTTTTCTGCGTATTATCCTATTGTATTTCCTCTAGGGCACTCAATTTTTCATACCCTATGTGTACCATGGATGCACTAATTCTTGTTCCCTCAATAGCTTCACTAAACCGCTCCTCATTAAAATGATGCAATGGGGAGAGAGAATCATCATGCCCATTTTTCTCTCTTGTATATAGTTCCCCTGCCTCCACATTAATTTTGGCACACTGCTCTTTTCCAATCTGATTTAGAATTTCATCAATTTCCTTATTAATTCCTTTGTCTTGATGCAGTGATTCTCTTTTAGTGATGTCTTCTATTTCTACATTGGTTTCATCATTACAATGAAGTGGAGATGGATTTCATGAGGAAAATGGAATATGGTCTTGTTCATCTAAGGGTTATTTCATAGGGGAATCACTATTAGAATCTTCAAAGTTGTGAGGAGGAGACCTAATTTCTTTTCACTTCTTTACCTTTCTCTTCCTTCCTGGTGCAGAGGCATTTTTTCTTTTTTCCCTCCTATGCTCCCTACTTGCATTTCCTTGTTTCTTCAAAACTTGAGATAAAACCTGAACATCTAATTCTTGGTCAACATTTTTAGGGTTTTCCATATGACTGGCCACATTGGCCAGGTCGTCTAGTTGACTAACAAGGCTAGTGGCAACCTTTTTACCTTTTTTTATCACAGGGAGACTCAAGACCTAATTCTCTTGAACATCCCTCAGACACAATTTGATTCCTCCTAGTTGTTTTACTAGATGACCCCAAAGCTTTAGACCACTGGAGGTGCCAATTTTTTTAATGTTCAAAGGTTTCCTAAGTGACTCCCTAGTGGTTCATTTCTTCGAAGAATTTTCACTAGGTTCATGACTTTCTTTAGGGATTTCTTAGGAGTGCTAAAGGTTTTCTCTTCCTCATCAGAATCTCCAAAGGAAGATTTATCTGAGGGGTGTTGAGAGGCATCAAATCTAGTACCATAATGTAGGTTAACAAATGTGTCCTAGTCACCTAGGGGAGAAATTTTTTTTGAGAGAATCAATGACTAACAACCGAATCAAATCATGATGAGCTAGTGAATTCATTTTTCCTTTTTAAACAACTTTACTCATTCTATGTAGGGAGCAATGCAAGAAATAAGGTACATTTATAGGTTGATTCCACCTTAAATGGGTTAACAGTCTAAAATGTTGAGTGTATACATAAACATACCTTCCTTCACAGGTAACATACTAAATCACAAACTTGGAAACCTCATTGCAGATTTTTGGTAATGAACCCAATTTAGTTCCTTATCCCTACACAATCTCCATAGACTCGCCCCTCTTTAGAAATGTTGTGCGTAGAGGCTTTAAATCTACCACTTTCTTCGGTGTACTGGGGAAATAATTCTTTCCTGTTGAGGGAAAGCCCATGAAATCAGACATGACTACAATAGTAACAAGAAATTTTAGTCCTTGTACAAAAACCTTTTTCCCATCAAATCTCAAAGAAAATTCTTGAGCAACTCTTTTATTGAAACCCCTTAATTTCTTGACATACACATACCACTTGGCTTCTTTGAATACTACATAAACTTCCTTGTTTCCATGAGCCCATAGCTCCTCGACTGAGGTGGGTTCATAACAAGGTCTCATATCCTTCACCATGAGAAATCCTTACCAAGAAGTGCAACAATAGCTTACAATTTTTAACAGCAAACGGTTGTAAAAATAATAATAAAAGCAAGTTTTCCCAGAGAGAAAACAAGAGTGGTTTTATCAAATCAGGAAAAAAAACATTTCAATTTTAGAAATTATGATAGACGGGGTTGGATTTATGGTGAAAGACGTGGGCAAGTACAGTGAAGCCAAGCAAAATTAAGTTTCTATTATGAAGGAGGGTGGCAGACTTCGAGGAAGTGACGAATGAGTTCAAATAATAATAAAATAATCTAATAAGACAAGTTTACCTCCCTAGCTTAATGATGGGCCATCCACAAGGAATATCACCATTCGTCACAAGAAATAAGAGCATTTAAAAATGTAAAGAAAAATATATTTTTTTAAAAGTATCACTACCAATGCAAAGTGTCGGTCATGTCATGTCATACAGAGCTGAGGTGGAAATTGCAAACCGCTGGAAAAAAATTGTGTCATCATGAAAAGCCAAGCAAAGAATCAAACATGTCAGGATTGATGCTTGGTCATCAATAGTGAAAAATTTCAATGGGACAGAAGTGTCATAGTGCTGACGGGATGGAAAAAAAAGCATTGAAGTGACAACATAACTGTAGCAAAATGTAAAGGATGCCAAACTAGAACAAAAAGGAAGTTCTTGCCTGAAGACTACTAGTAACAACAAAAATTGGTGCCAATTACAAAGGTGTCGATAAGAGTCAAATGGTCCTACTCGGAAAAAAAATAGGAACCAATGTCAACCAAACTAGAATAGGAAATGATCAAGAAGGAAGGTCAAAATGATAATGGGGAAAGAATATTGTCGTTCCTATCACACCATAGAATAGGTAGCAACAGGAATATCAACCCCCTCATAGGTTCTTGGTATAAAAGTGACAAGAACTTGTGTTTCACTTATTTTTCCATTTTCATTTTTTTTTTATGATAGTCCACCAATGACCTAGTTTTCACCCTATCACTTCCTAGAGGTACCAGAAAGCTAATTTCACCCCTAAGATTATTGAATAGCTAATGCTCACCAGAAAACTAGTTTTCAAATGTTAACTTGCCAACAATGCCCAAAGGTTTCAACTGTTGGATCCTCTTTTTTATATCATTATTTAGAAGAAGTGAGACGAACAAGAGTCAATTACTTCATTACAATACAAGAAAAATTTTCCTTCAAAAGAGGCTATTTGTAGAGCTTCAAATGATGCTTGTTAACAAGAAGAGTCATGCGGTCAAAATATAAAGTACACAATCGAATATCACTATTATCAAATATAGTTTGAATTTTATAGGGACCGAGCCAACGAGTGTGGAACTTCCCTTTAAATCCTAGAACTAGGAGTCATAGAGTAGTGCCCAATCCCTAAGTTGGAATGTTCGTGACTGAATGAAATGATCATACCACTACACTCTTTGCTTTTGCACCACTTCTGCATGAAAAAGGGCCTCCTAACACATTTCATCAAGAGAATGGAGTTGAGCAAGTCTCTCTTTCTATGATTCATTGAGACTCATCCCAAGTTGAAGGGAGGTGTAGAGATTATTTACTTTGAATTCAATTGGCAAGAAAAACTTCTTTTCATAGATGAGCTCATACAGTGTTAGTCCTATAGTTATCTTCCAAGTTGTATGATAGGACCAAACTGCTTTAGGAAGCCTTTATGCCCAATCTTTCTTTTGCAATGCTACTGTCTTTGTGAGAATATTTTCCAACTTGTGGTTGGTCACTTCCAGTTTCCCATTGGCCTGTGGATGATATGGAGAAGAATTTTGATGCTCAATTTCATATTCTTGCACCAATGCAACAATCAAGTCAGAGGTGAACTTTTTTCCCTGGTTCGTGACAATTTTGTGAGGTACACCATACTTGGTAAAAATATTTGAATACAAGAAGTTAGCAACCTTAGTATCCCTAGCATGCTTTAAGGCTACTACCTCTACCCATTTAGTGACATAATCTATACAAACCAAAATATATTCTTTATTTTGAGAAGGATTAATGGGCCCTACGAAGTCTAACGCCCACTTTTCAAATGGTTCTATGGATAAATGAGGGTATAAAGGAACTTTATCAAATGAGGTAGGCCACCCCATACGTTGACATTTATCACAATGTTGAGCATAATGCTTACTGTCATTATGGAGTGTAGGCCAATCATATCTAGTGGTTAAGATCTTTTGGGTGGTCTTATGAGCAGAAAAATGTCCTCCACAAGGTTTTATGTGGCATGCATATAGAATGTTGAAGACATCTTCTTCAGGCACACACTGACACATGATATTATCAAGGCCTCATCGAAAGAGCATTCCATTAATCCATGTGTAATCACCACTGAGTTCAACTAGCTTTCAACGTTCCCTTGGTGAGAAATGAGGTGGGAACCTACAAGTAACGAAGTATTTTTCCATGTCAACGTACCACAAAATTTTTGTTGATATAGAAAAAAGATGCTCATCTGGAAAGGTATCATGAACTAGAATTGGTTCATCTTCACACTGTAGCTTGGAGAGAAAATTGGCCACTACATTCTCTTGCCCTAGTTTATCAAGGATGGTAATATCATACTCCTACAAAAGAAGCAACCACTGAATCACTCATCCTATAACAATAGGTTTGTTCATCAAAAATCTAATGGTAGAATGATCTGTATGTACAAAAAAATTGTATCCAGTGATATAGTGGAAAAATTTATTTATTGCATAAACTACAGCCAAGGATTCTTTTTTAGTGACAGTATAGTTTACCTCAAGACCAGTAAAATTCTTACTGATATAGTAAATAGAGTAAAAAAGAGTATCTTCCTTTTGTCCAAGAACGACTCCCATAGAAGTATATGATGTGTTGGTATGTATATGGAATGGTAGTTCCCAATTGGGTCCTCACAGCATAGGTTTAGTTAGGGGATATCAAGTTTCCACAATCCATAATCATGAATCAAAACCAAAAGCAAAATTGATTCATAGGTGTAGTTATCAACTTACCTTTAATTTCTTTGAAGCTTGTTGACATTTGAGTGTCCATGAGAAATCTGCATCTTTCCCTAGCAACACAAAGAGGGGTGAGGAAATCTTGCTAAAATTTTGAATAAACCTCCTATAATAACCATCATTTCCTAGGAAACTACACACATCCTTTGGACAAGTAGGTATAGGAAAGTCTTGAATAATCTATATCTTTTTCGGTTCCACCTCAATTCCTTTTTGACAAATATAGTGTCCCAAAATAATTACTTTAGTCATTAAGATATGACATTTATTATGAATTAAAGAATTATTAGTACCAATACATGATTTAAGAACTTTTTAAAGATTTTCCTTAGATTCATCATATGTGTTACCATAAACAATAAAGTCATCGATATACACTTCTACACAGTCATGAATTAAATTGGCAAAGATACTTAGAACAACTCATTGGAAAGTAGTAGGTGCATTACACAATCCAAAAGGAAAGACATTGTAAGAAAATGTTCCCCATGGGTAGGTAAAAGTAGTTTTTTCTTGGTCTTTTGGGGCAATATGAATTTGGTTATACCCATTGAACCCATCAAGAAAGGAAAAGAACTTCTTCCCTACTAAGGTGTCTAGGACTTGGTCAATGAAAGGAAGTGTGAAATGGTATTTCTTAGTGGCCTTGTTAAGGGCCCTATAATCAACACATATTTTCCACTCTCCATTCTTCTTAGCTACTACCACAAGTGGGGACACCCATTGGCTATCTGATATAGGGTAGATAAATCCTACATTAAGCAATTTCTAAATTTCTTCCTTAACTATTTCCCATAAGACAGGGTTTAACCTTCTCTAGGGTTGTCACACATGTCAAATCCTTTCTTTGATATAGATATGGTGTGTATAGGTAGTAGGATCAATACCTCTCATGTCCTGATAATCCCAAGAAAAAGCTTCTTTGTGTGCACACAAAATCTTAATCAATTCTTTTGATTGGGAGGCATTCAATCTGGGATTAATGTTAAGTTTTTTACTAGGAAAAATTTTAGTAACTCAAGACTGTACAGGGGTATCTACAACAAGTAGTTGTGAGTTATACAAAGATGGGTCAGAGCTTCCAACTATAAAAAATGGACTATATATACAAGCATGTGACAATAATTGATGTAGAGAAATAAATACTGAACAGACTGTGAACTACAAACTAACGAAAAATTTCCAAATGGGAAATTATCACTTATGCACATAGGAAAAATCATTGTCTCAAGAACATTATCAAATAAATGACAATTTTGCAATACATTATTAATAATAGTGTCTTTCAAAATGTCTTCAAATTCCCTACTTTGATCTATTTCTAAAATAGGTAAAGACTCCTCTAAGTTGCTATTGATCCATAAAGGATCCTCTGTTTCCATCAATGGTTGAACTAGAGGGTACAATATCAACTGCTTCGTTTGCTCCCCATTTGAAATCACAATGTTTCCAAACTTACAATTAAGGAAAGTATTAGTAGTAGCTAACCAAGGTATGCCTAAAATTAAGGGATATCCCCCCAGCTCAATCTTTGGTTGTGAAATCATGAAATTTGTTGGGTACTCCCAAGACTCAATAGAAATAATGATATCTTTTATCATACCTTCTAGTTTTATGAGGGGACAATCAACCATTTGCAAGACCGTTGGAGTATGTCTAAGTACTTGAAGGGCCAGCCTCTCCTTGGTCTCGTTATTCATTACATTTATAGTTGCTCCTAAATCCACAAGTGTATTTGGAATGTTTACATCACCAATACATACCTTAATCATCAGACTCCCTTGATCTACATATTTAGGAATGGAAATTTTCCCCAACATCAAGTTTTCAAGTTTTCCAATGACTTGGACTATCTTGGGGTCTTGCTTCTTTTGTTGCTTCCTCCCACAGATTTCCTTGACTACTTTAGTGTACACTAGGACATCTCAAATAGCCTACAATAAAGGAATTTTAATGTTAACATTTCTTAATTCATTCATATAATCAAAATCAGGTTGAAATTTTTCCTGTTGTTTTGGATGCTCTTGCAACCTATCTAGAAATGGAGGTTTTAGTTTCTCCCCCTCTAGCTCATTTGGATGCTCCTCAATTTCTATTATGGTTGGGCCTTGAAGATTCTTCCCCAACCTTAGGTGTACACCGTCAATTTCTAATGCATTGATAGGATAGGTCAAGAATCCTATCACTTTATTATTATAGACTGGTTGAGCCACCTTATTGTTTGGATTGGGTGTTGGTTGTGCGGGAATGGGTGTTTCTTTTGGTGGTTGGGTTGAACTGGAGGGTTGAGAAAATGACAAGACAAGTGGCAAGATTTGTTGGGATTGATGATATGGGTTTATTGTTGGAGGTGGTGGATATAGAGGGAATGATTAATATTGTGGATAAGGTGGTGGTGGTGCTTTCCATGATTGTAGAGAAGGCAAGTATTTTTGTCACCACTAGGGGTAGTATGGAGGTTTTTTCCAACCTCCATACCATCCAGCTTTATTTGGGAAGGAATTTTGTTGAAAAGGATTTTGAGGTGCGACTTGATAATCAATAGAGGGCGTTGCTCTTGGTTTCCAAGGTCTTTGTTGGGCCATGAAGTAAACTAGTTCATCTATGTACTCTCCCTCTGTCATACCTATAGGAAGAGGTTTTAACATAGTTTCCCTACTGGCTTCTTCTAAAGAAGATATCTTTGTTCTATTATATGGGCACTCTTCACCACTATGCCTCTTTCGAAAAATAGGACAAACGATAGCTAAGTCTTTTTAAGCCTCCTATTTTCTTCCTGTGTACAAAGTACCTATCTATTTTCCCATATGACTTAGTAAATCAGTCTTAAGGTCTTCAAGTAGATTACCTATCTCACACTTCGTGATACCTGTTGTGGCTCCTATAGGATACAACTTGGTTAGTTCCTTCTCAAGTGTTGAGACCTTGAATAATTCCTGTAAATATCACAAATATTGTCAAAGTCCATTTTATAAATGTTCCCTTTTCCTATTAAATTTAATGCTTCCACAATATCATTTCGTATTCCTCTAAGAAACAACATTTTAATAGCATCAGGAGTTAGCCCCTATTGTCGTGATCATTGAAAATTGAACAGGAAGCATTCGAGGTAGTCCTCCATGGACTCATCTTCTTTTTGCGTCATGCAGAAGATTTTTTCCAAAACCTCCTTTGTTTTACAATACTCTTGGTACTTGGTTAAAAATAATTCCTTCATGAATTCCCATGTTCTAATATTCCTGAGGTTCATGAACCAATGCAGGTCTACATCTTTTAATGTGGTTGGGAACAATTTGAGCTTTTGTGTCACTCTAATAATCATAGTTGTGGCACAACACATCAAATTCAAATAAGAACATCTCAAGATCCTTAATAGAAAGACCACAAAAAATAGGTAAAGAAGAATGAGGAATGTTCTTCACAGGGGCATCTTGTTCAGAATGTGTGATTGGAAACTCAAAGATAACCAAATTATTGTTGGCCAATGCCCTATTATTATTGTTGTTGTTGGGATCATCCATGATGTCTAATGCCCAAGGAGTAAAATAAGTTGTAAATGGCTTTTGGGTTTCTAAGAATGGACCGACTTCAAACTCATAAGATTCTTGAAATAATTTTTCAAACCTTTCTCTGCAATATTTCAAAAGACTTTGGATAGATACCTTTAGGTGTCTCAATAATGGTTGATTCAATAACACACTTCTTGATATCGGGTTCAGGTAACTCTAATGGTTGCAATTTAGCTTTCAATTTTTCTTGTTGTGAGCTACCTCCCTTAATTAATGACTTTGATTTGTTTTCAATTTTTTTTGGTTGTGTATTACTCCCCTTATCCTTCTTAACAAATCTCCCTCTACTATCCCTACTACGATTCATGTACACATATGACTTACAAAAAATCAAACTAAGGGTAGTTATCCAAATGAGGTTGGATGTCGCATAGAGTTTCTCCTTAGCACGATGCTCCTATCTTAGTTCACTAGGTTGGAAGGCCTTTAACACCATTCCATAGCAACAATGCCAAAATGATTGGATTAAACTGTGGTTGATATTATGGGTAAAATTATCCTTATAATTATATCTTGGTTTGGGCTTGTATCTATCTTTAGAATTTCCTCAGTTTACTCCTCAATGTCAATCCAGGGGTGTAAGCTTGCGAACGACGTTGCAGAAATCTACGTAAGAGATGAAACTAATAAACTAAGGGGGGATGGATGCATCTAAGAATTGGATTAAAACACACCTTTTAGCCTAAGATTCAAATTAAATAACACTTTTCAAATGAATAAAGCCCTATCTTTAATCCAAAACACACTTCCTAAATCTCATTTAATACTATTAAAACCAGTATCCAAGAATTGCATAATAAACCTTTAATTCCAAAATAAGTTTGATTTTGCTATCCCTGATTCCTAGCAGAAACTAAGACAGGAAGACTACTAGAAACTACAACAAGAATTACAGTAACATGAATTATAACAGAAAGTGTGATATACTATCGAAATGATATGCTACCAATGATGAATTCCAATCTACACAAACCAAATATTTAATTCCAGAATGAATAAAAAATACATGAATGAGTAAAGAAACCAATCACAATTTTGAATAATCAAATTTGCATGTAGAAAACCAAATTCCATGAGACTATAGATAATTAACTTATATTTAGAAAGGAAATAAACTTGAAATTGAATCACACATCAAACTAATACACTAGAAACTACAAACATATCATTGATGTGAGGAGTGGACCTTGACTCGTTGGAAGATTGATGATAGAAGTACTAGTGTGCTCTTCTAATTCAGCTCAAAAAATGCATATACAACATATTTTGAATGGTTTTTGAACATCAAGACAATATTAGATTAATAACTATATATGAAGTCTTTAGACTGATACATATTTATACTAGAGCAAGCACCGATAAGTTCACATGCTTTTTTTATGGCCTATGGCCAACAAACCATTAAGTTCGATAAACAAAAAAATATATGATTCTAATACAAACTAACATTTAGCCGTTGGCTAGAAATATAAAATAGTTTTTAACAAGCATTCGCTTCAAAATAAGTATGGAAAAAAATAGCTTGAGCACTCTCATCCACATCCTCAACCATGTCTGTAGCTTTCTGATTACTTCTTGCCAAGTCAGCCATAAATTAGTTAACATTTTAACCAATATTGGTACTTTCTTAATAATTTTATTTTCCTATTACATTCATCAAATACCTATACTTCCTATGAAAAATAATGATAGGATGGTGAGAAATATGAAGGAAAAAGGAAAAAAAAGGGTAAAATAACTGGAACACTTTGACCCCCATCAGGAACCTTGTATTTATACTTATCTATGCTTAATATCCCAAAATTACACCATAATAAGCTGACATATGAAATAATTAATTAGAGGAGGCTAAATCCTACCAAGATTTGAAATTAAATCTTGAAAATACCTCAAGGAGGACTAAGATGCCCTAGGTGGTGTCTTAGTCCCAAGGCTTGAAACTTGGGGCATAAACTCCAAAAAGGGACCTTTTTAGGTGCTTTCAAAATCAAGGTCCCAAGACCCATGGAGGACAAAGACACCCTAGGTGGCATCTTAGTCCCAATTCAAATATTAGGGACACATAGTCGGAACCATTAAATCATTATTTATCATTTGATTTTTGTCAAGATTAGCCAGAAAAAGATGTAATTTATTAGGATTGTGGATGCAAAATAGGACCAATTAAGACATAAATAAGGATAAACAAAGCAAGGTGGGCCCAAACAAGTGTGAAAATGCAAGGGTACGCATTTTCCTACACTACATGTCTAGATTTACAATGTATCATTTATCTAATGTGTGTTAGCTATTTTAGTAGTTTCCTAAAAAAGTTAACAAAAAATTGTTCACACGCATCCCATTCTCACCCCTTACTGTCATTGTATATTGCACCTATTGATGTAACTATGAAATATATATATATATATATATACAACCTATCAACAATAACCTTTTATATAATTGCAAGGTTGAGACACAAATTCCCAACAAATCTTGCACTTGTTGAACACCTTGCAAGAGCAACAAGAGGGAGTAAACATTGTCCGTTAATTGCTAGGAGCCAAAAGACCCATAATCTCTGAACACCATCTAAAATTCTCTGTGCTCACATGCTTAGTTAAATAATCAACAACATTCACCAAAGTCTCTACCTTAACCAACTTCACCATGCCAACTTCGACCATATCTCAAACAAAATGATACTGTACATCAATGTTCTTGGTCCTGGCATGAAATGTTAGGTTCTTTGCTAGACATATTGCACTTTGACTATCACAATAAATTGTCATTGTACTGTGTTTTATTCCAATATTTGAACACAATATCTTAATCCAAATGGATTCTTTACAAGCATGAGTAGTTTCCATATACTCTCCTTTAGTATTGGACAAAGCAACTATAGCCTATTGCTTACTCAACCAACAGAATGCACCACCAAATAAAGTAAACACATAAGCGTTGGTGGATCGTCTATTATCAATATCACCTTCCCAGTCTAAATCCACATAACCATGAATATCAAGGGAAATTTCATCTTTAGTCACATTACTATGATAACACAAGGAATAATATGAGGTAGCATGCAAATATTTGAACTCTTTTAACTGCATCCAACGAACTCTACCAAGATTAGACATATATCTGGAAAGAACTCCCACTACTTGGGAAATGTTTGGTCTAGTACAAACCATAGCATACATCAAACTTCCAACTGCACTCTAGTAAGGAACTCTTCTCATATCTTCCATCTTTGATGGAGATGTTAGGCAATCTAAAATAGATAACTTTGTTCCAATAGAAAGGGGAACACACAATGATCTACAATCCTACATGCTAAATCTCTATAAAATTGAATTGACATAATTACTTTGGCCAAGCCATAGCTTTCTATTCGCTCTGTATCTTTTAATTTCCATCCCAAGAATGTGCCTAGCTAAACCAAGATCTTTCATTTCAAATTTAGTAGCAAGTTGAGATTTCAATTCTAAAATCTTACCTTTCCCTTTGCCAATAAATAACATATCATCAACATATAATGCAATAAATAGAAAATGATCACCATCAGTTTTATAATAAATACAATGATCTAATTTAGAACGCTCAAATCCAAAAATCAACACATATGTATCAAATTTATGGTACCACATTCTAGGACTCTATTTTAAGCCATACAAATATTTCTTCAAAATGCAAACCAACTTACTTTTACCTCTCACCACATAGTGCTCTGGATGTGTCACATAAATATCCTCCTCCAAGTCACCATGAAGAAAAGCAGTTTTCACATCCATTTTCTCAACCTCTAAATCATAAGCAGCAACAATACCAAGAAAAAATCTAATGGATGTCATTTTTGCAATAGGAGAGAATATCTCACCATAATCAAAACCCTCAACTTGAGAGTAACCTTTTACAACCAACCTTTCTTTGTACTTCTCAATACCTCCATCTGAACCAATCTTTTTCTTTTGAAACTAGCAATTTTTCATCCTTCAGGAAATGGTACAAGATCCCATGTATCATACTTTTTCAAAGATGCCATTTCTTCATCCATAATAATCTTCTAGGATTTTGCATCATTCATACCTATTGCCTCTTCTACAAATTTGGGTTCATCCATGTTAGTATTAAAAGAAAAAATACATCTCCAATCATTAGGTGTATACCTTTTGTGTGGTTGTCTATTCCTTGTAGACCTACAAAAAGTTGAGTTGGAGGTTCTTCCTCCTCTTCTGAAGATCCAGACCTAGATGGGCTCTCCTCAACTTCTTGTCTATCCTTGGACCTAGATTCAAATTTCTTAGGTGTAGAAGGAAATTGAATCACATCTTCCTGTTTACTTTGTTCTGGCTGCAATGTAATAGAAGAAGGCTTAGTTTCTCTAAAAATAACACTTCTACTATATATTATCTTTTGTACAGTAGGTTCCCAAATCTTGTATCCTTCACACCATAACTATATATGATGAAGATACATTTCACAACCTTGTTTTCTAACTTTGTTCACCTCTCCTTTGGCACATGTGCATATACCTCGCAACCAAAAACTCTAAGTTGTCTTAATGAAGGCTTGTGACCTGACCATGACTCTATAGGAGTCTTATCAACAAGAGCTAATGTAGGAGACCTATTAATCAAGTAATAGGTAGTGGCAATAGCTTCAACCTAAAACCTTTGTTCTAGGCCAACACCACTCAACAAACTCCTAGCCTTCTGCATCAGTGTCTTGTTCATTCATTCTACAACTCCATTCTATTGTGAAGAATGAAGAGTTGTCTTCTTTCTATGAATACCATGATCTTTACAGAATCTATCAAAATCATTAGAGAAAAACTCACCGCTATTATCAATACTCAAACATTTTATTTTATTTCTAGTTTGTAACTCAACCATTGCTTTAAATTCTTTAAATTGATTAAAAACTTCATATTTAATCTTTAGAAAATATACCCATGTCCTACTATAATCATCAATAAATGAAACATGATATGTGGATTTACCAATCGAAGGAACATATACAAGACCAAACACATCAGAATGAATAAGATCTAGTAAACCACAAGATTTATGAGAACTCGAGTAAATTGATCACAATTTTGTTTTCCATAAATGCAATGCTCACATAAATAAAATTCAAGATTGCAATCAAACAAACCTTCAACAAGGTTTTTATTTTTCAAGGTCCTTAGACCTTTTTCTCCAATGTGGCCAAGTCTATGGTGCCATAACATATTTTTCTTTGTAGGTAACTTTGTCTCAGAAGAAAGAGCACCCTTGGGTACTCAAAATCCATGACCATCTACTGAAGGTGAAACACTCACTTCTTCCATAAACTTGCTTTTCACAGAAGTACTATTGCACTCAATAGTGCATGCATCAAGCTTATACAATGTGCCATATCTAACACCTCTAGAAATCACCATAGCACCTCCAGAAATCTTGCATCTCGCATCAGAAAATACTATCTGCACACCCACATCTATTATTTTTCTTACAGATAACAAATTTCATGCTAAACTAGGGATATGCAACACACCATTAATCTTTTTTATTCTACCATTAGGAAACCAGATTTTAAATTTACCATGACCAACAATGTTTAAATGTGAATCATCACCCAAGTACATGCCTTACCTCCATCAAATTCTTCATATTCAAAAAACCAATCTCTATTAAATGTCATATAGAAAGATGCACCTGATTCAATTAACCATTCATCATTACCTGTACGAGTTGCCAAATCTGCAATGAATGCGTCACCATATTCCTTCTTAGACTCAGAATCAAAATCAAATTTCTTCTTTATCTTCTTATTTTCTTCTTTGCATTCCTTACGAACATTTCCAGGCTTACTATAGTTCCAACAAATAACTTTGGACTTTCCAGGAGATTTAGATCTCCCCCTGGACTTGGATTTGTCACTCTTCTCATTCTTCTTACCTTTTTCATTAGGTCTTCCATGAACATTTAGAGCCTCCTTGGTAGTGATGGATACCTTCCTCCTCATCTCTTCAGAAAGTAAAGAACCCACCACATCTTCAGTCCTCAAAATAATAGTACTCCAAATAGCCATAACAAGAGAATCTCATCCATTTTAACACCAATTGATGCCAACTAAGCCACCAACATATCAAATGCTTCTAGGTGGTCTGTGATTCATCCAACCTCTTCCATTCTCAAGGAATACAATTTATTCCTTAAGAAAATCTTGTTCACTAAAAATTTGGCCTAATATATCTCACCAAGATTCTTACATAGCTTTTGTCTAGGGGTCTCCTCATGGACATTAATTAAAACGAAGTCTACTAAACACAATTTTATTAGACCATTGGCTTTATGATCCATAACATCATATTGAGCAGCTTGAGTAGGATCTACAGGCCTTAAAACATTCTCATCAACAACCTCCCATAGATCTCGATCTATCAACAGATCCTCCATCTTCATCTTCCACATTTCAAAATTATTTCTAGAAAATTTCTCCACCTTTATTCTCCCTAATGAACTTTCCATTTGAAAATTATTGCAACAAGATCGCAAAGTATCCTCTACACAAGTTCCCACTCAAACCTAGATTAGTTCAAAAAACCCAACAACCCACAACTAAAACCAAAGGTGATCAAGCTCTAATACCACTTGTAAGGAAGCTAAGGTAGTGAAACAACTTCCTACTCTAATATTGAGAGGAGAATAATGCAAAACTTTTACAGATCTTTAACAGTTACATAAACCTAAACATAAATAAACACGAATATCATGCATACCATGACATAGTTATTTACGTGGAGAAAACCCTTTCAGGAGAAACACCCCACACTCCCAAAGCCACCTAATATATTATTTAGTAAATCACAAATATTACAATATACTTGTAGAGAAATCTTCTCATAGGGGTATCACCACTCAGAGATCAAGAGACAACACGACTGCTATTAGACTCTCAGAATACATCACCGTCTCCCTACCATAGTCATAATACATCACCCTCATAAAATAGGATTACATTTTAGGGAAATACAAGCCAAAAAATATCCACCATTAGATCTAAAACCTAATAATTAATGGTCTATATTTACAGTGTATCATTTATCTAATGTATGTCAGTCATTTTAGTAGTTTCCTAAAAAAGTTTACAAAAAATTGTTCACACGCATCCCACTCTTCCCCCTTGATTCCATTGTATATTACACATATCGGTGTAACTAGGAAATATATATATGTGTGTGTGTGTGTGTGTGTGTATCCTATCAACAATAACATTTATATAATTGCAAGGTTGAGACACAAATTCCCAACAATTATGAACTTATTAAACAACTTGGGTAGTGGAAAAGGTTGTGGTGCTAGAGAACAAGTTATTCCCATCCCTATACAATCTAACACACAAGAACCACTAGTGGTCTTGGTTATTTCCCATTGAAAGAAATGAAAGAATCAAATAAATCCTCACTTAAAATAAAGGAGAGTACAAAATATTACAATCTAAAGAGTCTTGTGTAATTATGACACCTTTTACTAAGTAAGAGATCTCTTTGTCGCAAAATAAAGGAAAATCTACTATTGATCAAGAGAGCATCTTGTCAAGACTCATTCAAGATCGGTTGATATCTCTCCCTCCAAGAACATGAAAGAAATTTTACAACAAGAATTAATTTTGTGCATATCATAGAGTTCATGGTCATTCTACTAATGAATCTAAGGCTTTGAGTAATAAAATTCAACATCTTAAGGATTGTGTTACTCTTCCTTGTGTTGATGCACCTAGTTCCTCTAATCAATACTAATTTTCATGGTTCTCATCAATCTTCTCGGCTCATCCTTGTCTTGCACTAAGTGGGGACAAGGGGTTAGGTAGGCTTGTCCTCGTATAGCACTTGTTGTTGTCTCTTTTGGCTATTTGACCACCTTCCATGTATATAGGAGCAAGCTTGGAATGTGGACGACATGCCTTGAGTTGGATCGGATATGATATACTAAGTTATCTTTAGTTGTTGCATTTTCGGGATAATCCCTTATCCATGATGTAGTTTCATTTGAGAACATATGAATTGGAATAGGGCTTTCCAAATAAGCTCTCATGTCTCCTTCTACTTTAAAGAAATTGCTCACAACAATGGTGTTAGCAACTAATTTAAAGTGGGGGCATACATTGACACTCATATTTCACTGTGAGATTTTCTTTATTCTTGTGATGCATCCTTTTCTTGGTGGTGTCATTAGGTTTGATTTCCTTTGAGAGTGTGATATTTATTTGACTTGTCCTCTCTTGGAGACATTAGGCATGATGTTCCCTATGGAGAGACCTTACATGAACTAAGAAAAGTCCCTTTGAACAAATTTTTACTTACATGTTCATAAGCTCAAAGTTTCATTTTGTGCACTCTATTGAAGTTATCAGAGGGATAGCTTTGGTATGGTTAGTATGATGAGAAGCCTAAACAAGGGCATTAATTTCTCATTTTTGGTGAGAAATTGATACAGAGGCATGAATTTTTCACTAAGCCACCCTCTTTGGATACTCACCCAATGGATAGCATGAAGTTTCGTTGCTTGAAAGTGAGCATGCATTTAGGAAAAACAATTGATACCTAGTCCACATCATGTTGGATAGACTTTCGAGGCTTGATCCACCCCTTTTTTATTTATTTTGGTTTTTCTCTTTTCTTTCTTTAATTCTTTGACACTGTATTTTTATGTATCTTGATGTTACATATCACACCTCATGCATGTCCTTTTGTGCTTATGTTGGTTTAACATAGGATCTTGGATCTTGAGGGCTTAACCATCCCCTTGATCTTTTTCATTCTATATCATCCACATTAGTACACTTAGAACCCTCTTGAATGTCTACTTTAGTGTGATTTTGAAGCAAGTTCCTCCTCTCACTAAAGTGGGGGCTAAATGTAGCGATGGAAAAAGTATCCCTTTTCCTCAATTAATTTGGGAATAATTAACAGAATGAGCTAAGTGATGCCTTAATTTGGTGTTGTAATATGTTTTACCTATTCACATTAATTTTTGGGCCCTTTTCATTAAAATTGGCTTCTTTATGCCTTAATTTATCCTATCTTGCATCCAAAAGCCTAATTTAATGCATTTTTCTCAAGATAATCCTAGCATTTAACAAATGACAAATCATAATTTAATGTTTGAGTTGTGTGTCCCAAATCTGGTGATTTGGGACTCATACACCACCTTGGGCGTATGGGTTCCACCTAGGTCTCGAGGCCTAATTTTAAGCATTGCATTGAACTTAACACTTCTTGGAGTTTTTGTCCTGAGTTTGAGCCATTGGGACTCATATGCCCAACCTAGTGTATGAGTCCCACTATAATCAAGACCTATTTTAAATCTGGTAGGATCTTATTATCCCATATTTGATGTCAGCATGTAGTGTTGTAATTTTAGGAAATTTGGCATAAACAAGTATAAATACAAGCTTATTTCATATAATTTATCCTATATTCTAACAAGAAATCTAGCAAATTCAAGTGATCTTATGAGCATTCAAGTATTCATTCAAGTGCATTCAAGAGAAAATCATCAAGCATTTGGAGTAGAATTCAAGATTCAAGCATCATGTCAAAGTCTTCATGCATCATGTGTGTTTTTGAGTTAACATTTGTGATGTATGTTTTCATGATTCAAGTAAGCATTCAAAGACATTATCTCATATCAAGATCAAGAGTCAAGATCCACATTCATGCTAGCCATTTCACACTAGTTTGTAGCCTTTATTGCAAGGGTTTGGTGAGTTGCAACATTACATTTGTTCATTCATCATTCCTTCATGCTATTTCATTTTATTTCAAGGTTTAATTACCAAAACGAGGTTTGACCAATGCAAGCCCATATTCCCTAACACAACAAAATTTTCCCCTCTTTATGTGTGATTGCAGATTTTGGTGAATTGGAGATTGAAGATCCTTTGAAGAAAAAGTTGCAAGATTGAAGAAAGTTGTCAAAATTGTCAAGAAGTTGTCATCTTCATGGAAACTCGCCTATAAATCAGAAATCAAACCTTTCAAACTTAGAGATCATACAATACGAAATCTACAAAAGATCACTAGAGGCTACAATTTTTTTAGTCAAACCCTAATACTAGGACTAAATTGCCCCTTTGGGTGTATGAGTCCTAGTATACCTCTTTTTACCAGTTTTTGTAGATCTTGATTTACAAGCAGAAGATTCCAAATTCTTCCCAAATTCCTATAGCAAGACTAAATCGCTCAACCTAGCGTATGAGTCTCAATGCACTTCAAAAATCATAATTTTAGAGTTGTAGACCTTGCTTGGAATCCATCAGTTTACCAGGTTCCTTTTTGTCTGATTTTTGTTTGTTAATTGGATTTCATGTTTCAAGTTTCTAGGATTGTGCATTAGACTTTTCATTTCTCCTTTGAAGCTTCATTTTAATGGTGAACCCATGTTTAATCACACCTAAGGAAACCCCCTTGTGTGTCCTTCCCTCAGTTGAGTCACTTGGCTGAGGGATCTTGGTTTCCAAATGAACTGAGAGTGAAATATGTCCCTAACCTTAGTTCCATCTCCCAAAAGGTGGAACCCTATTTCCTTCAGTTCATATACATAAAAACTTTAAAATATATATTAATACCTACAAATAAAGCTATTAAAAATAACATAAAAGTATATACTATTTACTACAGTTTTCAAAGTAAAAACAAAATAAAAGATTACCAAAATAATGAATGGCAACTTTTTGAAAAGTAAAATTAAAATTTATAGAGAAAAATAAAACAATTGTATTATAAATAAGATAGCTATACAAATAAAACCTAACTAAAAAATGTAGAATAAAACAATTATTGAATACAAGTTAAAATTTTATGGGTCCATGTATTTATGTAGAAATGAAATAGTTCTAAAGGAAAATAAAAGAACTCTTGAATAAATAAAATAGTTTTAGAATGATATCTTCTGGAAATTTTAGGTAGATGTATTCAATATATCTATACTAGTTTATTTATTTTTCATGATTATATATAGATTTTATACTTTATTTATAAATTTAAGCAATTAGATATTAATTTATAGATTATTCAAGTATATAGTTTGTTAGAATAGATTATCAAGTATTCAGTTAATTGATGATGACCAAGTTGTATAATTTACTAATATATAATTTATTTAAATTTGATATCAATTGATAAATTTAAATATTCAAATTTATATTTGTTTGTTTAGTAAATTTTTCATTTTATATCAATTTTAAAATGCATTTTACATCAATGTTTAATTAACTTAAAAATCAAAATTTTAGGGTAAAATTATGATTTTATTCAAAGAAAGCTAATTACACACAAAATAGGTTTTGAGATAGCTATAGCCATCAAGAAAGATAAATTAAGAATAACACATCGAGGATGCCTATAGTACCACTAAATCTTACTACTGGTGACACCAAAACTATTATATGTACCATTTCTCCTAACCAAAGAACAAAAAATATTCTAGCAAATCATTTTGGATAAGTTGAAGAATCTGATGAGTTTAATCTTGTACCCATCCTCCCCAACTTGTAACATTCCAATTACCCATTTTCTCTAAGGCCCCCCTTTTTTTTTTTTGTAAAGGTGCAATGTACTGATATTAATAGGAGTAAACGCTTTTGACCGGAGCTATGAACTAGGTACAAGAAACCACAAGAAATAACCAAACCCATGAGCACAAAGGTCCAATGAAGGTACGAGGCCTACAAGCACTTTGGCCCAGCGAGGGTTTGATCTAAGGCCCACTTAGTTAGATAATTAACAACCTAATTCTACTCTTGAAGAAATAGACAAATGAAATTGAGTCAAAATTTGTGGCTACAAGAATACTTTTCCTAGCCATTTATATCAATATCCATGAGAAATATTATAAGATTATTTTATTCAAAAAGGAAACCAATATCATAGAATTTATTTCGACAAATTCACCGCCAACAATTCATTGACCAAAAATTCACCTCCAACAATTCCCCATGGGAAAATTCACCGCCATGACAAATTCACCGGTAGCGGAACGCATGAATTTGTCATGGCGGTGAATTTATTTAAATTCACCGACAAATTAACCGTCAAGTAAAATTCACCGCAAGCAATTCACTGTGGTGGAAACTTAACCACATGAATATTATTTTCTTAGAACCTTTATTTCACGTATAATATTTTTCCACCCCTATACACTAGCCTTATCTAAATCCTTAAGCATTACTCATGCTCCCATTTGATTATTTTATGCAAACCCGCATAAGTAGAGAAGAAAATGCTCCCATTTGATTATTTTATGCAAACCCACATAAGTAGAGAAGAAAATGTAATATACGACAACGTACGATCAAGACAAGATAAGATCATATACGCAAAAGATATATCAAGGTAAGATCATGTTAAAATTCTCTAAAAAATAGCAAGATGTAATAATTTTAGATCAAATAGTGAAAGATGGACATGCTCTAAAATAGAAAGATATATCAATGAAGGACCAAAAGCTATTTTAATGCTCATGATAGCTAAATATAAGTAGTGTAAACATATAAGAGTACAATTCCCAAGATAATCTAGATGCAAGTGTATAAAATAAAGTAATTTAAGGTAATGGGATAAATCGTATAGGGACTAAGGATCAAAGGATAAAACATAAGGGATTAGAGGGTAAAGGATCAACACCATAAATTAAATAATAAATGATCAAAGGATCAAAGAGAACGGAAAATACAAAATAAAAATAAACTGTGATGAAAAAAGACAAGCATCGAGTATAAGAGAAAGGTAGAAATATAAATGAGACAAGACATAGAAAATTAGGGGTGGGAAGGATAAAAAATACCTTCCAAGTGAGGGAAAGCCTAAGATAAAAGGCCAAAAGAAAGAACTAAATTAAAATAGGAAAAATAAAATCAATAGTAAACTTAAAAGGAAAAAATCAAATCACTTAAAATTTCAAACCTATATATGTGTAATTTTATATTTTAAAAATATACAAACAATAAAAATATGTATGAGAATTGATTTCAAATTTGAAAATTTTAAAGGAACTTATGGGAATAGATTAAGGATAAATATTAATAGGGATGAAATAAATGATTAAGAGGACTAATGGGAATCAAGGGAAAAAATATGTGGACTAAGGAGACTTAAGGGGGATTATTAAGTTCACTTAAATCTATCATCCTTTTAAAAATTTGACAAATTTATGATTTTTAAATAAGATAATTAGGAATCACTTATTTTTAGTGTGATATTGACTGTTTGGGTCAATTCAATTTCTATCTTAATTTTTATCAAATAATATAATTATTCACCACTTCATACTCATTTTTGAAATTGTAATTTCATGCTTTCTTTAATTCAATTTTAGTGTTATGTTTTAGGAAAAACACAACAATACTACAAGTTGTGCTAGCCATCAGAAATTGTTCAAAATTTTGAGATTCACATTACATGTGCATTATACTTTTACATCCACTTGACTATCTAACAGCTATGCATAAGATAACAAAATCACATCATATGATAACCATTCAATTGCCAGTGGAACCACCACTGTTGATCCCTACATCCTCTTGAAGGATCCCATCTACAAAAGCTTGATCATTTGACACAACCTCCTCAACCTCTAAGGTGTTTAACTATTGTGGTCCATGCTGTCTTTTTGGCCCAGCAACCTCGTTCACCACTCTTTACAACTCATCAAACGCCCTTCTGAAAATCTTCACCTCTTTTAGATTGATCTCATCTTTGGTAATGGTTGTTGAGCCTTCCCTAATCAAGCTCCTGAATTTCTCCAATGAAACTTCGATATGTATTGAAACCTGCATTACAACATTAGCACATGTGAGTCTTCTTAGTGACTCAATAAGCCCCCTCTTTATTCCCTTAAACTTATCATTTCTCCTGGATTTCCAAATATACCACATAATCTCATTAGAAAGCAAATGCCAAAATAGTTTACATTCAGATTTGATTGTCAAATCACAAAAAAGAATGTCCTGCCAATTGATTTTACTATTTTTGTCACATATTTTCATCTTATGACAAAAAATGTTCCAAATTTCTTGGGCAGAAAAACATTCAAAGAGTATGTGCTTAATAGATTATGGGGTCCTCAAATGTTGCACATGTCCATATCCAAGCAATTAGATTTGAAAGATTTTTTTTGTAAAAGAACTAACCACCTTAAACAAGCATTTTTGGGTTCCATATAGCCACACAAAGGAAAGGATTCTTTTCCAGTCATTGGAGTTAAGAGAGGATGACGAACAATTATTAAGATGCTCAAGAATTAGCTCATTATTAGTAAGTGAATTATACACAAATTTAGCTTTAATGCTGCTAAGATTAGAACCATCTCTCCAAACAATGATGTTGTAAATACTTTTTCCCTCCTCTACTGTATCAGGAAGACAAGCATCCCTATAGGCTTCCAGGATAGTATTGTAAGTTCTAACATTTGACTTAGGTAAGCTAAAATTTTCCTTAAGATTGTCCCAACTAGAAATGCACCCATTGGATAGGCTATCAACAAAGGTTTTGATGCCTATCTTGTGCCAATTTTTAGTTGAGAAACCTTGAAGCAGGGTGAGAGTTTTCCCTTTATGCTCCAGATTCCACCAGATGGAACGGTAAGAGAAGCACTTCCTATTGTTTTTGAGGGTGATAATGTTATCTTTGAGACATTCATTATGCATTGTTAGCTCACAAAACTTTAAACACGATGGACCTAGCCAGAACCATAAGGTGATTACTGAGGATGATATCACTCAAGGGTAGAGATTTCCACAACATTGCTTGCTTAGGCATAGCTTTTAAGATATTGTGTCTAACCTTGAGACTCTCCACGGTTCATTTCCTTCCAGTGATTTGAGAATCCACTTAGCTTCCAGGGAAATCCCTTGCAATCTAAGATCTTTTAGCTCGATACCCCCTTGTAATTTACTCAAGCAACACCACTCCCATTTGATGGAGTGCCTCTTCTTCTTTCCATTCACATCCAACCATAGGAAAGACCTAATCCTCTTATGGATATCATTGACTTGGTAGCTACTGAAAAACCAAATGGAAGCGAAATAGATGCTATAGGAGGAAAAGACCTTCTGACACACCTGAATTCTTCTAGCCAATGAAAGATATTATATGTTCCACTTGTTAAGCTTTTCTTCAATCTTTTTTTTGATCCAATTCCACATTTCCTTGAGGTCTGCGCAGACTACAAAAGGTATTTCCAAGTAGCTCACAATTTTGTTGGGTCCCCCCACTGAAATCTATAAGCCTTTAGCTAGTCTAGAGGATCTTCTTTCCACCCCAAAAAGGTAGACTTGGCCCTAGATAATTTATCCCCAAAGGCCAGAAAAAAGAGGTAAAATTTTTGCATTAGTGAGTCCAGATTGCTTTGCTCAAGCTCTACAAAGATGGATGTATCATTTGCAAATTATACATTGATTAGCTCATTCTGATCTGGAAGGAAGATCCCTTTTATCCTTGGGGAGAATGTGTTATCCCTTAACACGTAGAAGAGAGCATATGAGGCAATAAAAAATAGTGCAAGGGCTAAGGGGCACCCTTTCCTTATGGATCTCTCAAGCAAAATATTCTCAGTTAGAATCCCATTTACATCTATTTGTGCAGAGGCATCCTTTAGGAGCGTATCAACCATGTCACATAATTTATTGGGAAATCCAAAGGCCTGGAGGACCGTCCTTAGAAAAACCCACTCAACCCTATCATATGCTTTTTCAAAGTCCAAGAGAAGCAGAGTTCTGGTTGGAGTTCTGGTTGGAGTTCTGGTTGGAGTTCTTAGCCCAATCCAATGCTTCCCAACTAGTGATTAGGTTCTCAACAATGTATCTTCCCCAGTCTGGGTACTATTTATGAACTTGGGTAGAATGTTGACTAGTCCCAAGGAAATTATTTTGGCAAGTATTTTGTATGATACATTCAACAATGTGATGGGCCTCTAGTTCTTCACCAGAGTCTTATCTCCTCCCTTCGAGAGAAGTTTAATAATACCTCTATTGATTTCCCCTCCCAAAGATATTTTTTCTAGAGCCTCCTTGTACACTTGAAGAAGGTCCTCAGATACCCAGTCAGAGAATTCTTTATAAAATTCCATTGGAAAACCATCCTAACCAAATGATTTATCATTGTTCATGGAAGAGATTACATTTAAAATTTCATCTTTGGTGATATTTGCTTCCAATTTAACACTAGCATCCTTTCTAATCTTCCTTGGGATGAGGCTTTTAATCAGGGCCCTAGCACTGTTCCCTTGCTCTCCCCCATCTTTTGATTTGAACAGCTCCTTGAAGGAGTGAAATTGACCTGAGATACCTTCTTGAGTATCACAAAGTTGTGTACCATCCCAGACTTGATTCACTTGCTCTTTTATTCTCTTTTCTTTCAGAAACTTGAAAAAAAAATGGAGCCTTTATCACTACAACTAAGCCAATTCAGCTTAGCTCTGACTTTTTCCCCATCACCTTATGGGATTTCAATTTTCTAAGGTTGTCTTTGGCAAGTACAAGCTCTTCATGTGCTTTTTCATTATTAGGGTTTCTTTGCAGCCTAGTTTCAGCTTCTAAGAGTTGATCTTGCAGATCTTTCTTTTTTTCCTACTATTAAGGGCCCTCTTCTTACCAATTACTTTGAAGAGAGATCTTCACCCTTTAGCATTTGCATTCCATCTCTCAATGGTAGAGGATTCTTTCAACATCCATTTATTTATTTCCCTGAGGGATGCAATGGCCTCTTAGCTTGATCAATATCCTTTAGGAGCTGAGTGTTGAGGATGAAACCATTTTCTTTCCTTACCTTCCTGATTGAATTATGATGGTGAGTGAGGCTTTCTTTGATCGGGTGATGATCAGAGAGGGTGTAGGGATACACCTGCACTTTGATGCCATCCTCGTTTGGGCTAAAGCTAAAGATATCTTTATTCACATAGAACCTATCTAGCCTATGATAAATCCTGCCTCCACCTTTTTGTGCATTGCACCAAGTGTATGAGACACCATTACACTGTTTCTTGCCTCCTTCTATAGGGTCAGCCAGTCTAAGCTTATTTTTGTACCTCAGCTAGAAGTGTTTTTCATTGCCTTTCTAGGCCATGTCGAAGCCTCTCCATTTATCCTCACACTGCTCCACCATATTAAAGTCCCCTCCCACAATCTAGGGAATGTTTTTCATCCCCTCCATCCATTTCCAAAGATAAAATATTTCATTGTGGTCATTGGGAGCGTAGACAGAGCTCAAACACCAAATGCAAAACCATCTCTCTCAAGAGTAACCCACACCACCCTATTGCAAGGGATGGAGCCACTCCCAGTGATGAATTGAGCCCAAAAGTTGGAAACCAAGATGGTAACACCCCCTCTGCCCCTCTCATGTGTGGTGGAGAAGGCCTTAGCACTATTCCAAATAAATTTAAGGCTTGTTTCTAGCGTAAAGCCAGTTGCTTTTGTTTCTTGGAGGCAAACAAAGTCCTTTTTCTCAAGATTTATAAACCTTCTTATGATATATTTTCTGTTAGGGGACTCCACTCCCCTGACATTCCATGAAATATAGTTAACACTCATTTCCAGATGTCATTTGGGTTTCTTCTTGTTCACTGTTAGGGTGATCAACACACTTAGTCACTTTATCCTCAGTTCCCAGTCTCTTGGTGACCGGGGACTAGAGCATAGTGCTTATCTTTTTCCTTTTTGTTTTAGTAAGAGCCAGTTTCTTGTTTCCCCCTATGGGGATGTTGTTCTTCCTTGGCCTTCCTATGCCATTCTTTTTCTTAGCTAGTGGGTATTCCTACCCTTTAGTTACACCCTCCTCAAATTTACAACCTATGAGGTTGGTTGGGTTTTTACAAGTCTTGGTGGCTTCCTCAAAACTGTTTGCAGAAATCCCATGGGAGCTAGGCCTGGATTGAACAGGTTGGGGGAAGTCAATTCTAGTATTAGTCTTACTTTCTATAAGGGTTTGGTTATAAATAGGTATGCTACCACTAAGGGTTAGGCCAACGTAGGTAGAATGCTCACAGATGGTGGGGGAGGCCTCCACTGGCGAGGATTGGCTAGGTCCTGATGGAGTCAACCTAGCCATCAAAGAATCACTACCCGTTTCGGGCTCAAGTTGAGCTTTTGCATCCTCAAGATAAACACATTTCATCGGGGTAGATTTTAGGAGGTTTTCGGTCTCACCCAGCAGGGCCCCTTGACTATTTGTAGGCATGTTGCTGGCATAGGCCTCATCACTAGTGGGCTTAGCAATTTTATAACCAAACCTACTAGAGGTCTTATCAATTTGTAAGAGAGTTTCATTAGGGGGCTTTTAGTTCTAGGCCTTATAGCCAGGCCTTCTTTAATTCTCTTTCGGATATCTTTCAGGGAAAGTTGTTGCGCGTCAGGGTTTTAAGCCAGGCATTGCTTCAGGTATGCCACAAAATCTTTGCCACCTGTGGTGTCGTCGTCCTCAAGGATGACAAATGAATTACGCAAGTTCGGGCTCCCCTAGCACTCTGGTGGCGAGCGGACAAGCAGAGGTTCGCTCCACATTGGCGCTTCAGTTTCTGAGGGAACAACGGGGCAAGCATCATCACGCTTTGGCGGCAAAGACAAGCGTTGAGGGGGGACTTTAGAAGAGAGACCTTCTATGCCCTCAATGGTAGAAGCTGAGTCTTTCGAACCTGGGGTTTCCCCCTCCACAACCTAATTATTATCAACATCTTGAGCATTCTGATTATTATCAAGATTGTTTGATTTTTTCTTTATAACAGGACAATTTTTTCTAATGTGGCCCTCCTTGCGTAGAGGTAGCATGCATTGATGCCTCCCAGGATTTTTAGGGGACAAACTATCAATGAGTATTCTTCCATGATAATTATCCTTTCCAACAATTCAACACTAGGGTTTAGTGACTCTAGGGCCCAAGCGTCCAAGTGCAGAAGGGTTGCTTTTGCCTAGTCTATGCGTACCACCTCGCCAATGGGTGCTAGGATTTGAGGGATAATATTCCAAAAATCAAGCTGTAAGTTTTTTAACACAACCCACCTCGGGCAGGAGAGGGCCAAAATCTCATTTGCAATGGCCATCGGTGACCAGGGGAAAGCCCTAAACGTGCAACCGCCCACATTCCAATATGGATTCTCTAGGGTTTTCTTTTGCATAGGGTTGTTTGCCAAAAATATGACGAATAAACCCTGTTGTATCATCCTACAAAATTTAACTTGAATCCTAGATTTCGTAGCCCAAACTTTAGAAAACCAAGTGTTAAAGAACTTTTGAGCTGGGATTTTATTTATGTCAACAACAACAAGAAAAATAATAGTCTTTTAGTTTAATTCTTCCATTAGAAATTATAGACTTTAGTTCTGGATTAGGAGCAATGATAAGGTCTTGGGGAGATAAAGAGGGAAGTGTACCTTCCTGTTCTCCCTCGCCAATAATTTCTTCGACCAGAAACTTTTCTTTCGCAAAGATTGTTGCATTTTCGTCCACCAACGCCTCCTTAAACGACTTTTGGGGAGTGCCAAAGGGGTTATCGTCAAGGTTCAGAATGTTCCCATTTGGAAAGGCATCAAAATTTCCCATACCTCCCTCCATGAATGGATGAAGGAACCAGGTTGCAACGGCTCTTCAGAGCAAACACACAAGTGCTCACACAAAACAAGGAAAGCCCAGATAAGAGTAAAATTTTAGAGAGAAAAAAGAGAGGGCACCATGGAATGCAAACCTACGTGGGGGAGCACACCAACTCCCCCATCAATGGAATCCACGTCTATAACCGTACGCTGCCAACCAAGACCCGAACGCTCTCCAGATTGAATCCTTTCTTCTTTCTATCTATGTTAAAGTCCCAAAAACTAGTTTTTATTAGTAAACACCATTTTTAAGGAGTGATGCTCACCTTATACAACATAATTTTTTTTCTATGAAGGATAAAATTCAATTTTTTTCAAATTTAGATTTCTAACTATGATATCTAACTAGTTCATTTAGTTTCATAGTGCTTTACTAGATCAAGGACATCAATACCTAGCTTGGACATATTTTTCAAAATTTTATTTTGATAATCTGCTACTTTTCCACATGTGCAGAACAGAGAGCTTGATTTTCGGTGAAAAACCTATGTTTAATCAAAATAAAAAATAAATATATAATAAAACCAAAACATATTAAAATTATATTCAATGGATAGCTCATTCTGAGGACTACCATCATCTAGTTGGGTCTATGAAGTCTCCTCCATTTTCATCCTCAACTCGAGCTTTGAAGGGAAAAATTCTGTAGAAATTTGGTGCCAGAGGGGGAGAAGGGGGGAGAAGGGGGGAAAAGGGGGGTTCGAATGAACCCAAGTTCGAGCGAATCCCCCTTGGAGGTTAGCTCAAACCTAGGTTCATTCAAACCCAGGTTCAAGTGAACCCCCTCTTGTAGTCAATTTTCCATCATCTTCGTCATAAAAAAAATGCAAAAAAAGTGAGTTCCATCATTTAATATGGTGTGCTTGAACCAAGGTCCATTCGAACTCCTTTTGGGTCCATTTGAACACCCCAGTTCGTGTGAACCCCTAAAAAGATTTTTTTTTTCATAGGAGCGTTTTTCCAATTTTCCTTCCTCACTAGAATTGGAAACAAGTTTTGTGGGTTTACCCATTTTTAAATATAAATCAAACCATATCACTTGTTTCAAATATCATATCAATCACATGTAGTATCTTCTTATCTAATATTCAATTATTTTAATCATATACATGTGACACAATTTTGGAGATTCATGCCAATAGCAAGTACTAGGTGACTACAATGATACGACTTATTTTGAGGTTCATAATAAAAAAATATAGATCCCATTATGAATATTTTTTACTTTTCTCAAATATGTTCCCTACAAGAAACATTATGCCCTCACTTTCTTCCAATTTTATTAGCTTTGTCTCCTCTATATAGAAGAATAAGTAATAATTCATATTTTCTAAATTTATATTTTAATGATTGCAAAGACACCCTCTAACATGATTCTTATAAAGAGAAAATATATTACAAGAATATATATACGCATGAACATATATATTTTTCTAAACATCAATTATAATAATGCTGAAACCTTTTCTAGAAAATCTTAAAATAAGTTCATAATATCTGCAAAATATTCAAAATATTCATCTTCATCTTCATCTTGTATACACATTATCTACAATGTGAGGTACCATTATCCATTCACCCACACATTTAGTTTATTCATCTTTCATATAACCTTGATATGTGTTTGCAGTAAATAACATGAGTAGTCCCTCATTCAAAACATCCAGTTTTGATTGTTTTTTCTCATCACATAATATATCTATTATTATATATCCTTTAACAATGGTGTGACATTCTTATATCTACCCCTACATAAAAATAAATCAATAAAATTTAATTTTAAATTTTAAAAACACTTTCTCATATACAATTTTAAGATTAATAATATAAATAAAACTTTATTGTGTACTTTTAGGTTTCTAGATTTTAATTGTTTTGTTTGTTCATTTTCATATTTCCTTCTTCTATTTTCATTCTTTATTTTTTTCATTTTTTCCATTTAGTAGAATTTAGTTTATTTGTATTTCTTTATGTTTTGTTTATATTTTTCCATTCTCTTATCTTAGTTTCTTTTATTTTCATTGTTTGGTTTTTCATTTTCTTTTTTCCTTCTTTCTATTGGTTTTCTTTATTGTTTGTTCATTTTTTTCTCATATTATTATTTGGCAGATTTGTAATCTTCTTTTGGTTTGTTTTATTTTATTTTTATTTTTAGCCTTGGTAAGAATTATTGTCTATTATTTTATATTCTTTTTTCCTATGATTTCTAGCATTAAGTTGGTTTTCTTATCATTTAAAGCTTGTCTTGGTATATTTGCCTCTTATTTGGTTTTATTTTTTGTTGAATTTATTTATCTTAGTTGTTGGGTTATAATTTTATTTAATTATTTTTAATTAGTCTCTTGTTGAGTTTTGTACTTGTCTTTCTCTTTTCCCTCTCTCCTTTTCCTTACCCCTCTCCTTTTTTTTTATTTATTCAAGGGGTAAACGCTTTTGACCGGAGCTATGAACCGGATACAACCATTCAACAATACCACCCCAACGGGGTTTGAACCTTGGTGGCAAGAACAACGACGCCACCTATAAACCATCACACCATGCCAATACCGGCCAAAAAATTTAATATTAAGGTTTGGGCCTTGGTTGTTGGCACTATAGGCAAGAAGCCCCACCAGTTCACCAAGGAGCCTCCCCTTAATAGGAGGGTAAATAACAAACTCCATTGTTGACGCGGTAGAGAGTGGCCCCGCGAGGTTTGAACCTTGGTTGTTGGCTCTACAGGCAAGAAGCCCCACCATTTCACCAAAGGGTTGCCCCTTTACCCCTCTCCTTTTTAACTATCCAAGTTTGCTTCTATTATTTCACTCTTATTCTCTATGCTCAACATCTGATGATTGATCATGGAGTATGATTTGAAATGTTTTATTATTTTTTTATGCAAAAAAGATTATACACAGTTGCAATCCAGAAATATTATGCACTTATTGATTATGGACTATGGTAACTTTATGCAATTAATTAAATGATAACTCAACTAGTTATAGAAAATTACCATTTTGAGCTCATGAGAGGATAACCATAAATTTATTAATTCATTAAATGGATAATGAGAATAAGTTACTAAGTAGAAGAATGAGTAAACTTGTGAGGAGATAATGATAAATTGAATTAGTTTATTTCATAATTTTTTAATAAGAAAGTTATTAATTTGAAGAATGAATTCAATTGTGGCAAAGATATGAAAGGATAATTATGGATTTATTAATTTATTTAAATAGATAATTAGCTCATCTTAATTAAGTAATAAAATATTCTTTAATTAATTGATTAAAAATATTTGATATATGATAATAAATGGTAATAAATATGATAATGATTAATAGTATGATAAATGATGATGATAATAGTAATAAATGATTGATGACTAGAAGAATATTTTTTAGTGTCTCTCATAAGCATCACATGTGAAATGCTTATAACATCATTGAACAACATGTTCATCATTCAAACATTGTCTATCATATCAATTTGGTGATTTCTAATTCCATGTTTGATGTCAACCTCTAAACCATTATGTCCACCCTTATCATGATTACTCTAAAAATATCCAAACAAAAAGCTTATTTATAATTTGATTAAATTGAAAAGGTGCAAAAAAAATTCATAACGATTTGAATTGCCAGGTGCAACTATTTGACGTAATAAAATATTTTTCTATTTTGAAAACATTTTCTATATAAATTCATAAAAATAATTGAAAATAATGTTGCATCAAATGTGTATCATGTTATTTATCATCACTAATATAACTTCATGATCTTTTAAAGACTTTATGTTCATCATGGCTTCATGGGCTGAGCTTAACCATCATACACTGAGTGTTGAATGCTTCGGTGGCTGGTGTGGGCCCACTCAAACCTTCCATTTTCATTTTTTTTTTCCCTAGTGCTCCTTGGACCCTTCACGATGGCGGTGACTGTCAATAGTTAAATTTTAATTTAGATTTTAAATCTGTATCTCCCATTAGCAAGGAGTTATTACATCTTCCCATGCATTTGACTTCATTGAATAGACCAAGCTTGAAAAAATGGTATTTCTATAAGCGGATTTAGAGAACTACCTGTGTTGTCATGCGTAAGCAACACCATTTCTTCGCTCATCAACATAATCCAGCAATATCATCTTGAATATATCAACATCTTTACTAGATGGAGAAGGCAACCCATTCGATAATATTGGATTCTATAGTTCCTTCAAGGTAAGTCAAATGATCCAATCATCATCTGTGATATTGATATTACATGTTTTTTTTATCTATTGTAGTGTTAGAAATTCGCTCTAGTTGAAAACAAGCAATTCAATGCTTTAACAAATATGGAGACACAAATGGTCGATGAAAGTGAAGTTGCTTCCATGTTATTACTTGGTTGCCCTAAAATCATCAACAGAGAAAATCAGGCGTTCAAACCAACAATCATCATCGTATTGCAAATGTTTGACTTTGGAGGGTGTGTATTGAACATGATATACCTCTATGATATCATATCAAATGCATTTCTTGTGTAATTTTTTTACCTTGATAATCTAATTTGTGTATATTATTACAAAAACTAATTATGACATATGAAAATACATTTCTTGTGTAATTTTTTTACCTTGATAATCTAATTTGTGTATATTATATACAAAAACTAATTATGACATATGAAAATACATTTCTTGTGTAATTTTTTTACCTTGATAATCTAATTTGTGTATATTATATACAAAAACTAATTATGACATATGCAAAGATTTCTTATAATTTTAGTAGGGTGTATTGTGGATTGGCCTATGTAATTTGTGGAGATAGCATTTAGATTATTTACATGTAGGTAGGCATGGATGTGTGATTCCACATGCATGAGAAGAAAATAAAGGAGTAGAGGGAATATAAGAGGAAGGAGAAGGGGATTGGAGAAGCATACATACTTGGGTGGGGTCAATCGGTGATCAGGAAGGCCTATGGCTTGGAGAGAGTACCTTCATTGCACAAGGGAGGGGACTTTGTCTAGCATCTCCCATTGTTGAGAGTGCACATCATAATTTTTGACAGAGGGGGCTCACATTCTCGTGGCCCCCACAAGATACTAAGTTAAAATAATTTCAACAGTGTTATTGTATCCTTCGTTTCCTTTAATGGTAGCAACATCTTATTCTATGATTTTAAAATGAACTAAAGATATGTATCAATCGAAGGTGGAATGGTAATTTCTCCTTAGAAAAATGTATAGGGTTGAATATAGAATAAACTTAATTGCAATTCCCCTACAAAAGCTATGCATCCATTTAATCCATTCCCTTTATTACAGTGTATAGGGTCATAGAGAGTAAACTAAACATCTATATATGATATACCCCTTCCCATGCTAGCTTAAAGTAGATTGATTTTGAGTCTCATTCTCCACTAATCGGTGAAACTAAGAGTGTGCATAAAGCAGATTAAATTTGATAGGTTGAGACTTAACATAAATTCATGATATTGGTAGGGTTATACATATGATAGCATATTTGTTGTTGAATGGGTATACATTAGTATGGTTAAGGTTTTCATTTATGGAAATATAGATAGGTAGATAGGTGGTTTATGTAAAATCACTGAACAATTTAATACATTTGATTAACACTTTATTTAAATAAAAATTAGGCAAGTATTTAAGATATCATTATTTTAAAGATAAAATTTTATCTTTTTAATGACGATTAAGAAGTTTATTTGGACATGTTGATCATATATGTCTATCAAAGTCACAATTGACTATTTATTATTTAAATTTGAAGGATGTATGAAAACATGATTATCATAAAAATTAATTTTAATTTTATAATATAATGGTGCTATATAATGTAGTACTAAACCTTATAAAATCTTATACACAATTTCATATCCATCACCATAGTAAAATATGACATAACTATTCTTGTACTACCATTCATTTCTATGAGGAAGAGTCTACAGTCTGAACTAAAACCAAGAGATCTAATCATCAACCTCAAAGAAGTAGTAGTCTATTAAATCCATTAATTTTCCACGGTCCATGATAAAGTTGTAATATTTTTGGATTAAAACTGTGTTGCATTTTTTTTACATCAACATTTTGAATCATACTTCATGATCCATCATTAGGATGCAAAGTAGATAGAGAGAAGAGTAATGATGGATCATGGAGTATGATCCAAAATGTTGATGTAAAAAAAAAATGGAACAATTTTAATCTAGAAATCTTATTACAAGTAGTAGTCTATTCATTATAGACTAAGTCGATCTTAGGGTCAAGTATACAATAACAATGGTACAAATCTAGTCTAAGGGTTAAAAATTGTTTGTGCTATACCTTACAAGCTACCAACACAATAAAGTATGCATGGTCTACATTGCTATTTCACTTTTCTTATATCTTTATTCATGTTTGTACCTAGTAATATTATATTTGAAAATATGATTTTATTTAAATTGTTTGATAAATGTAATAGGGTAACATTATCTACAAGGTTGGGAACACACTACTAGGCTTGAGATTTTTGTTGTCACATCCCCACACACTCCAGATTTTCATTTTTGTACTAAATATTGAATTTCTTGATGTAATTTCAACCGAGGTGAGAACACTAGTATTTGAAAAATACTCATACTTAATGATTTTCACTATTTATATGTGTTCAATTGTAAATGTTATAGAATCAATACTTTTGATCTTTAATTGCCATAATTGATGAGTAAACTAAAAATTATATGACCTAATTGGTTGTTATTTTCATTGATGACATTGTTTTATTAATGCGCGTTATTTTTTGTACTAACCACATACTAATGCTCTTGTGGTCAAATGTGTTTAAGTTAAAGAGAAATATGTGATCTCATGATATAGTATAGGCTATGGAAAAATATCATGTATGTACCTGTACCTATTGATAGGAGTACCACACAGGCTTGTGATTTTGTGAAAATTCTTCCTATTACAACACCTATTATTTATTAATTTAAACTTTTATAAATTAAAAAAAAATACTAAAGCACACATATTTTAAAAATATTTTTAAAAATATACAACTACTTTCATAAAAATTCTTATGACATTGGGCTACATACTTAAGGCCATAATTTTTCTCCTAAAGTAAATTCTTAAACTTGTTGAATTAACAACTGATCTATGGGTTTTCAACCAGTCTAGATGAAGTGGAATTGTCCATTAGATTCTATACTACCTCAAAAAAGCATGCAGCCAATAAAATATAAAATAAAACTCTATAAACCACATTAAAAGAATATATTTAACTAAGAGAAAAAAATTACTATCCCAAATTTGCATTCAAATTGCATTTGATTTTTCCTACTTTAACTATATTTTAGATTTAATAATGAATTTGCAATGAATCTACATAAAAATAAAATAATATTACAATAAAAAATCAAATACAACCCATTTCAACAATTCTAATACGTAAATTCAACTACATGTATGTTAATGAAAGGAATGAGCTAGAGAATATAGCTTCTAACTTTCCAAATCTAAAGAAGATAAGGATAAAAAATCACAAAAACTAGAAAATATAATATAAAAAATATCTTGTTCTACCTAAGCAATTAAAAAAATATATCTAAGTTAATATAATAGGTGCAATTTTATAAGTGAAATTTTATATTATCATGATTTTTAAGAATTTTGACCCTATGGTAGATTTACTAGGATATTAAAAGTTAATATTAAGTTATATAAATAATAGTAAAGAATATTTATAAAATATATCTAAAAAAATAAATAGAAGTGAATAGAGTAATGTTATCATTGAGATTACATAAGACTCAAATATTTACTTGGGAATTTTATAGTTTATTTTTTAGAATAAAGTATTCCATACAACAAGTTGCAATATAGAGTTTTAATCTACAACATACTTCTTCTACAATTATTATAATGTTACACAATTTTTTTATCCAACTAAATTTGTACAACTTTGACCTCAATGTTACAAATCTTGACCCTTCACATGAGATGGTATAAATAGAAAAATGAAATCCTAGCCACCTCACTATTTAGCCAACCTAAATAATTTCAAGAATCGCGAAATTATAATTTTATTTTATGATGTTTGCAAATCCCATATATCACAAAGTATAATGTCTCTATGCATAGATATTCACTATGTATACATAGCCACTTCCACACACCATAAATAAATAATTATTCACATAATAACGTTGGTATGTTCATTTTCTTTTATAGAAATCACTACTAACTTAACATTTGTGGTATCCCATGTAAAATCATTTTTCTCTTGAATAATTGCAACATTTTATATCAATTTTTGGAAAAATTTCATACTTTTAGATTGTGCTAGATGAACTTCATAACTTCCACAAGTTTTTATGCATCATTATGTTGGAAGAATGAAGAATAATGATCATTTCTATAGTTTTGTGTTGTCATTGATGTCACCATGTTGTGATTGCAAGTCTAATTCAGTGCTTGATCTGCTATTTTGGTCTGGTATCTGAACTGGTTTTCATGTTGCACCCTCTAGTATTCTTGTCTGCAATCCTTTGTAGTTAACAGCTACTACTTGTAGATTTGGAAAACTGTTTATGGTTGTTGAAGGCATGAATGTTCAAAATTTCTTTTGCTCCAGTGCTAGTACAACGTATTTACATTATTCTGACTTCTTTTTGCAATGAAGTCAATTTCTAACCAACTTCTTGGATTAGTTGTGATATGGTGAATTAATTTTGTTATGTGGATATATGTGCGACCTATCTTAGGACTATATCGACATGTAGTTTTTTAAGCGTTTGAATTGCAATTTGGGAAGATGTTGTGAATGGTTGAAGCTGACAAGTTGGTATTTGTGGTAAGCAAGGAAATGCATCTAATTATGCCGACTTAATTGATGCTTGTGGATAGATCAAGTATATATATGTGTTGAACATTTTTTGAAAATGGACTGTAATCAATGAAGCAATAGAAAATGAAAAAGTGAAAAAGAGCAAAAAATGATGAAGTGTGTTAATTCAGTCTATTAAGCATCACCAAAACTGTATCAACACTTGTTAGGTGCACTATTTTTAGTTCATTTTGGTTGTGAAGCATAATTTTTTTTTTGAATCTTTTGTAGGTAGTGCGCCTCCCTTGTAAGCAGTGAGCTTTTGTATCTAGTCTGAGATTCCTATTCAGGGGAGTAAGCCCTTGGTAGTGAGCCTTATATATTCAGTTTTGAAACTACATTATATTGTGAGTTAATTCTCACTGTGTTTTTTCCCTCATTGGGTTTTCCACGTAAAAAATTGGTGTTCATTGTGTTGACTTTACATTTTGTTATTTGTGTTTCATGCTCATACTTAATAATCTAATAGTGTCATTGTGGAATTGATGTGTTGAAGTTTTAAGTTTGAATTTTTGTGACAACTAATTCACCCCCCCCTCTCAGTTGTCCTACACCTTTTAACAATTGGTATCAGAGCTTTGGTTCCTTTTTTTAGAGCTTAACCACTTGAGGTAGATCCTGAAGGTTGATCAAATGGATGATAAAGAATAACTCCGAACAACACTTGAGGATCTTGACAAAGTTGAAAATGAAAACAAAGGCTTGAAAGAAAATCTAGATGAGGCTAATGAATGTGTTTGGAAGTTGAAAGAACAATTGAAGAAATTCAAGGAAAGACACAAAGAAGTGAGTGAGTAGTTGAAACAATAGATAATTGGACTGAAGTGCTTGTAGAAGAAAAGAAGACAATTGAAGAATGTTTAAATACAATGGTACAAAATAAGTCTGATGAATGCTTTAAACTTGAACAAGAGGTAGTAAAATTAAGAGTAGAACTAGAGAAGGAAAAAAATTGTGAGAATAATTTCAGATCTAGCTCCGATAAGCTTGGGGAACTACTTGTAGGACAAAAACCAAGTAAAGACAAATGTGGCTTGGGAAATGATGCAGGTTAAAGTTCTAAGGACAATCAAATGACTCAGGACAAAGGGAAGCAGAAGAGAAAGTTTGCAAGGAGACCACCTATGAGACAACCTAATGCACAAAGGTATCCCTCCTTCAATGGTATTTTTTTTCCTCTAATAAATATGGACAAAAGGAAATAGAATGCAAGAGTAGGATGAATCAGTTTCTTGGACAATTTTTTTCATGCAAGAAGGTTGGAAATAAAGCTACAGAATGCATATCTCAAGTGAGAATGATCAGCTAGGTGATGATGAACAAGTTTAATGGAGGTATAATGAATCAATCCTTTAATGGATACTATTATACTTGTAACAAATATGGACACAAAGCAAATCAATGTAGATCAAGAAGAAATGAAGGTCAGACTAATAAAAAAAGTATTGTATGCTATAATTGTAACAAACCTAGGCATATCTCAAAGCTTTTTAGAAGTAAGAAGGGAAAGCATTCTGCTCGGGTAGAAAAGAATGATTTGGTAAAGAAGATTGGCAAAGAAGAGATGAAGCAAGATATGAATAAGATGTGGAATAAGAAAGAAGAAGAAGAACTTGAAACTACTGATGTGTCTATGCCCTCATCCAATACAGAAAATTCCTTTGGGAATTAGATCTAGCATGGTCTTAGGGGGAGCATTATCAGAAAACTATAAAAAGCCCCTAGATGAATGGCATGTCAAAGGTTGGAATGAGGATGCAATGTGAAGAATGAATAATCAGAGGTTTTGGAAAAGGAATTGGAAGCAAAAATGTTGTCATATTGATTTGCGGACCGAATTAGGGTTTTCTGTGTTGAGAAGAATGTTTTTAGTAGCTTTTTGATGTTTGTTGCATTTAATATGAATTAGGGAAAATCAATGGTGTATAAGGTAAAAATTTTAAGCCTCTTTGATTAGTTGAGCACTTGAAGAGTTTGAAAAGGAATCTTGCAACAATCTCAAAGTAATCTAAAGCAATTTGAAGAAATCATTATGGATATTCAGAAATTATTTCTCAATCCGCGAAGGAAAAAGAGAAGAAGTATTGATTGGATATTAATGAATTAAGCATGGAAATGGATAGAGGATTGAGTGACGACATTCCACTAAAGCTAAAAGGAGTTGAATTGGAAGAATTTGATCATAGGAAGATGAAGGAAATGGGACTAGGGCTGAAGGAAAATTAATTATAGAGCTTAAAAACCCTAGGTATGGATTTGTGGGGAGAATTTTTGTGGTTTGTTGATAAAGAGTTCATTTTGTTCTTGTTGAATTGATTCAAGAATGAAAACATTATGTTGAGCAAACTCTACCTAATTACAAAGGAAGCAATCAAAGTGATTGCCGACTTGTGCAATATTGGGGATCTTCTTGGAAAGAAAACTATAAAATACAAAGATGTGGAGGAACTTACTAGAATTAATAAATACCCTCGAGCTCTATTGATAAACACATTTGTAGATTTCATTCTAAGGTATATTGCATATGGCATTTCTCACAAAATTTATTTCAAAAATCATGAAGGTTCAACTTTGGCTATTGCTTTATATATTGCACATATGGTGGTTAAGGAAAATAGGTAGTTTGATTTGTGTAGCCTATTACTTGAAAACTTGGTTGAGAATGTTTGAATGTTGATGGTTGAGGGTTATCCCTTTCAGTTTGGATCTTTGCTTGTGTGCTTGGTCTTTTAGTTTTTGAACTCCCTATCGAGAAGAGAAAATTTTGTGTGGGAATTTAGTATTCCTATTGGGAAACAAGTCTACAGAGACTTGGAATCATTGGTGGATAATGTGAGTGATTGCAGAATATATTTCAAATCCTTAAGAACAAATCTATGCTCTGGTATGTCAATACCAAGTCAGTTTGAAGTGGGTTCATCCTTCAGTAAGAGAGAGTTGGAAGTTATCATTGGTGAGTCTCCTCTGGAATTGAAAAAGAAGAAAACTATTGTAACAGGTGTCCTGGAAGAGAATAATGAATAAGAATTTATGTCTAGATCTTATACAGAGGATATATGGATGTTACTAGATAAGGGTGAGATGAAGAAGATTGGTGAAATGTGGAATGCATGCTCTTCGGTTGAGAAAATTAAAATTGATGATGTGCTAGTTTATTATTTGTTGAATAAAGGTTATTTCAGTTTTAGATGTGTCAAATTCTTTACCAGATGATCTAGTAGAGCTTGTTGAAGAGAGAACACTATTGGACAGACCCAAAGGACATAAGTTTAAAGATTTGATTGAAAGAAGATGTAACAAAGCAAATCAATTTCCATCTAAACACATGAATGAGACAAAATAATGTATCAAAGAAATATCTGACATTTATAGGTATTGTCTTCAGTGGCTGACAACTGTTGATAATTTCAGAAGTAAAATTGAAGCTATTGAGGCTGAGATGAATAATATTTGAAATAACTTTGGTTTTCTTTAAAGACAAGGATGGAAAACAAAGAATAAGGGTTGGAGAATTACAGGTAGAATTACTGACTACTCAAAGGCAAATAGAAGATATGGTTAGAACCTTTTGGTTAGTTAAGGAAGTTGTTGAGGTCCAATTAGATCATCTCTTTAGAATTCTCTCTAATGCAGAAAATTGTGAGTGATTGTCTCTGTCTTCTGATCAGACATCCTCCTTTACGTAGTTATCTTTTTTGGAAGGTATGAGTGAGAATGAATTCGGCTATACTTGCTTGGAAAATAATTCTTCTGAACATAAGAGAGAGGTATAATAAAATATTTCATGTAAAAAGTGTCAATCTTGTTTGAATTTGAAAGCTAGAATTCTTGTGTATATACAAAGTCATCATATACATTTACATCCTACCTTTTTGGTCACCATTTTCCATCAAAGGGGGAGAAAGTTAGAGTATAAAGTTGTGGGGAGAGAGTCATGTGAGCAAGGAGAATGTTGTGCTTTGAAAAATTTTGGCACATGTTGCCATCAATGACAAAGGGGGACATTGTTGGAAGAATGAAGAAGAATGATCACCTCTACAGTTTTGTGTTGTCATTGGTGTAACCATGTTGTGATTGCAAGTCTAAGTCAGTTCTTGATCTAGTATTTTGGTCTGGTATCTAAATCGGTTTTCATGTTCCACCCTCTGGTATTCTTGTCTGCAATCCTACATAGTTGACAATTGATGCTTGCAGTTTTGGGAAACAGTTTATGGTTGTTGAAGGCATGAATGTTTAGAATTTCTCATGTTTTGGTGCTAGTACGACATATTGACATTATTTTGATTGCTTTTTGTAATGAAGTATATTTATGGTTGACTTCTTGGATTAGTTGTGATATGCTGAATTAATTTTGTTATGTGGATATATGTGCAACCTATCTTAGGACCATGCCGACATGATGTAGTGTATTAAGCATTTGAATTTCCATTTGGGAATATTTTGTGAATGCTTGAAGCTGACAGGTTGGTATTTTTGGTAAGCAGGGAAATGCATCTAATTAGGCTGACTTAATTGATGCTTGCAGATAGATCAAGTATATATATGTGTTGAATAGTTTTTGAAAAGGGAGTGTAATCAATGAAGCAATAGAAAATGTGAAAGTGAAGAAGAGTGAAAATGATGAAGTGTGTTAAGTCAGTCTATTGAGCATCACCGAAATTGTATCAACACTTGTTAGGTGGACTATTTTTAGTTCATTTTGGCTATGAAGCCTAATTTTGTTTTGTGAATATTTTGTAGGTAGTGAGCCTCCCTTGTAAGTAGTGAACTTTTGTATCTGAACAATGAGTCATATTTAGGGCAGTGAGCCTTATATATTCAGTTTTGAAACTACTTTATATTGTGAGTTAATCCTCACTATGGTTTTTCCCTCATTGGGTTTTCCACGTAAAAATCTGGTGTTCATTGTGTTGACTTTACTTTATGTTATTTTTGTTTCATGTTCATACTTAATAACATAATAGTGCCATTGTGGAATTGATAAGTAAAGTCAACGACACTATTATGTTATTAAGTATGAACATGAAACACAAATAACATGATTATGTTATTCAGTCTATTGATCCAAAATGATGAAGTGTGTTAAGTCAGTCTATTGAGCATCAACGAAACTATATCAACACTTGTTAGGTGCACTATTTTCAATTCATTTTGGTTGTGAAGCCCAATTTTGTTTTGTGAATCTTTTGTAGGAAATGAGGCTCCCTTGTAAACAATGAGTTTTTGTATCTAAACAGTGAGCCCTATTTAGGGTAGTGAGCCTTATATATTCAGTTTTGAAACTACTTTATATTGTGAGTTAATCCTCACTATGATTTTTCCCTCATTGGGTTTTCCACATAAAAATTAGGTGTTCATTGTGTTGACTTTAATTTCTATTATTTGTGTTTCATGTTCATAAAGTAGTTTCAAAACTCACAGTGAGGATTAACTCACAAAGCACTTTATGAAAAATCATAGTGAGGATTAACTCACAAAGTACTTTCATAAAGTACTTTTTGAAAAACCACAGTGAGCATTAACTCACAATATAAAGTAGTTTCAAAACTAAATATATAAGGCTCATTACCAGGGGCTCATTTCCCTAAATAGGACTCATTGTTCAGATACAAAAGCTCATTGCTTACAAGGGAGGCTCACTAACTACAAAAGATTCACAAAACAAAATTGGGCTTCACAGCCAAAATGAACTAAAAATAGTGCACCTAACAACTGTCAATATAGTTTCGGTGATGCTCAGTAGACTGACTTAACACTATTATTATTCAGATACACTATCATGTTATTATGGAATTGATAAGTTTGAATTTTTGTGACAACTGATTCGCCGCGCCCTCTCAATTTTCCTATGCTTTTTAACACATTATTCATAATTATAGTAAATATTTTTTTCCATATGTGGTTGTGAATTATTCAAATAACTTGCAATCATTGCCAAAATATCTCTAGATGTAAAACATGTTATATTGTACTACACCATCACGACATGGGAACCAATATGTATGCTATATTTTAACATCTAAAACTCACCACATTTCACCATATTACATTTACAAAAAAAATATTCCTATAAGAAATATTTTTAGGTGAATAACACATAAGTCTAAAGATTCTTTCACTCTTTATTTATTATAGAAAAATTGATGGTATACAACCCAAAAATGAACTCATGTTTATGGATATGAAAAGCCCATCTTATCCTTACAACACATGAACTTGAAAATACTTACAAGTTTTATCAAAGAACCAATTATATTTACCTTAGCACCATTTTTTTCTATTTGAACTTTCTTTCTCTCACCCATCTCTCTCAAAAAATGAAAATGGACAAAAATGTGCTTGGTTTGGGCATTGACAAAATTATTTATTAAAATTGCACTCAATGAATTACATTTCAATATCGCATGACTCTTGAAACCAATAATATCACTAAACCTCTCTAACCAAACTATTTTGCAATCATATATTATAGACATATATTTATTCAATTATCAATAGTGTAATTATCTTCTATTCCTTTCTCATCCAATTAATTTTTGCTACAAATAGAATAAAAGGATAATCACTTATTGACCTTTGGTTATCAATATCTCCACCCCAATAAAAATCTATAGATGTGTATACCGTCAATGACCTTCCCACATTATTACTACCATGGTAATTCATATAATAATTTTAATGCTTTAATTAAGCACCTAGACACTCTTTTCACTTGTGTTCAATGGGACTCATAACTTTTATTTTTCATAAACATATGATTTGAACTCCTAATACTTGAGAAGTGTATGGTCTTGTACAAAATATCACATAATTAGGAATTCCTACAAACACTTGAATATGGAACATTCCTCATATCTTATGAATCCCTTATAGACTAAGTACATTAGTCAAAACTATTTTTTCAACTAACAAGGTTGTACTTTTCATTTTACTATTTTATATTTTGAACCTCTTCAAAATAGTTTAAAGAAAAGTCCTCTAGTTTAATCCTAATTTATTATTGGTTATATCCTTTTATACCTTTATACCTACACCATATGACTATTGTAATAGTAAATGAAACTTGGAAAAACAAGAATATTCATGAATTACCACATAACTAGAAATATGAGGCTTTGGATGAGCTACAAAGTGGATGTCAACCTGGAAAATATGTTATGTTATGTTTTCACCACCAAGATGTAAATGATACAAAGAGAGCTTGGTGATGGTTTTGTTATTAAATAAATGTTCCAAGGTGCATCAAAATTTAAAAATGATAAAATGATGATGGTTATGTGATCATTTCTTTACTAAAAAGAGGAAATCTACATGAAAGCTTATAAATCATATAGTAAACAGAAAATAAAAATATTTGTATATACTAAGGAATTATCTATATGGCTTGAAGTAGTCATCCAAAAATAAAATAAAAAATATAATATGTATATTTAAGTTGGGGTTTGTTAGTGTGATAGGGCGAAAATGCTTGTTAGAAAATGAGCAGCAAGAAAAAGAGAGTGCAAAGCAACAACTAAAAACACCCTACACCTCAAGATTGGCCTAATGACTAACTTAACTAAGCAAAATGAAAGATTTCACCTTGTTGAGTTTTCCATTAGGTTGGTCCTTCGATATTTGATATTTGTATGCTCCTTGGATGGAAGAGATGCAAGCTATGAGATGAGATGAGGATGCAAAGATGAGTGAAAATGGATACAAGTATGAAAATTTGGCTAAGTATGGCTCAAGAAAAAAATTTGCAAGAGTTTGGCTAGCATAAATAATCTCCCCCCAAAATGAGAGAAAAGAGGGGGGATTTATATAGAATTTTTGATTCTCTAGAGAAATGACAGTCAAGATTGAGCCACCAAGATCAAGATGTAGGGCTATGGTGAGCTGAGAGCTCACAAGCCCTCACATCTTGACATGTGGCATGTGAAGTGGCTTGAAAATGATGATGTGTACATGAGGTGGAAAGAGAGTACATGACATCGAGGTACTACATAGTACCTTGGGATTGGACAAGATATTCTCATAAAGGAGGTCTTTATCGCCATGTGGGTGAGAGGACATGTGAGGAATTAAAAATTTCTTAAATATCCACATGGGAATGAGAAAAGGAATTTTAAATTCCAAGGGATGCATTGGGGGATTAGTGGGGAATGGAGTGCCTTCTCAAAAGGAGAAAATTTTTAATAGAGCTGACTTAGGACACATTCCATAAATGACATGGAGATTAGGTTGTCCTAATTAAGTGATTAAGGTTGTGCAAGCACTTGATTAGATAGATTAATGGAAAATTAGAGACAAGTGGAAAATTATGGAGGATGTGACCCTAATGATGATTAGGGGTGTGCACATCTTAATCATAAATTAATTATGATTAAGAAAGAGGGTTAGATGGATAAAAGATATTAGAGGCCAACTTTCTAAAGTTTGGGGATTTGACACATCCTAATTAAGGATTAGGCATGTGCACATCCCTAATGATGAGATTAGGAGAATAATTAGGATTAAGAAAAGGGATGTGACATGTGAGGAATTAAATAAATGCCATATTTATTTAATTCATTTGATGAAAAGGAGGAAGGTATTTAATTATCTAATTAGATCCTTAGAGATTAGAAGAACTTTAAAGGTATTAATTAAATAATAGTGATATTAATTAATGCGGATAACGGGATGTTTAGATAAAAAGGAATAAATTTGGATAAATTAAGTGTCCAAATTTAGATGTCTACAGTTAGGATTTTTTGTTGTATATGAATGTGTCTATATTACCATATATAAAATAGTGCTATATATACTCACAAAATAATGTGGGTGGAAATTGTCACACCTTTAAATTCTATATGAGAAAATAATCCAAAGCATAAAAACATAAACAAATTCAATAAATGGAGAGAGCCATACTAGTGGGGGGTGAAGGAATATCCCAATCATGCATGGCTTTCCCCATATATTAGTGGGATCCAAAGTGTTCATGTTCAAGGCCCACCATTCAACACCATCTTCTTTATTTTTTTATTTAGTTATGAAATTAGGGAAGATAGAAAGAGCCAACTATTAGAGTTTTATAAAACTAAACTAGCTAATAGCACCTCTCATTTTCCACCTAGAAATTCCTCCAATAAGTGGTGGAGAGGAAAAGTATTGAAGATTAGCTCACAACCAACCTAATAAGCATGATACCTTCTCATAGCTAGGGGAAAATCCTATGAGTAGTGACCCTAGGTTGAAGAGGGATATGGAGGGAGTAGAGGGGCCACCTCCATGATAACACCCATAAGAAGTGAAGTGATCTTGGGTCGAAGAGGGAGATGAAGGAACTTTTGGAATTGATGCAAGAGCATCCAACGGTGTAGGGAAATCTTGTATCACCCAAAAAAAAATCCTTATTTTTCTTTAGTTGTTTTGAGTCCCGTGATGGAACTTAAGGGTTGTAAGGCAGTCAGAAGTCAAAAATAGAAAAAAATGTTCACTTAATAATTTTAGTAAGTCGGCCTAAATGGGCTTGTGTGGACCTAAAAATTTACCCCAAGGAGTAGAAATGAAAAGGATTTATGGTCATGAAAGAATCACCTCAATAACCTGCACTGTTTGGGAGATATTAAAGTTTCCATCCTAAGAAATTTCTCTAATGCAGCTTCAATTTCATATATGAAGACTTTAGAGGCCTCAAAACTGCTCGAAATTTTGACAAAATGACCTAGGGGTTCATGTGTTGTAGATCTCTTCAAGAGATTTCCAACAATATGCAAATAATAGAAAATCGAAAACCCAGATCAAAAGTTATGGCCCCGCGAAGTTGCTCCTCTAAAAATTAAATTTCATCAAAATTTCCTCCTAGGCAAGAAATCAATTGGTGAGACTTTTGGTGCCAAAACAAAAGGGAAAGCTAAACTTTATGGAACATTCTAGGGTGATTATTGGGGTAAAATAAAAATGGTTAGGCGAGGGTTGTAGAAGGTGGCTCCATTAGTGCAAAGTATGGCTTTGAATAATTTTTTTTTGAAGAGTTGATGTTGGTGTAATGAATCAAGCCCATGAGGTTGTAGCATGTATGTTTTGAATTTATAATTTCATTTTTTGAAAATAATTGAAAGTGATTTTTTATTTTGTGTCTTGCATCTTCCATGTTGGTATCCATTGTTGTGGTTTGTGTGGGTTTTGGGTAGTGTAGCCCTCATCAAGTGGTATCAAAGTAGGAGTTCTTGAGTCTGTAACAAAGTGCCAAATGTGAGGCAATTGCAGCAGGATCTGTGAGTGTGGGTTGAGTTCAAGATGCCTCCATGACTTGCCTAGTGTGGCAAAGGTAGAGGCCGAGGCGATGGAGGAAGAGATCCACCTAGAGATGAAATCAGAGCCCTTATAAAGCAATTAGAAACCTTGCAGCAAGAGGTTTGAAGAAGATATGTGCAACGAGAAAGAGATGATAGTGAAGATGAAACAAAAGAGGGAATTGAAGAGGAAGAGCAAGATCCAATGTTTCCTGGAGAAAGAAGATTGTTGTGAGCGATCTCAAGCATTGGGAAGAGACCTAAAATGGAGGTTGCAACTTTCAATGGAAGTCTAAATCCTAAAGAATTGATTGATTGTATCAACAAAATGGAGGAATTTTTTGAGTTTGAGGAAATTGAAGATCCTAACATAGTGAGATTGGTGGAAAGAGGCCCAATTAGAACAAGGAAGAGAAGGGAAAGATAAAATTTCTAGATGGGATAGAATGGTGTCAAAATTGAAGAAACAATTTATTCCAATTGATTATGAATTGGAGTTGCTCAAGAAGATGTAGAGCTTGAGGTAAGGAACAAAGATGGTGAAAGAATATACAAAGGAATTTCACAAAGTCTTGATTCAGACAGGACATTCTGAGGAAAATAAAGAGAAAGTTGCTTGTTATATTAATGGGTTTAAGCCAAGCATACAGGAAGAATTGACACTAGTAAGAATGGCCACCATTGAGGATGCTTATCAATTTTCTCTATGGGTTGAAGAACGATTGAACAAGAGGTTTAGGAATAAACAACGAGGTGGAGGCCATGGAGGAAAGACTAGTGGATGGTCATATGGAAGTCGAAATGAAGATCAAAAGAAGGGTGAAGGCTCCAGTAGCAACCAAAACCAAAAAGGAGATAACACCTACCATCATCATGATTAGAATAATGGAGACCAAAGAGAAAGAGGAATATCTAGATGAGGACCAAGAAGAGGAGGCTTTCATGGAGCCTATTTCTAGTGCGAAGAAGGACATAGAGCCTATGAGTGTCCTTAACATCAAGGAAGGACAAATAGAATACCTGGGGATAATGCACGAGTTGCACATGTAGATGAAGATGCTGAGTCTTCACATTTTGAGGATGTAGAAAGAGGAGAGGTTCTTGTTACTGGAAAATCCTTGCTGAATGAGGAGAAGGAACCACCTCAAAGGAAGAATTTGTTCCACACTAGATGTAAGTGTCAAAGTAAATTTTGCAATGTTATTATTGATGGAGGTAGTATTGATAACCTTGTTTCAGAAGAAATGGTTAGTAAGTTGTGGTTGGAGAGAAGAAGGCATCCAAACCCAAACTAGATTGCTTGGTTGTAGAAGGACCACAAGGCCTTGGTAAATGAACAATGATTGGTAAAGTTATTCAATATTGGAAATTACCATGATGAGGTATTGTGTGATATTATTCCTATGGATGTTTACCATATGTTGTTAAGCAGATTGTGGCAGTTTGATCAATGAGTAGTACATGATGGACATGCCAACACCTATTCTTTGAGAAAGGATGGGGTTCATCATAAATTGAAGCCCTTGAAAGAGGAAAAAGAAAAGGTATGCAGTAATGCAAGAATTTTTTGGTTGATGGAAGAAAGTTCCTAGAAGGTATGAGGCATGAGCATATGTTTTCTACATCGATCCCTAGAATTGATAAATAAGATACTACTAAGGTAAATGTAGAGGTTTCAAATTTGTTGAAGTATTTTCAAGCTATTATTTTTTATAACATACTTGAAGGTTTTCCTCTAGTAAGAAATATTAGTCATTAGATGGACTTAATTCTTGGATCTAGTTTTCTGAATAAGGAAGCTCATTGTATGACTCCAACAAAGAGTGAAGAGTTGAGCAGACAAGTGCAAGAGTTGTTGTTGAAGGGTTTGATAAGAGATAGTTTGAGTCCATGTGCAGTTCTTGCAATACTAGCACCAAAGAAGGATGGGGGATGGTAGATGTGTATAGATTCTAGAGTCATCAACAAGATCACCATCGAGTATAGATTTCCCTTGCCGAGAATGGATGACATTATGGATTATTTGAGTGGAGTTAAGTAATTCATGAAGATAGATTTGAAGAGCAGCTATCACCAAATCTAAATTAGAGAAGGAGATGAATGGAAGACAACCTTTAAAACCAAGGAGGGCTTGTACGAGTGGTTAGTCATGCCTTTTGACCTAACCAATGCACCGAGCACATTTATGCAGCTTATGAATGAGGTATTGAAAGAATTTTAGAAAAATTTGTTATTTTTTATTTAGATGATATTTTTATTTTTAGTAAGACATTGGAGGAGCACTTGATGCATATCCGAAGATGTTTTGAGAAGCTAAGGGAGGAGAAGTTGTTGATTAATTTGAAGAAATGTAGTTTTTTGAAGAGAGTTGGTGTATCTGGGATTTGTTGTCTCAACAGAGGGTCTTAAAATGGATCTAGAGAAGGTGAGAGATATCATTGAATTACCTAACCTAAGGAAGGTTATAGATGTAAGATCATTTCATGGTCTAGCAAGTTTTAACAGAAATTTTATTAATAATTCTAGTAGTATTTGCACACCTCTAACTGAAGAAATGATAGGGGATAGAAAAGAGTTTAAGTGGACTATAGGAGAAGCCAAAAGTTTTGATATTTTGAAGAAGAAAGTTATAGAGCAACATGTTTCAAGGAACTTCCAAATTTCAATAAAGTCTTTCAAGTAGATTGTGATGCTAGTGGCTCTACCATAGGAGTTGTTTTGAGTCAAGAAGGTAAGCCTATTGCCTATTGTAGTGAGAAGTTAAATGATGCTAAGAAGAAATATTATGTCTATGATTAGGAGTTTTATGCTATAGTTCATGCTTTTAATAAATGGAGATACTTTTTTTTTCCAAAAGAATTTGTTTTATATACTAATCATCAGGCTTTGCAGTATCTCAATAGTCAAGGAAAGTTAAATCAAAGGCACTTAAAATGGGTTGAGTTTTTGCAGAGTTATACCTTTGGTTTGAAGCATAGGAGTGGAAGGTCAAATAGAGTTACATATGCCTTGAGTAGAAAGAATTTTTTTTTGATAGAAATGAATATAGAGTTTGTTGGGTTCAATGAACTCAAGAGTTTGTATCCTGAAGATCCAGACTTTGTAGAAGCTTAGAAGGCTTGTTTGAAACCTATTACATTGGATAGACAAGATGGTTGAATTTATTAGTCCAAGATGGGATGTTGTTTAGAGGAATCCAATTGTGCATTCCAAGGAGTTCTATGAGAGAGAATCTAATCATGGAGGAACATAGTGGAGGATTGGCTGGACATTTCAATCGAGATAAGACCATTGCTCTTGTTAATGAGAATTATTGTTGGCCACAATTACAAAAAGATGTGAAGAATTTTGTACAAAGTTGTAGAGTATGTCAGATGGAAAAAGGAACAAGTTAGAATAATAGATTGTATCAGCCATTACATGTACCTGAGGGGCCATGGGAGGATATTAGCATGGATTTTTTTCTTGGCTTGCCAAGGACACAAAGAGGGCATAATTCCATATTTATGGTGGTGGATAGATTTTCAAAGATGGCACATTTCATTCCATCTCATAAGACTAGTGATGTTGTTTATGTTGCAAAGTTATTTTTCAGAGAGGTGGTGAGACTACATGGTCTACCAAAGAGTATAGTTTCAAATAGAGATACCAATTTTTTTGGTTATTTTTGGAGGACATTATGGAAGAAGTTGAAGATGGATTTGAAGTTCAGTTCTACACACCATCCACAAACTGATGGAAAAATGGAGGTGGTCAATAGGAGTTTGGGTAACCTGCTGAGATGCTTAATAGGAGACAAGCCCAAGGTATGGGATTTAATTATATCACAGGTTGAATTTGATTACAATAATTATGTCCATAGGAGCACTGGTAAATCACCATTATAGATTGTGTATGGGAGTAGTCCAAGAACTGGTTCTGAACTGAGGAAGATAGATAAGGGGGAGAAGAGTAGTGCTGATGTTGAAGATTTTTTTGAGCACTTGAAGAATTTGCACGGAGAGGTGAAGAAACATATCAATAAGATGAACTCACAATATAAGGCTTAGGAAAATCATAAAAGGAGGTATAAGGAGTTCCAAGTACAGGAGATGAAGTCATGGTTCATTTGTGAAAGGAAAGGTTTCTAGTTGGTACTATAACATGGGTAAAAATCAAGCAGCTTAGATTCTAGTGACAACCACGTCACTTCTAATCTAATAACCCAATCTAAACAAGAGAGAACAAACAAGCATGAGGAACATGTAAGCATTAAAGTAAAAGGATTCCCCATATTTTCAATTGAATAACTTTTCTTGCCTCTCCTAAATCTTCCTTTGCAAATATGCCCTTAGATCAAAGCTAACATATGCAAATACATGCAAATAGTGAGCATGAAAGTTGGAGATAAGTGGTTGTGAAATCAAAAAATGGAGGAGGAAGGCTTCTTTTAGAAAACTATTCGAACGGATGGTCAAGATCAAACTTCTAGAAAGACTCCAAGATCAATGGATGAGAATACTGAAGATTACGAAATGGATGGTCAAGATTAGAAAGATCCCAAAGTCAATTGATGACTGAGATTCAAAAATGAGATAGTGGAGGGATAATAGAGGAAAATTATTTATTTCATGAGAAAGGAATCTCTAAACAAGTGGAGCATAAATAATTTTTCCAAATTATTTATTTTGAGGAAAAGGCAAGTGGAAGAGAAAGGCCATTTAATTAAAATGATTTATGAAATCAATTTAATAAAAAAGAAAAAAAGGATATGAGACATTAAATAATTAATTTAAGTTAATTATTTAATGGAGGGAAGAAATTTCATTAGATAATTAAATAATTTCGATAATTATTTAATCATAAAGGAAAGGGAAAAGGATAAATAAATAATTATTTATTTAATTATTGAAGAAAGGGTGTATTAGTGATGCTATTAATTTTATTTAATTGATCATAGAAGAATAAAGGTTAAGAAGTGAATTAATTAAATAATTAAAAATTATTTAATTAATAGAGGAATGTGATCAAGAATAATAATTAAATAATTAAAATTGCTTAATTATGTGAAGACGAAGACTAGGAAAAATGATGCTCACAGACTAAGACATTTTTTAGTGTCTACATTTTTCCCCTCTTTGACATAATGTAGTTCATTGTGTTGTGTCAAAGAAATCTATTCAAATAATGCCCTGATGAAAGCAAGGTAAAGCTATGCCCCCTTGGGAGAATTTTGTGAATTTTCAAAAAAAATAGAAAATTATCCCAATAAGAATTTGATCGCCAAGAGTTCAACAATGCAGAGGAAAATGATTTTTGAGGTCATTACAGGGGTCAAATTCAAGTTCAAAGTGGTCCAAGAGTGCACCCAATACACAAGTTAAGAGAAAACCCTAATTTTTAGGCTATAAATAGGAGCTTGATTTAGAAAATAATTTATTTGTGCATTCCAAATTTAGAAATCTTAAGAGATCTAGGTGAGAAAAGTTGCAGAGATGTATCCTATTTCGGACACTACACATAGAGGCTACCACATCCGCATGTTCTGCCATCTTGAGGGAATGACTACCCCTGTAAGTACTACAAACCCACCTTGTGAAATTTTTTATTTTCATGCATTTAGTTAGGGAAAAAATTTAGTAGACAATTGCATCTCATTTTCTGCAACACAATTATGTGTGTGAATGATGCAGATGATGTGGTTCATCACAATCATCATGTCACGATACAATCGCTTAGGCCCATAGGGGGCAGGTTTTGCATGATGCATTTCAAATAGTGTGACACAACTGATTTTCAGAGATGCAAGCATGAAAACAATGACACATGTGAAAATAAGTGATGCAGTTGAGATGGGTTGACCACAATTGACCCCAATGATGCATTAGCTTGGGCATGTGATTCAATTGCATTTGCGGGCCACTAGAAATTTGTGTGATGCATCTAACAAAAACGACACAATTGTCTGTTGAAAATTTTTCACTAGTTTAGGATAAAATGACTTTCTAAACTTATGTCCAATAGGTCAAATGAATACTTTAGATTGACTTGATGGATTTTGCAGTGATTTCAAGTTGTACTACCTCCTATTTACATGTTGGAGTCACGATCGGATGTATTTTGATTTTGGGACTAGATAGATGATGTTGAGAGGCAGGAGCTATTAGATCTTAGAGTGTTCTATGTTACCTATATGCTCATTATCAGGGCAAACAAAGGCATGTTGATAGCATTGGTAGAGCAGTGACACTCGGAGACTTGCAATTTTCATCTACCAACTGGAGAGGCGATGATTACTCTGGAGGATGTGTATAGGATCTTGCAGTTGTTGATTCATGGTGAGAAAGTTCGATATGACCTTGTCAAAGGATTACGGGCCCTGTATGATTATCATGATTGCGATGATGATTCAAAGCTTGGGATTTTTGGTTATGAGATCAGATGGGAGACCCTGGTGAAGAGATATATGACTAATATGACTGTGTGTTATGCACACTAATTGTAGGGGTTATAACTCTAGATAGCAAGGGCCATAGGTGTCCAATAGGTTGGGGAGAGATGCTAGTAGGGATTATCCAGGATGAGATTGTATATGCATGGGGACCCTATTTATTATGCATGTTATACTTCCAACTCCATGACATTGCTTATAGAGGGGTATAGAGCTTGAGTTGTAGGGTCACTTTGTTGATGATATGGGCATGGGAAAACATAGAAATGTTTGGAACACTAGTGGCACAATAGTTGGGAGTAGGTGTGCCATATGTTTATATATATTGAGGTGTGATCACACAGACACATGTTGGAGACATGGGTTATTGGAGGCATGGGATTGATACATTGATGAGCTTCATTTGGAGACCTTTCAGAGATTGTAATTTGTGGATAGAGGAGGATGATCATTTTCCATGGTGTTGATAGCCTTGGTACCTGATTGGACACACAATACAGTCTCAAAACATTATTGAGATGTATTTTCCAGAGCGGGCCAGATGACAGTTTAGGGAGAGACAAGGTATCCCTATAGGCACAACAGAGTTTGCACGATCATCTAGGGAGGTGCACCTATGGGGATAGCAAATACTAGTGACCATGGTTGAGTAGGAGATTGATGCCTTATGGTTAATTTAGTGGGGGTGGCAAGGGGGGGATGCAGATGTAGGGATGACTCCTGAGTATGATGCATGGTGGTAGATACATAGGCCATCACCTTATACATAACCAAAAGCAACCAACGCCTATAAAGCATGGAGGCAGAGGCCCAAGAGGCCAAAGAGGAGATAGGGGGTGAAGGTGTGGAGGGAGAGGAGACTGAGGATGGGGAGATAAAGGAGTAGGAGATGATGGAGGAGATGGTTAGGGAGTTCGGGGAGGAGAACCTTGCCAGAGGAGGGATGGAGGACGATGGGAAATGGGAAATGTATCACCGATTCAATAGGAGGAGGAGGATCAGCCAAAGGTGAGGGCAGTAGCAAAGATGTTAGTGGAGGAGGGAGAGCAACATGTAGATATGCTCACTCTAGAGGTGGCACACTTGGAGATAGAGATGGTGGAGGTTGAGGAGCATGTGGAGGAGAGGCAGGAGGAGCATGCAGAGGATCCAAATATGGGAGAGGCATAGAGAGTCCTCCGAGAGAGGATTATTGTGGGGATGGGTGAGGAGAAGGGGTTGGAGTAGGGAAGAGTCAAAGTAGAGGAGGGCAACACAGAGAAGGGGATAGCTACCCTACAGGCTCAGGTACAAGCCCTAGAGGCAGAGCTGAGGACAGTTATAGCAAAGAGAGATAACCTTAAGGGTGAGAGACACTCTACAAATAGAGAGAGAATTAGCTATCATTAGCCAACAACAGACTAATTAGAGAATGATAAATTTTATGATGACATGTATTAGGTCTTTAGTTAATGTTGCTCAGGAGTATGCCAGGTCTAGCAGGGTGATGTAGTATTACAAAGACATATATGAGAGGGTGGTACCACTAGAGAGGAGAGAGTCAACATTCTCACAAATTAAGATTGGTTCACAGGGAAAGACACACAATAGGAACCACAACAGCCGCTCACACAATAGGTCAAAGAGCGGGGAGACATTAGCCCCTAGACTGTCCACTCCTTATGATAGGACACTAACCATAGAGCACAAGTCTCTTGACGCACCTCGAAAAGAGGATAGGGAGGAACTAGGATCAAGAGAGTAGGGAAACTCAGGCTAAAGCATCTTTTGATATTTTGTATATGGACACTGTATTTTGATTATCAATCCTGTGAGCTCCATTTTTTCTAAATATAACACATCTTGACATTGTACCTATGACACATTTTGAATGATATATGATATGAGTTTTGGTGGTTGGGTGATCCCATAATAGTGGTTTACAATTTTTGGCCAAACTGGACACTGAAATTATTATTTTTAACTAAATCTTCACATTCGGGCACCTATGGCGGCTAAACTGTGAGGAATTTGAAGATGGTGCAAACTAGAGTCTCATCAAATTTTGTCTGTAGATTCTAAAAATATTTTTTTCAAAATTTTTAGAATCAAATTGCACTTCTTTTTCCATCTCCCACGAAAATAGATTTTTTTCAAAAACAACATTTTTAAAAAGTGGCGCACAATATAACATAACTTTTTTTCCATGAAGGATAAAATTCTAATTCTTTCAAATTTAGATTTGTAACTCTGATATCTAGTGCTTCCACTTGGTTAAATATTTTTTTATTGAATATTTTTTCTTTAATCAATTTTCAAAGTTAAACAAATTACAATTCAGACACAACGCGACTGTATATAATGTGTAACTTTTTTTGTATATGTCAAAATTTAATTTAATTTTTTTGTTGGATCAAAGACTTCAATATCTAGTGCACTCATATTTTTCAATTTTTTTTTGATAATCTTCTATTTCTCCACATGTGAAGAACAAAGAAATTCATTTTCGATGAAAAACCTATGTTTAATAAAACTTAAAAACAAATACATAACAAAACCAAAACATATTAAAATTATATTCATTGGATAGCTTGTTCTGAAGGAATACCATAATCATTTGAAATAAATTTTAAATGAATTCATTTCATCCCCCAAAATCTAAATCAAAAGTGATTTTTTATCAGCATTTTGATAGGTGTAAAGGAGACGCATTTATAGGTATGGTTTAAAACTAGCAAGGTTCTATCCAAGGGGGTTTGATCTAAGGTGATTTGATCAAACCCTCTTCAATTATAATCCTTAAAATGGAACTTTTTAAGGCTTAAATCATTATATTTTCTAAAAATATGTGATTTCAGCTAAAATTCGTTCCTCTCAGGAATTGTAAACCACTATTATGACAACACCGGGTTGTTTGTGATATGTAGTCTTATGTGATTATACTCTATGTTTATGATTATGTTATTCTATGGATGTTTATGCTTTATGACATCTAATTATGAATTCTATATGTTAATGTGATGATTTGATATGATAGATTTCTATGCATTTATGATTATGTTATGAATGTTCATGCCTTTATGTTATGTATGGATTATGAATGTAGTATGGATGACATAATTTTATGTTGTAATGTGGTGTGTGAATTTAATTAATGTTGATTCAATGGGATGTCTATGGGTTATGTATGCAATGATGAGAAATGTTAATGCAAAATGTGATGTATGATATGATACGCCATAATTTTATTAATGTAATGCAATGTAATGAAATGTGGTGTAATGTAAATGAAACATGATGGAAATTAATTATGTTAAGAATAAGTTGAATTTATTTGTTCCTTTACCAAATACAATTTGGGAGCTCTTTCAAAGCTGCATGTTTTATATCAATCATCTTTTTTTGAAAGCATTTGGCATGTGGTTCCTGTTATGGTCATCTGGAATGTATGGTGGGAACGAAACTTGAGAATCTTTAGACAGGCTAAATCATTAGCTGATGTTACAAATGATAAAATTGAAAGGGAAATATCTTAGGTGGTTAATTAAATTGTCCAAAAACAAAGAACTATCAATTCACTATTCACAAATTGGGATGATTCTCTCTTGAAAAATTGGAAGGGAATCAAATTGCCATTTGATGGAAGCTTGTATAAAAGCATCAATAAAAAAGTGGATAGAAGTGTAATCAAATGGAAGGTTCCACAAGGAGAATTTGTAAAATTAAACTTTGACAGAGCATCAAAGGGAAATCCAAGAGTTCAGGGGTAGGCATTTTCATTAGGGATCCATTTGGGAAAGTTTTAGCAGCATCCTCAATTCATCTTTAAAAAGATACTAATAATGTTGCAGAAGAAAAAACACTTATGTTAGGTTTGGAGCTTACATTGAAGATGGGGATATCAAGATTGCATGTGGAAGGGGACCCACTGATAATTGTAAATGCTTGCAGAGAAAGAAAAATACATAAATTGGAATTTAGGTTATATTTTGCAAAAAGCATGGTCATTGCTAGATAGATTTCAGGCTTTTTGATATCACATATATTCAGGGAAGGTAGTAGATTGGTGGATTTTCTAGCAGGTATGGGTTGTGATGCTTAGGAAATAAATATTATCAATGATGAAAGTCAAATAAAGGTTTTCCCAAGGTTAGCAAAATTAGCAATGCAAGAGGCAATGACTATATAGCAAGCTAATGTGTGTTAATGCAAGGTCATGATAGTTTGAAATAAGGTGAAAATGGAATAAGCACAATTAAATCTAAGCATGCCTAACATTGTATGCATCATGCCAAGTAATATAACACATAAGGCTACATCAATCAACATCATGTTGGTGTACTATTGTTTAAATTATTCTTATAGCCTTCCACACATACGGGCTTAGGGATGTTGAGGAGGAGATACATTTATGTTGGGATAGTGGGAGGACTAACAAATAATAGGTCAAAATCAAGGGGTTTCTATGAGTTTCTCATATAAACAGAATTGGAGAGCTATTTGGAACAGGGTTAAATGAAAAATTACATGTGAAATGTGGAGAGTTATTTGGTCATGTGGATATAGTGACTTATCAGTTAACATAAATTTAGTTATCTTGGAGCATGTGAGAAGTACCAACAAATTCATTGATGCTATGGTAAATCACAATGAGATAATGCGACCTATCGTCAGTCATGATTATCTTCTAACTCTATTTTGTGTGAGTGTAGGTTACTTGTACTAATCACACTTAAGGAATCATTAATCAACATGTTTTTGAACGTAGGTGGTAGTGGCAAGCTTCAGGTGAAGGTTAGATATTAAATTGACGTGACAACAAAATCTAGTTTCCTTCTCTCGAGCCAGATTTGAAGCGTGCCCTATCTCTTGTTTCCATCATTTTTGAGAATGGTTTGGGAAGTGAAAATTTTGAGATTTTCCTTTAAATTTTCATTTACCAAGGACAAAGCTACTTTAAGCAAGGGTTTGTGTGGTTTTCAAGTTCTCTATACCAGCGCATTTGGGGTGAAGACTTTTGCTTTGTTTGGCAGCCATGCCTGGGTTTTGAAGCTCATGGCGTTTTCTTTAGATCTCCCACAGAAAAGTGGTAGACATTATTTTTCCATTCAAAGGATGGCATCAGGAGGTCGTCGGTTGGCGTTCCATACAAGCATGGAATATTGTCCCCGCAACTATAGAATTCATGTTGCAGTCTGGCCATGGGAGTTTCCTTTCTTAGGATGCATTGAAAAAGAACACCTACAACAATCATTCAAGGTAAACTACCCATCAATCCTTAGTTGTAATATGAATCAATGAAATTATCACTGCTCAAAGGATCGTCAAGCTATTTGTACATAGCTTTGAGCAGGCATCACTTTGAGTTTACCAAGGAAGAAATAGATCATTTTAAGAAGAAATATCATGCTCTTCCTTTTATCCTGTCACATGATTGTCTTCAAGGTCTGCAAGTGAGCATTCCTCCACTAGTTCACCATGCAAATAGGGTCAATCTTTAGGTTCCCGATATCAATATAACAGTTCATTCTCAAGCACAAGCAACAAGTCAAGTGCAAATGATAGCCTGTGAGGGTTAGGGTGAAAATTCAGTGAATTTAGCTCATAGGGATGGTTAGTATGTAATGGTTGCAATGTCTATATTTGAATATACTACAAATATATCAGTATATATGATAGTGTTAGATAGGGTGGTAGGGTTTGAAATGTATGGATTTGGGTAGCAGTAAGCTTGTATATGGGATAAAGCATATTTTGTATGATTTTGGGCAGTTGGGTTGATCAAGTCTCTTATATATGTTTCTTCATCCATATAGTTGTTATACTCTATGTAATTATCTATTATAGTATATTAACATAATTACAGGCATCCTACCTTTTTCTCAAAAAAAAATATGATTATAACGTAAAATGAAATGTCATGAGTTGTTATAGTATGAGGCAATGAAATTTTAATGCTACATGGATGATTTCTATGTTTTGTATTTTCTCATGCAAATATATGTGGTGTAATATGATGGTGATACTTACTATAATGCTTCCAAACATTATCATGTATGCAGGATATTTTTGTGTGTCACAGGACTCTGTCAAGATGCAAACGGAAGAAATGTTAGTGCGAAAGAGATGAATGTTAGCATGGAAAAAAGGCAAGGAAGAAGGATTGTTAGATGGGAAATGACAAAGGACAGACTTTCATGCTTTTATATTTTTCATTATGAGGCATCAAAATTATCGCAAATGGAGCACAAACACCATGGTATGACATAGACCAAGGTGTGCAGGTGACCATCTGTGAGAGACACACAGTCAAAAGACAAATCCAAAAGATAAGGAATGCCTCGGTGCATACAAAGGACCCAATTATCCCAATCTTTTTGTTAGGAAAAACCACAGACAACAAGCAAAGGAAAGAGGTCATGATTCATCATCGCTCCTCTAAATCCTTTGATAGGAAATCCTCGAGGTAGCTAGTAATATGACCCAAAACCAATAAAAAAGATAAGACAAACTCAAACCAATAAAGTTTTTCCGGAGAGATAGTGTTTGCCAATAGTATTGATAAGATTGATTGATTAGGTTGATTAAGTTGACCACGATGATCGAGATGAACAATTGATTGATTGTTTGACTAAAATTGATTGATAAGTTGACAAAGGTTGATTAACTAATTTGATTGATTATGCCTAGTTTCAGGAAAGACGCATCTTGTATAAGGCAAGATTAATTGACCAAAGTGACAAGATTGATTGATTTGACAAAGTGTAATTGATATGATTGAGTGATGTGATGATGCCTAATTTCAGGAAAGAGCTATCCTATTTAAGGCATGAAACAAATCTGATAAAGTTGACCAATCAACCATTGTGGATAAAGCACATAGCTGCAAGAAAGACATATCTTGTTGAAGGTGAAAGACAAGATTGACCAAAGACATTGTCTAATCTCAGGAAGGACATATCCTGATAAAAAGACAAGTGATAATACTGAATGAGACAAATGACATAATGTCCCATGCCAATATAAGATCAACTAATGATAAGGTAATTGATTGATTGAAGATTGATTGAAGATTGATTGAAGATTAAAGATTTGTTGGATATGTTTGTCTGTTGAGGCGTGATTTGGTTTGAATGATGATTGCTTGTGGATAAATAACAAAACCAGACTTGAAAAACCCTAAAGGACTAACCTAGGGCCTCATGGGCTCATTGATCGATGGCCTTTCCTATGTTAAACATGTGGAGACCTCGTAGTTTGACATGACTTGACCTTGTTTCAAAAGACTGAGTCATGATTTTATTTGGGAAAACTAAAAAGCACTAACCTAATGTCTCAGGGGCCCATTGAAGATGAGTCTTGCCTACGTAGCGAATTCACAAAGACAATGTAGTTCGACCACTCTAATATAGACTGACTTAGACTTAGACTCAGTTTTTGGATTTTTATGATTTTTTTATGTTTTTGTATTTTGAAGGGTTTCTAATTTTTTTTGGATTTTGAAGGTTTTCTTTTTTTTTTGGATTTGATGTTTTATGATTTTTGGATTTTGATGTTTTATGATTTTTTTGGATTTTGATGTTTTATGATCTTTTTTGGATTTTGAAGGTTTTATGATTTTTTTGGATTTTAAAAGTTTTCTATTTTTTTTGAATTTTGATGTTTTATGATTTTTTTGGATTTTGAAGGTTTTCAAAAGGCTGATACCATGTGCAGGATCCCATAAAGGCGTATGTCCCCAGTCAAGTACATGACCATTTTTTTTGGATTTTGATGTTTTATGATCGCCCCCAATCAGGTACATGACCAATTCATTATGTGTGATGGGAAGTAGGGGACGAGGGAAAATGATGATCATGCAGGTGAAGGATACTAAATGTCGATAGTTCTCATGCCATGGAAAGGATGACAAAGCCTTATTATGGACAAAGAATATGTGCAAATGAATGAGCAGAGGTGGAAGACCAGGTGGAGTGACAGTAGACAGAGGAGCATAGACTAACTACACATGGCGCCTATTTTCCAAGTTTCCACCATGGTACTTATCCAAAGCGCCACCGAAGTGGTTTTCACTTTTGGACGAATTATTTATCTTCACTATTTTTTTGATTTTTTGAATTTTGTATTTTTTGTTGTCACCAAGATGCCTATTTGCGAGGTTTTCATCAAGGTGACCATTTTCTTTTTCTTTTTTATTTTTTTGTATTTTTGAATGTTTGATGGGATACTTTGAGAATTAAGTGTAGTACTTGAGAAGGTGCATGCTATTGATGGGCTTCATAGAATGTTTCACCTTTAGGAGTAGAGAGCTAATAAGTATTGAATCCATATGTTGTTGTGATGATATAAGTACCCAACCAATTAGGTTCAAAAAATTTGGGCTTTTCTTAATCTATCTGATTCTTCAGGTTCTCTTTTAGGACTAAGTTGAACTAATGCCAAAACTTCTAGGTTGGACCTTCTTATTGTAGTTGCATCGAAGAGGTTTTGATATGCTTGTAAATGTGTCAAAGCATTCTATCTCTTTGCATCCAATAACTCTAGCTCATGTAGATGGGATACACAATATTCTTCTTGATCAATCGATCCTTGCATAGATACTCTTCGGGATAGTAACTCAACCTCAATAGGAAGTAGTTCTTTAGATCCAAAGACAGGGGAATATGGAGTGGCTCTTGTAGGGATGCAGACACTAGTATGGTAGGTCCATAAAGCAAGATTGAGTTGGAGGTGTCAGTCATGCCTGGGGTCATTGATAGTCTTCTTTAAGATTTTAAGGATAGTCTTATTAGATGCCTCAACTTGGCCATTACCTTGGGGGTAATAAGGGGTAGCAAACTGGTGTTGGATATAAAAATATTCACAAAGTTCATGGACATCTTGATTCTTAAAAGGGTGACCATTGTCTATAATGATGGACTACGGGATACCATAGCAACATATAATGTAGTTCATGATAAATTTGGCTATTTACTATCTAGTAATGTAGGTCATTGGGATGGCTTCAATCCACTTGGTGAAGTATTTTGTAGCAACAAGGATAAAAATATGTCCATTTGCATAAGTGGGATGGATCTTTCCTATGAGGTTGAGTCCCCATTAAGAGAATGGTCATGGTGATGTAAGCAGCTGCAATTCCTGAGCTGACATGTATAATATGTCCATGAATCTGACACTAGTGACATCTCTTCACAAAGTGATAAGCATCATGCTCTATCATAGGCCAATAATATCCCGTCCTCATGAGCTTTTTAGCTAAGGTAGGACTAGCAAAGTGAGCTCCACATATACCATGATGAACTTCTTGTAAGGCTACTCATGCTTCATTTGAGTCAAGCCATTGGAGGAGGGTGCTATCTAGACACGGCAGTAAAGGATATCTTTGATGATGGCATATTTGGAAGCTTGTCGGATAAAAGCTTTGTGCTGGTTGGGGGACAAGTTGGGAGGGATAATTTGGTCATGCAAAGAGTTGTAAATGTCTCTATACTAGGGAGATTTGAGACCATCTAGTTCACACACAAGTTTAATTTTGGGGACATCAAATGCAGGGACCAATAGTTGTTCCACCAAAAACTCATATTGTGAGGCATTGTTAGGAATGTCCAAGAGAGATCCAATGGTTTCCATCACATCAACTTCTTTGTTATGGATTCTCAGTATCTACTCAAAATAATAACATCAAAGTACAGTCTAAAACTATCAACCATGTGCTTATAGGGCATCAACTTCTCATCCTTGGTATCACAATCATCATTAACTTCCTTGATCACTAACTATGAATCACCATAGACTTGAAGATCCTTGATTTTCCATTTTATTGCCATTCAGAGTCCTGTTAATAACACTTCATACTCAACTATGTTTTTAGTGCACGGGAATCCATTTCAAAATGATTTAGGAATGGAATCCCCTTGGGGTGTGATGAATAAGATGCCAGCTCTTGAACCATGACTTGTGTAGGACTCATTGAAGTACAGTTTCCACGTTGTTGGTGTTTCTATGACAAAGATTGATTCATCTGGAATGTTGGATATCAAAGGATGGTCTACCTTTACTAGTGTATCTACGAGTTGATCAATGACCATTTGTCCTTTTATTGCTTTTTGATCAACATACTCAATGTCATGCTCACTGAAGATCATAACCCACTTAACTAATCTTCTTGTCAGAGTTGCTTTGCTGAGAATATATTTTAGAGGATCAATCTTGGCTATCAATTTTGTCTTTTGATTTAGCATAGAATGTCTCAATTTTTGGGCTATGAATACAACTTCTAGGCATGCTCATTCAATAGGGTTATAGTTTAACTCATATTCGACCAAAGTGCGACTTATGTGGTAGATTGCTCATTTTTTACCATTATTATCATTTTATGCTAATAGTGCCCCTAGTGTTGATGTAGTTGAACTGTCATGTGCAATATCAACTGTCTTTCATCAATTGCTAGCATAAGAACTAGTAGAGTCAATTGATAATTCTTTATTTGATCAAATGCTTCTTGAAATTTTTCTATCCAATTGAAAGGGATCCCTTTTCATAACAAGTGTTGAAACAAGTGGATCTTGTCTACTAGCTAAGAAATGAACCTACAAATTGATCGTAATATTCCTTGTAGAGTCCTTAATTGAATGATGTTGGTTGGTGGTGGCATGTCCAAGATAGCTTTGACTTTGGTACAATCAACCTCTATTCCCCTATGGGAGACAATATATCTTAGAAGTTTTCTTGATTGGACCCCGAAAACACATTTCTTTGGATTTAACCTGAGTTTGTACTTTTCAAGTCGTGTGAAAATATTGTCCAAGACTGCTAGGTGACCACTTCATTCTATAGATTTTGAGAGAAGGTCATCAACATAATCCTCCATAAGTACATGTATATAATCATGAAAAATGGTAGTCATGGCTCTCTGATATGTAGCTCTAGCATTTTTAAGTCCAAATAGCATAACGTTCCAATAGAATGTTCCCCAAGTGCATGTGAAGTCTATCTTTGGTTAATCTTCAAGAGCAAATCTTATCTAGTTGTAGCTCAATAATTTGTCCATAAGTGATAGCATTTCATATCTAGCAGTAAGGTCCCCTATGATGTCAATATTTGGTAAGTGGAAATCATCTTTAGCACAAGCTTTGTTAAGATCCCTAAAATCCGTGCATACTCTGATTTGCCCATTTGGTTTTGTGACAAGAACAAGGTTTGATATCCAATCTGTATAATCAATAGAGTGTATGAATTATCCAACATCCAAAAGTTTCTTTAGTTTAACCTTGACCAGGAGTGCAATTTGCGGACTTAGCTTCTATTTATATGGTTTAACATTTGGTAACAGTGGTAGGTGATGTAAAACAAGTTCGAGATCCAATCTAGGCATATCAGCATATGACCATGCAAAATTAACTTGTCTCTCTAAAAATAATAATATAAACTCAGGTTTTTCCTTGGTGGTCAAAGATGTTGCTAGTTGTATGATTCTAGAATTGTCTCGTGTCCCAATGTTCACTTCTTTTGTTTCCTCTATAAGCAATGGCAATCTCTCTCGATCTATAGGGAGACTATCTAGTCCTCCATCCTTGGGCGCCTCAGAGATGTTTTCAACTTTGGATACGTCCTTTATTTTTACTTTTTCACAGTTAGCAGGGGCCTTTCGGTTTTCACCTAGAGACCTATTATTTTTTATTTTTTTCATTTTCACTTTTGCGACTAGAGGATAGGACAACCTCACCAAAGTATGTTGCACAATTGAGTTCTATGAAAAATCCAACCTTATGATCTCCACTCGGTATTCCTTCACGAAGTCCCATAAACTTAGCAATTGCTTTGTCATTCTCGAATGTATCTAACTGTTGATACCAATCTATAAGTTTTTGTCTACAAGGGGTAAGCTATCATCAGTATTGTCAAGGGTCATGATGTAGGAAAATAAGGTAAAGATGGAAGTAGAGTCATCGGGTTCCCAAAAGGTTTCAATCCAAGCTCCCATTTGTAAGGAGATCTTTTGGTGGGATTTTGATGGGTTTTGCGAGGAACCAATCATAAGCCTTTGATTGAATTTTGATTCAAGGGTAGGCTCACCAAGTTTTCTAAACATTTCATCAAGGTCAAGGTCGGTAGTGGAGGATAAAGAATCACATTCATACTCATTGGAATCGGCATCAAAGTTGTAAGATTCCTCAGATGTCTCAATCTCATCTGAAGCATCAACGACCTCAATCAAGGTCAACTTAGTACTTAGAGGAATCGGATCTAGTGGAACATACCCTAAACCAACATATGTTGGTAATTTAGGAGGTAGTAAAGGTTCTGATATCCCATTTTTGTTTAAACCAAGGTTGTTGTGTCCATCATATCCTTGTTACTTTATTAAAAGGAACCCTTTTGAATATCACAAATGAGCTATTAACTTCATATGCACCAAAGATTGAATAGAGTTTCATAGAATAACATTGGAGATTGTTGGTTTGCTTGTAGAGCTTTAAAATTGCCTAGAGAAGTGCTGGAGAATGTAAAAATCAAGAATGATAGAAATAGAGATTAAAAAATTGGAAACAATGAAAGGCACAAGGGTTGAATAATGATGGAATATGTTAGAGAGATTAAAAAATTGGAAACAATGAAAGGCACAAGGGTTGAATAATGATGGAATATGTTAGAGCTGTTACCTTTTGAAGTGCCAATCATGACAGCGAGAATGTCAACTCAAAACACCATTGGGGTTATAGATTTTCGTGGGACGTTAGCACATCAAGTGGGTTTCCATGCCAAGCACTCCCATTCGGACAATTCAAACTCATAAAACATCTGAAAGGTTATAAACATCATAAGGATCATAGAAAATATAACAGAAAGGTTCTAACATCTTGGCATTAGGACAATTCAAACTAACAAAAGGGTATTAAATTTTGGATGTTAAAGATAGGTCATTGGATCACCCACATTCACAGTTGCAAGTCTAACTCCATTTTGTACCAAGTAGAAGCATACCCACTCACGAAAAAAGCACAATAAAAACAAAACCCAATATCAACACTACCCAATTAATATACATTTTTGTGAGTCATTAAAAGCTTCCACAAATGCCATCCATGTATTTTGTTCTCCGGTGTAATAGGTATTACCTATCTAAAACAAGAACTGTGAGCTAGCTCGAGTCCCTGGCTAAAGCAATTTTGGATGTTCTTGTTACTGGAGATAAGGTTGGAATTATTTTTGGTTAAGTCTTTATCAAGTGTTAAGATAAGCTTAGAATTGTTTCAAAACACAAGAGAACTACGTTTAGTTACAAGGTCAATGATTTAGCAACCTTGTTACCATGAGCAACAAGTTATAAGTGTCGATAGATAATTTATTAATATTTTTATCATGATTAGAGATCAACAAGGAAAGATGAATTTTCATAAATTATGGTTCATTGATAATTTTAGGTGAACATATCAAATTTAGACAAAAGACACTGATTAGAGATCAACGAGAAAAGATGAATACTAACCTATATTATCCTGCAACCAACTGTATAAAAGACACCAAAACAAAACTAATATAACACCGAACTGTAGGATATTTGTTTCTTTCTGTATCTGTAAATAATGGACAAAAAGATACAATTTTTATTTTTTAAAATTATATTGAACAAAAGAACACAAAAATTAACATTTCAAATATACCAAAATTATTCATAACAAGCTTTAAACAACTAGTTTGCACAGACTTATAGATTCTTGATATTATAATAAGCAACTCTAAAACATTGCTTGAGCAAACACACTACAACTCAGCAATAAATAATTTCTCATCTTTAGTCCAAAAAATCTTTAAACTTCTTGTTTGTTGTAAGTTTTGATAAACCATAATTGTTGATCAAGTTGCCAGATTGCACTTGGATGATGAGAAAATCTATCTCTGAAGATCGAACATGAAAGATAGGCCGATTTTTTGGTATCAGAGCAAGTTCAAGTAGCTCTTGATGAATGAGAACATCCTCTTCCCTCGCTGGATTCACATCCATTGTATACTTGCAATTCAGACGAATAAAAATAGAACAGCATTGTATACATGAAAATTGACCAATATAACAATAATACACTTAAAATGGTACGTTCATAAAAATCATTAGGCATCCATGTATATAAAATAAGACAACTGCAAAAGGATAGAATGTATAATTTATTAAAAAAAATCCAAAATAGTATGTCTTACAATCTATATTGCAAACTCACCTGGAAATTACCTCTCCTTCAGCTTCTTTGATGAGATCTCAAAAGAAAAAAACCAGAGAGCTTGGTAAAACATCCAAATGGTGAATAGCAAATAGAGAATATGTAGTGAGTTTGTCACTAAAAGGAAAAGGGAGATGCTGAAGGTTTAATGTTAGATAAAGAAATGTCCAATTTCATCTTGTCATCCAACATCAAAGATCACGGTTTCTTTCTTTTGTAGCATATAATGGTAAATCACAATTGGTTGATCATTTGCATGAGCGCACAGAATGGCCTTCAACATTTTAATAACATCCAAATTCCATACAGTAGTCAAAGCTGCAACATGCCAGTAATCTATTAGGAGATCCATATATTAACCTGCAAAGTTTTAAAAAAATATTTTTTAGCACAATGACATACAATTAAATCTTCTGTTATCAACTACAGATTTAACATTAGCTTTGAGTGTTTATGGTCGTCTCCTCTGTTATCCATGGATGGGTACAAAATTTTGTACAGGTTTCAAAACTGACAATCTATAGCCACCAATGGCTTAGAGTAAAACTTATACTGTGAAGTTTGCCTCCAAGCATTGCCTCATACATCACCATCAAAAGAAATGAAATCAAATAAGAGCAACTCCCCTCTAAAGCTAATAGCTAGCACATAGGGCCTTCAACAATAACAGAATAGAATTCTATCTAAACTCAATCATCACAAATCAACACAACATCAACACTTGGTCCACAAATCAACTCAACATCAACACTGGTGAATAATTGAAGATGCCTTATATGATGCTACTACCCGCCGCGCGCCCCCCGCCACCCTTTCCCCCCCCCGCCAATGAAGCTAATAGCGAGCATAAAAGACCACCTAAAATTAACTAAACTTGACAATCACATATCAACTGAATCTCAACTCTTAGTGGATTTTTGAATAGAATTACAAAAGCATTTTTTGACAAGAATTGGCCCCAAAGCCTGTATGCAAATCCTCCTTATTAAAGTTTGGCATTGCATCACAAATACAATAGATATAAGAAAAATTACTTCTGAACTTGAAAACAGAGAATTGTTTTCATCATCAAACCCAACGAGAAAAAATTCCATAATCTCACATCACTTTTGTTTTGCTTTTATTAAAAAATGGGATAAGATATTACAAGAAAATTTTCATACACAATTGGAACAATTTCATTGGTATTGATGGCTCTTGGAAGCTAAGAATCACGACTTCAATTCTGATGTGATGACATCACTTGCACATATCTAGAAATTCTAGAAATGGGCTTCTCTCGCACTGAGAATATTGAAGCCTTAAAATGATTAAGTTGTATCTCTTTCTAAACTAGTGAATAGCCATCAATGGGATTTGGTCAATTGTTAGAGACAAAAGATAAGATTCTGAATCAAATTCTAGTGAACACTAATGCAGGGGTTTTCTTGTGAAAAAAAAGTATTCAATAAAAGCAAATATATATAAATTGCATTGTTGTTTCTTTATAGAAAACGAAAGTACGTGAAAATGAAAAGCAGTTTCCATGAAAAAATAGTCATAGGTATTAAGCATATAGCTATATTTTACATAAAAAACATAAGGAAATATGATCTGATGAATGTTACAAGGTGTTAGGTCTCCTATCAGAATTAAAAGAATAAAAGAAAGAAAACTTAACCAGAAGTATTGAGTATCACAAAAACCAAAGGCAAAAAAGAAAAATAAACAATTAAGGCCTGTCACACATCTTGGCAATATTGACATGAGGATCAACTAAAATATACTAATTAATGACATATAATCATTTTATTACCAAGAATATCACATGCAAGGACAAAATTTCTCAAGCAACCGTAGAAAAGGATTTATGTCTTGTTCTTTTTTCTATTTGCTGATTCAAAACTGATTTGAGAAGAGAAATTTTAACCAACAAACATATAGCCAGAGAATTTCACGGTAAATCTGCATTGGACACAAGCCCGTGCTAATCTTTAAGCAAGCAATAATCGACAAACTCAAAATTAATCTACATAGTAATCCTATTTGTGACTGTAAATTGTAAGTCGTACTACTAAGGACCTGCTTATGCCAATTCCTGGATATTAATCCAAATTATTTCTTCTTTCAAAATGCAATGCAGAACTATCAACCCAATATTGCCAGAGGCGAGGAGGATATTGTACCCCAAAGCCCACCTCCAGATTTGTAAATTAAGCAATTATGGAATGAAAGCTAACTACCTCTCCCAAAAAATTATAAGCACATATCAATATGCAGGGGTGATCCTCTGCTTAAATGTTGGCTTGATCCATTATCTTTTGGTGGATGTTCATAGCTTGTTCCAGAGCTCTTAACTTGGCACAAGACACGTGAACTGTTTGAAAAAATGCCCCAAAGAGATTGAATCTCATGGAATGTTATGATTGCAGGATATGCACAAAATGGGTTTGCTACCATTCTGACAATGTCTAAAAGATAGCAGCAACACTTGCATAAATCAGAAAGAAAAGCAAGGAGCGCTCAAACAGAGACTCTACACTTATTTTTCAAATCACATGGCAACACTTAAACGGTAGGAAAACCATAAAGATCAGATCTAGTAAAAAGTTGTAACTGAATACCATCATTTTTCCCACTATTTTTTGTGTTTCTGCATCTATGCCAAGAAGCTTGCTATTCTCAGGCTCTACTTTCTGAGTATTGTTTACAGCTTCACCTTTCACAACATAGTTCTACCAATCCATTTCATTCTACTTTGTCTATAATGGACTCAAAGCACTGTATCAAGAATGAACCAAGAAGCATTGGGAGATCAATTAGCAACTGAAAAAAGGGAGACAAATAGAAATCTAGGTTGAAGAGGGGGCCTAAAGTCATCTGTCCCTTACTACAAAATGTGGAAGCAATATACTGCCACACACCCCATTGCAGGTCCATGTGCCCTTCCTAGAAAAACCACAAAGCACATGATTAAATTAGTGTTGTGTTGCAAGAAATGTAAAAGTAACACAGTTCATTGAAAATCTACATCCTATCTTCAGACAAACAATTGCATTTTGTGCAACTAAGTGCATCAGAAGTGTCATCATCAAAGAGCACAGACACACACATCAGAATCTGATAAGTAGCAAGAAAGGAATCATAAGAAAGCAAGATCACTTCTCACTCCTAAAACCCCAACTTCCATGAAATGAATCACTAAATCAACAACTGCTTAGTATAAGCCAATGACGAACATATCTTTCACCCAAGCAAAGTAATGCACATTAGAAAAGAGCTTTAACAAAGAAAGCGGATAAAAACTTCCAATGAAAAATATGCAACGAATTCCAAATTCCAGCAAAGAGAAAAAATGCAAGATACAAACTATAATATTTAGAAGACCATATTCTTTGTTGCAATAAGATTACAAGCATTTATAGTTAACTTAAAAATAGGGCATTGTTCCAATTCAAAGCACAAATCATTATCACTGTACCATATGCTATAGCAACCACTACAGCATGAATAAAACAGACATTCTATAACAATCATACCAGAGCTTGTCTATAATGTAAAGGGAGAATGGTCATCAAATACAACGAGCCTATAAAACTGGTTATCATGCAAAAAAAAATACACATATACATCCTAGGTGATGTGTGCATCCTTTGTTTTCTTGAGTAACCTGCATGATACAGTGTCCACATATCAAGAACAACTATATACCATCAAACCTATGTCAAAAAATGGATAATATTATCAAAAATTAACTACAATTACATATTCAATCTAAAACCAATAATAAATGTGCTTCATCTTGTTAGGGTTTTTCACCGGTATGTCAAAACATTTTTCCTAGTTCGCCTGATTTCTTGATGTCTCCTCCCGTGTAACGTACTACCATAGAGCTCATCATCAACTGCTTGTTCTTGTATTGCTCAGGGCGTCTTGAGATATAGAGGCCATTACTGAGCTAGTGAGATAAAACCCTAAGACTGTTGTTCGATGCCATTGATATATTGCTCTCGTACAGATCTTTATTGTATGTCTTTTTCGGTGTTTTCTGAAATATGTTGCATGGCAGAAACCGTGCTTTATTCTAGCATGCATGAAATGCAAAATGTGGAGGCACAGACAAGGCACGTGAACTGGAATTCATGGAGGATCAAGAAACCCTAGCGGGACTTATTTTCCCTAAATTCTGTGTACACTCTATGGAGGAAGAGAACAGATACATTTGACCCTGAGTTTTGTGGGCTTTCAAAAAGGAGGTTATATGTGCTCTAATTGCAGGTGGACGATGTTTTCAAAGAACAGAACATGATTGACATATATATTCTCATTCAAGGGTTTTGCAGTGATGTGATCAAGAAAACGTCGTTTATTGAAAAGCAAACGTAAGAACTCTTCTAATAACTCTTTCTGCTCACTTTTCTTTCTCAGCTTTTAGGAAGATATAAATGAATAGCTTTGAAACAGAAATTTTGTCCTGAATTGGTATTGTTTGATAACCTTTTAGGTCCTACCTCAATAGCCCGAGAGAAGCAATAGCAAGTCTCTGTTTGATTGCACAAAGATGTGCAGAATTGCCTAAGCTGCATCAAATTCGGTATATTTTCAGTTTAAAATATGAAACAGAATTTACTACGGCTTTACCCGAAGTTCAATCTGATCGTGGGATTAGCAAGGAGGTAGCGAATTTATTTGCCATTATACTCTGGCTATATAATTTACAAGAATTCCTCCTGAGCAGTCCCAAATACAATACTAATGGAATTTGGCATCTGAATCTTTCTTTTAGATGAGCATAAAATTGTCCGCTTGCAAAGCAAGTGGATATATGAAAGTGAATTTGATGAAAGAAATCGCTAATGAAAATGGTATTGGATGGAAATTTGAAAATCTTCTGGTAAGTAATTCAGCCATCAAAGTCCCAAACCATGACAAGAGACTTACCTCAAGATTCTAGACCTCAGGGGTTCTGTAAAGGGTGCCTTTGCACATGCTTTGAGCGACTTCGGCCTACGAGAAGGAGGTGAATCAATTGCGTCGTTGAGGAAAATGTATAGAGTTTGCAGGTGCAACTGCCCTAGCAAACATATATGCAAAATATGGACGCTTAGACAAAGCACGTGAATTGTTTGATAAAATGCCTCAATGAAATGGGGCTCGTGGGCTGCAACGACTGCAGCTTATCACAAAATGGACTTGTAAAAACCAGAAGACTTCAAATAAATGTTCAAAGTCCTCGTGGATTAACATCATTTCAAGATATGCCTTAACGAGCAGAGTTTGCAGGGAAAAAAAATTTACAGAACCCTGCCAAATCTTAAATTGATTTTTTCCTAAACAAGACAAGCCAAAACCTATCCCCCCACAGCTGCTGCTTCAAATCAATTCATAGTAAACGATCAGTAGGTCTAAAAAAATAGCCATAGAAAAAAATCTACAGAACCAATGCCATTTTTTCACACGGAGACTATTGGTTTTACTTTTAATAGTAAAGGTAGAATCTGGCCATGTGGGAGACTGTAAGGCAACAGAGAAAGAAGAACATATGAGATGCATAAATACCTTGGAAACCAAGTCTGTGAAGCCTCCTTTGTAAGAGGAAAAGCCAGGATTCAGCAGAATCCTAGAGTATAAAGATTTGAGATGGAATATGTTAGTACCTTCACAAGCAAGCAATAATACACGGCTGGGGCTCTCCCCAACGATTTGAAACCTGTTGCAACTACCCTAATGCATGGCTGCAAAATGTGCGAGCATTACAATGCCACGCACCCAGCTCCCTTACATGTGCCCTTTGCAGAGAGAAGAAACAAAACATTGATATAAAGATGCAAGTACTTTACCCTTTTTTCTGATTGGAGACGCTAATCAAAATTATTGTTGAAAAATCTAAACCCCAGGAAAATAGCCACCATCGAATAGGGAAGCAGATAAAAAGCTATTTAACCTGCAACAAAATAGAACGAAAAAGACAAACTTTGGTTAAGGTTGTATATAATCATTAACCCGGTTCCCAAGGCACAGATTAATGCATTTTTTGACAAGGAGAAAACATTAGTCTCCTGCTTCAGGCAGGGACTAACTAGAAAAGAAGCTGATTAATCAATGTGGTTGGTATCCATGTTTATCTAAAAGGATGTTCGATGAGATAAAGAAGCCGTGACCATTGGTAGACCATCTTATATCTAGGTTGCTCATGCTACTGAAAACTCTCAAGTGAATTGGAATGGAATGATCTTGGTAAGGGCATTTGTCATGTCAAATCTAGAAACTGGATTTAGAGTACGTCCAACAACTACTTTTGCACTCGTTTGGATGAAACTTGAACACTACAGATTACACCATCTTGCATGAACCATTTTAGATAAATAAGAAAAGCCAAATTGAAAAGAAATGAATATGAAGATTAGCATGTCTCATCAATGCTACCCAATTTTAGGTGCTTGTGCAAACGCTGTGCAACAACATTAAAAGATTTCTATTGGTTACTACTTATCCGGCAATATTATTATCAAACACATTTGAAAGTCTACCTTCTTCCAATTTAAGTTTTTCCTTTTTGGAAATCGAAACTCAAATTTTGAGGCTTAACATGTCTCTATAGATGATCAACCTAACTTTGGGTCGACAAGGATCTCACAAAACAAGTCAATATTTTATAATCCCAGCAGCAAAAATGGAAGGGGAACACAATGATCTGAACTCCAAGATTTCCTATATAGCTAAGGATTTCAAAGTGTGACTATAATGGTTTTGAAAATGGTTTTTTCTTTTTTTGGTTGGGTGCTCTCCCTTAAGAACATGCTCTGTTTTATACTGTTGTTTTTGTCTGCAGTTTGGTTATACCCTACTTCCTCATCCTCTGTCCAGTTATGAACCGTGGTTTGTAACTAGCTTCTTATAGACTGTTGTTGCCAACTGCTACTTTGTTATTCCTTGCTGCTATTTCATGTGGACTATTTAGTTTGATCTGTTGCCAATATGAGCTTTAACACCTGTGGATCAACACAATTGAAAAGGTTCGTGCATTACTTCTAGAAGTCAGTCTAGCTACAAGTGCACGAAGGGAAATAAGGGAAATAAGGATCTAAAAGGAATTGTTATATTAGATAAGTGAATTAGAAAATGTAACAGCAGAATAACTCATTCTTATTGATTATTCATTAATATATTATAAATTTATAGGAGAGGAAGACTCAACTGTCTTTCTATAAAATAGGTAAATAGTTGACAGTTAATTGAAACTGTTTGACCACAATCTGAATTGATGACAACGAACGGGACACTTCATTCTACACTAACTAACAGTTCACGGTTACACCTATTTATGTTAGAGTGTATATTCCAACACCCCCTCTTAATGCTACAACACTAAACAGAACAATAAAAGATATGTTATGTAGAAGCGATTCTATGAAAACAATTCTTGGACTAGTAAGAATTCTTCAAGATGCTCCCAAGTATAGTCACTAAGCTGTAACCCAAATTCCCAACATCATTGGACACCATTTGCACATGAAGTGTCTCATCGACCTCGTAAAGGTATGATGCTAAACTTCTAGATCTTGGATCTCCCTTGAACTATTGGGCATCAATCCTCACATGTGTGTCTCATAACCCCAATGAGGTATAGTTACTTTGATTCACAAGCACCTCAGACTATTGAGCATTTAACTATTCTCTATTGCATCCCTCCCTTTCTTTAAAATAGGATAAGTGCCTCATCTTCAATGAAATCATCATCACTACCAATATCTGGTGGTTTTTTTGCAGGCCTAATCACACACAATAGTCTATGCATTGATCATTTGACACCGCCCAAAGCAAAAGGCTTTCATGAAGTTTCAATGCTCTAGTAACAGCGCTTATCAATCTCTTTAACAATATCAACTCCTATCACTATTCAATGATTTCTTCTATGGATATTTTCCTAACTGCTACACTATGGATGAGACACAAAATTGTGGTGGCTCTGATACCAAATTAGAAAATACAACAGAAGAAGAACTCATTCTAATTAATTATTCATTAACATATTACAAATTTATAGGAGAAGAAGACTCAACGGTCTTCCTATAAAATAGGTGAATAGTTGACAGCTAACTGAAGTTGTTTGACAACAAACTGGATACCTCATTCTACACTAACTAACAATTCACTATTACACAATTTTATGTTGGAGTGTATATTCCAACAAAGTGCTCTATATTTTTTATGTTTTGATAGTCTGTATGTTGATCAATAATTTGTATGGGATCAATTATGTTAGTTGATAAGAGAATTTTGGATTTTTTCAATTTTTTCTCTGGTTTATAAAACATTTATGCTTACCTTTTACATGATTTCATACAAATGTGTAAAATTGCTTTGGATGTGCTTATTTAGATCTCCACATGCTTAAGAGTGAAGTAAGAGAGATTGATTATTGAAAAACAATTTGAATTTGAATATTTTCTAATGTAAAAATTTATATTGTACTAAGTTTTTTATCTAAATTTTTTTTCTAAAATAAAAATATTGTTTGTTATCTTTGATTTTCATTATTTAAATTTTTGTTTTCAGATTTTCTATTATATAGATTATCAGACTTCATTCTCATTACATATGAAAATCCTTTAAAGATATCCATCTCTTCGTAAAACCTCTTTATATCTATTTGTAAAACCTTTTTATATCTATTTGGTGCTACTAGATTGTATAGATCACTCTTTGTTTTCCAATTCAGCGTTATTTCTCTTCAACCACACTGGTCATGCGGCCTAAGAAGAGAGGCTTTAAATTTCTGTTGTTATTCCCACAGCTGTCTCATCTCCTATGCTTGTTACTTTCAGTTGGGTGTTGTCTTGTAATGCCCTGTTTCATGGTGGGTGCACTGACTATGCATGGTGTGCTGTTGATTCATGCTAATTTTATTTTCCCTTTTGCCTTAATCTAATTTAAAAAATATAATTGGTAAACCTATTAATAGGATGAGGTCATATTTAAATATGAATAATGGGAAACCTAACAATGGAATTAGGACTTTGGTATAATGACAAAGATTTCAGCTTTATTATTAATGTAATTTGGTCTCACAGTAATTGACCAAACTTGTTAGGAATTTGGTGAAATAACAAAGACTTCAGCTATATTATTAATTTAATTTAGGCTTCCAATAGTTGACCAAACTCTTATATATTTATTTACAAATTTTTTAACTTGTAAAAATAGGTGTAGAAGCATGAAAGAGATATTGAAGATAATTAATGAGTTAAAAATCTTAATTATAAGGGGTAATATTTTTGCTATCATATGTTCAATTTATTTTTATAGACTAGTACTTTCTTTTATTTTTTAGTCAGATGTACTAAGAATATACAATCTACTAATATTTCTTTGCATGTGTAGGCAGTTAAAATTTAGGAATGGAGTTTTGGTGTTTATATATTTTTAACATTAAATTTTTTATTGACTATCATTTTATCAATTATTAAATGTAATGGTTGACATGACTTAAAAGAGAAGGGAAAAAAAAACATCACAAGTTATATAAGAAAAAAATTTGAAGCTCCAATATTGTGTTTCTTCAAATTTCAAAGTCTTGTTCAATCAATAAAGTAAGACAATAGATAGTTAAATGAAGAATGAATTCAATGAAACTTTACTTTTAAGCTTACCATAAAAAAAAAAACTTTTTACTACAAGAGAATCTAAAGGATAGATTTAACTCAAACCTTGTATTGACCTTCCTTTTCAATTTATTTTTTATAGAATATCTTGAATCTTTTATTTCCAAATAATGTAACAATTCACAAGTTTGTCTTTTTTCCCTTTTGATCTTCTATATTTTCCTTGAATTCCAAACCTTTATCTTCTCTTTATTATTTTGTCAATCCATCCGATTTCTATATACAAAATCCAATCTAATTTAACTTTTTTTGTATAAACTATATGTTTAATTCAATAGCATGCAATTCTTATGTAAAATCTTCTTTGTTTTGTTTCTAGAAATTAAGTGATCAAGTGAATGACCCTAATTGCTACAATTATGATCCAAGGACAAGACTATGGTATACTCTAACCTAAGAGTACATATATAAGTAAAAATAATGCTTCTCTTTCTAACCATGGTTCATAAGACACGGTGCACCGTATTACCTTATTAGTACAAGTGGTTCATAAGATACAGTGCACCGTATTACTTTATTATCCAAACATGTGTAAAGGGAGTCAAGAATGACCTTGTTGATCTAATTATTTACCTTATTTGAATAAATGAAAAATGCTTATAAGATAGTACAACGAATGGCATTCGTCACAAGTTGAAACCCCTGAAGGGGGAAGAAGAAAAGGTATGCAACAATGCAAGGATCTGTTTGGTTGATGGAAGAAAGTTCCTAGAAGGTATGAGACATGAGCATGTGTTTTGCATTGATCCCTAGGGTTGATAAAGAAGATACTAATGAGGTACCATTAGAGGTTTTAGAATTGTTGCATGAGTTTCAGGATATTTTTTCTGATAATGTACCTGAAGGTTTGCCTCCAATACGGAAGATTAGCCACCCAATGGACCTAAAGAATTGAGAAAATATATTGGATTAAGATTGATCGATGCAAACAAGATAAGAAATGTGGAAATTTTAAATTATCATTTGACATGAATCTTTGTAGTTTGAGTTCTCATGTCTTTATTTTTATAAAATTTCTTGTAGGTACATTATGTATTTCATTGTTTATGATATTGCAATTATAAGATATATAGATATAAACACTCACAATCTAGGACATTTATAAGAAATTTGATAGTATGTTGAGAGAGATAAAAAAAAAAATTATGTTAGAGAAACAAACTTTTATGAGGGTCAAATAAGACCTATAATACATAGCAAGTAGGATAAGATGAACACCCTCTTCGCATGCTATGTATGTGAAAAACCTAAGTGGTATGCATTAAAGCCTAGGAGAGTTGCATCCTAAGGATTATGATGAGGTAAGAGAAGGGTTTTTAAATGCCCTTAAATATGTACTCGTCATAGGAGACACAAACACTCATAAATAAGTTGTTGAATTTTCTAAATCAAGAAGCCCCTATTTTCAATACCATCTTTCTAATCGCACTTTGGAACACCTAATCTTAGAATGTAATTGCTCTAGGACAAAAAGTTCTACAATGCATATGATCTTAAACTTTTTTTTGGAATATATATGTGTGGAAAATGAAAAAATTATCAAATTAGTAACATATAATTAAACTCAATTTATTTTATTCATATCAGTAAAAACACAGTACATAGTGAACACGTGGTACATTGGCTCCTGGTTTTATTGCTTCCTAAGCGGATGGTGGGAGGAGTTGAATAAGGCGGATAGAAGAAGCACATACGTTAACAGGAACGGAAGATGAAAGAAAGGGATGGAAACCTCGTATCTAGTGCTGCTGAGCTCGAGCTCTATTCTTCTTGATCTGCAACCAGATCCACGTCTCATCTATTTGCTCGGAAGCACTGTTGTCGTCCGCAAAACGATCATACGTATCCCTGAGTTTGGGGTCCTTGTTGGGATCCTGGCGATAAATATCGATCTTGCTTTTGATGGCGCTGCGCAGAGCCTTCCACCCACTAATCGCCTGCTCGTTGTACGCCACCCCTACAACGACGCCGTCAACAGCACCGGCAACGAGACTGTCACCCACCTTCAAATTCCGTCCATTGGCCTTGACCCTATTCTGAATGATGGCGCGGCGGTCATTAAATACTTTCTCAAGCGCTTCTGCAGTCACAGGGCCCGTCTGCTGAACGGCATGAGCTTCCCAGGTTGGCTTACTTGTATCTGGGTGCGGAAGCTGACGTTGCAGAAACATCTTCCACGCTCCGCCTTGGAAGAGCATTAAGGTGATCGCATTCCCTGTGCGAGAGAGGTAGCGGCCGCCGATCCGGTAATCGTTGAAGTCCACGCGCATTTGTACGTTGTTGTAGAGGACGGCGCTGTCCATACGACGGTCGTGGAAAACACGGTAGGTTTTGTTGTCCAAGCGAGTGACGATCACCGAGCAGCCGGTGAGACCCACAGTGAACAGGAAGGTGTTCTCCGAATAGGCTTTCGTGGGAATGTCCACAAATGGGACATCGTCGTTCCCCTTGTTGTTCTTGTACGCCAGCACGAAGGCATCTACGGCTTCCTTGTCAGTTGGCAAATCTTTTATGGCTACGAATTGGAGATTGTAAGTAGTGGTGGCTGTCGGAGATTGAACCAGTTTGACACCAGCCTTTCCAGATCTGAACGACGAGCCATCGTTCGAACGGTATTCCGGAGGCACACTTACTGGGGAAAACACAATCGCTTTCTTCGTCAAGAAATCCAAGGGATTGTCTGCCAGAGCTTTGAGAGCACCCAACAGGGCGGAGGAGGCAGAAGACATTTCTACTTCTCAGTTACCCACGTTCGCCAAGGATCTCGTGTAGCGCGTGGGAGCTCAGATTCCAAGTGGATAAGCTTATTGTCCTTCTTTTGTTGAAATAAAGCACTGGGTCTATATTAGATTTCCACAATTCATATCATTAAATTTTGTAGCTTTCTGGATTTGATTGTGTCAATTTTTGAATCAACGTTTCAGATCATACTCCTTGATCCATCATCAGAAAATAGAACTGAAGGAGATGGAAGAATCCACCACCACTACTGATGGTCCACCACCCCTACTTTCCTCACCAAAAATCGTGGGAGCTCAGATTCCAAGTGGATAAGCATATCGTCCTTCTGTAAAATAGCAACGGGATTAGGTGAAGGCGATAATGACTGTAAAATATCCCATTTACCTTATCTGATGGTAATAATGACTGTAAAATATCCCAACTACTCTGCTGGTGGACAAGCATGACTAGTGGGCATCGTGGCAAAACCATCGCCTATAACCGGTTAAAAGATTGGTTACGGTCTACAACCGGTTACCTGAGCTGTTCTAAGCTGAGCATTTTATCTTCCCGTTCGTTTCTATGGCTGTCTATGCAGCTGTATATGTAATTTTCTTTAATTCTGTTTATTTTGATATAAAAAAGATTGAAAAGATTAAAAAAAAAAAATTGTTGGTCATGTGATTGGGTCCCTTATACTCTCAACTACAGTTTTTAAAAGACTGTAAAAACAAAGAATAAAAATAATGATGATGACATTGGGCCCTCTCTGCTCTCCACTCATTTTACTTTAAAGTAGATACCGTTCACCACTTGGATAATTCAAACTTTTTCTTTCGGCGTTTAGACTGCTTTTATTATTCAGTTTGAATATATACAAAACCGTCATTCTTGTAAAATGAAAAATCCCTTCCTTCAAAGAAACAAATGGATTACACGTAAAACAACATGGCTAAGCAGACTTATTTTGAGCTGATTTGAAACTAATAAATAATATTTCTCAAGGTTTTGTATTTATTTTTTCTTTTCAACGGATATGATATATAGAATTTATTTGTATTATTTATATTTTTATATTATATTTCATATATTTAATATAGTATATTTATATTTGGTTATTGTAGTTTTTTAAATAGACATAATAATGATTTGATAAGTAGGAGGTATTTTTCCACAGCGAGTCAAATTATGATATTGCTATCAGGATTCAACCGTGTAGTTTCAAGTCAAACTCATTGACCCATGTTTCATGAGTAGTGGTT
>VDFB02105785.1:128844694-128904078 GCA_007258455.2 Sequoia sempervirens | reverse complement strand
ATGGGTTCTTGTTGAACCACTACTCATGAAACATGGGTCAATGAGTTTGACTTGAAACTACACGGTTGAATCTTGATAGCAATATCATAATAATAATGATTTATTTTCAATGGAATCATTTCATTGTATTATTCAAGATTAATATTTTTTAATTCTTGACACATAGGCAACTAAATAAATGTAGATGATACTTTCGTTTGATTTCAAAAACTTTTGTTATATTGTTCATAATTTATTCCTCCGTCATATGAATTTGAACTGAAAATACTATAACTTAGACGTGAGAAATTAGGTTGACACTCAAGTGTAACAAAATGGGGGTTTCAAAGGTCTTGAAATTTGTTGTCTTCTTCTTTCATCAACATCAATAGTCTAACATTCTTCCTTTTGATGCTAACTTATAACACTCTTTGTTAGAATATGTTAACTTCATTACCCATGTTCAGATATCCTTGGTCAATGGTAGGTGGCCTACCAGGCCAACCTTCCATGTGAAAATATTCTTGGTCAATGGTAGGTTGCCTACTAGGCCAACTTTCCATGTCCAGATATTCTTGGTCAATGGTAGGTAGCCTACTGGATCAACCTTGGCCAAATCTTACCAACCACGAAGACTTTTCTAGTTCATGTTAGGTAATCATAAGGTTATAAATGAAGCCTATCTTGCCATTGTGTAAGACAATCTAATATGGCCAATTCACATTCTCCTAATTGCAGACAAATTCTACAACATTGTTTTGGTGTGCTTAATATATGTTGTTGATGTTCTTTGTGCTCTCTACAAACCTTCAATCTTTGTTTTTCAAGAATCTCCCCCTCTCTATCTATCTCTATCTTTGTCTTTGTCTTCCTTCCTCCCAACCACATTCCCTTCTCTCTTCATTCTTCCATGTCTAGGTAGGTAGAGAGGGAGAGGAGAGAGAGATAGAAAGAGGGGGAGGGAGAAAGAGGGAGGAATAGAGATGTAAGGAGAGAGAGTTGAGATAGAGTGAGAGTATAGAGAGGGAAAGGTAGGGAGAAAGAGAGTTGAGATAGAGAGTAGAGAGGGATATAAAGAGGTGATAGAGAGAAGTAGAGAGGGAAGAAGGTAGAGAGACTAAGAGAGAAGGAGGGAGGGAAGGAGAAAGAAAGATGTATAGAGGGATAGGTGGGTAAAGAGAAGTAGAGAGGGAAGGAGAGAGAGAAAAGAGACACAAACAAAGAGAGGTAGGTAGAGAGAGGGAGGGGAAGAGAAAAGTATAGAGGGAAGGAGATAGGCAGGAAGCGGTAGGGAGGGATGGAGAAAGAGGTGAGAGAGAGAAGTGATAGATAGATAAGTAGAGGGGGAAGAAGGTGGAGAGATTGAGAAAGGGAAATAGAGAGGGAAGGAAAAATAAATATGTATAGAGGGATAGGTAGGTAGAGAGAAGTAGAGAGATAAGGTTGGTGGGAGAGAGAGAGAGCGGCAGAGAGAGAGGAAGGAGGGAGGGAGAGAGAAAAATAGGGGTAGGTTAGATAGAGAGAAGTAGAGAGAGAAGGTTGGTGGAAGAAAGAGAGGAGGGAGGGAGAGGTAAAGAGGGATGGTTGAGATAAATAGGAGAGAGAGAGGTAGGTAGAGAGAGGGTGATAAGAGATAGAAATAGAGGGGAGGGGGAGAGAGAGAGAGAGAGGAGAGATAGAAAGAGGTGAGAGGGAGAGAGATATAGAGATAGATATATAGATAGAGAGAGCAAGGGAAAGATAGGGAGAGTTGAGATAAAGAGTAGAGAGGGAAGGAGAGAGATAGAGAGGGATAGGTAGGGAGAAAGAGAATTTAGTTAGAGAGAGTAGAGAGGGAAGGAGAGAGAGATAGCTAAGAGAGGTGATAAAGAGAGTAGAGAGGGATGGAGATAGGGATAAAAAAAGAATGGTGTATAGAGGGATAGGTAGGTAGAGAGGGAGTGGAGAGAGATGGAGATGTAGGGAGAGAGTTGAGCTAGAGAGATTAGAGAGGGAAGGAGAGGGAGCAAGGGAGAAGTGAGAGTAGAGAGAGGAGGAAGGTAGAGAAATTGAGAGAGGAGGGAGGGAGGGAGAAATAATGAGATATAGAGGGATATAGGTAGAAAGAAAGGGGAGATAAAGAGAAGTAGAGAGGGAAGGAAAGGTAGAGAGAGGGAGAGGAGAGAGAGCGGGTAGGTATAGAGGGAGATGGGAGAGATAGGGAGGTGAGAGATAGAAAGAGGAGGGAGGGATAGATATGTAGGTAGAGAGAATTGATATAGAGACAGAGTAGAGAAGGAAGGAGAGAGGGGAAGGGAGGGAGAAGTTAGAGAGAGGAGGAAGGTGGAGAGATTGAGAGAGGGGAGGGAGAGGAGAGAGAGAATGAGGTATAGAGGGATAAGTAGATGGAGAGAAGTAGAGAGGGAAGGAGAGATGGAGGGAGAGGTAGGGATGGAGAGAGAGAGAGAGGTAGGTAGAGAGGGAGGGGAGATATAGAGAAGTAGAGAGGGAAGGAGAGATGGATGGAGAGGTAGGGATAGAGGGAGAGATAAGGATTTAGAGATAGGAATATAGAGAGTAGAGAGGGGGGGAGGGACGGAAGAAGAGGTAGGAAGGGAGGGAGAGAGGTGAGATAAAGAGAAATAAAGTAGAGAGGTAAGGGGGAGAGGGGTGATAGAGAGAAGTAGAGAGGTGAGGAGGAAAGTATAGAGATTAAGGAAGATATATACATATATATCTTTCGTAATCGGTCATACCATCAACTAGGTTGGCCTAAATGGATGAAAATGTGACCCTAAAACCTGTCGGCTCAAAAATCCAACATACATGTCTTGCGAAAATAACCAAAACATGTTCACCAAAATAGGTCGGCATGACCTATAGATACTCCCATGAATCTACTTCATACTCAATTCAGTTCTGCACAACCCTAAAAACCTTAGGTTGGCACCGCACAACCAAACTGATAAAGCAACAAATGAATGAGCCAATTGTTCATCCAAAACTCGATGCATGGATCACCAAACCACTTAAACCTCAGAATGCACACACATATGACATCTCCAAGTGTTGGTGTAATTAATTAATTATTACACTAGCATAAGTTAACTTAGGTCTTGCATTTAATCATTAAGTCCTAGGTTGCATTATTAGATAAATCATTTAATAAATGAGATAATATTCCCTTCCTTATTTGTAGGAGATAAGATTCCTTCTAGAAGATGAGTTGTCCTTCTAGAACTTATCCCCTCATTTAATGATCATCTAGATAGGGTTCACATGTTGTCACATGTTGTTAGATCAAGACACATGGCAACATCTCATGCATATTAGGTTTTACCTCTTGCCTATATAATCAGGTATCTTGTTCATTTGTAATATATCAAGATATCAATTAGATATCAAATCAATCAATCATATCATATCAATATAGAATCTCTATTGTGCATGCCTAGTTGCAACACTTTCTGGATGGTTGATTATCTTTCCTAGCTTAAAGGTCCTACATCGAAGACTGCAACTTCAAGGACTGTGCATCCATAATCCCAACATGGTATCAGAGCTTATCTAGTGAAACGTCAACCCTTGATCAAGAAAGTTGGTGTGCGAGATTCTTGCAGGCTTGAAGGTTTCCATTGAAGGCTACTTGTTTCCACCCAGGGACCAAGCTGATTTTTGAAGTAGATTAAGTCAGATCCGAGCTTGCCATTGTCTTCAAAAGGCCTCGAAACCCTAGGATCGCCTACCCATTCATCAAAATCATATACATCCACCCGGGAGCATCAGAGGTATTTTTAGGGTTTGCAAAATCAATCGTACTATCCGTACAATTTGCAGCAAAAAAATCATCCTGGTCAGTTGTCCTCTGAGGCAAAATTTTTTTATAAGCAGGCCATTTTTCGTTTCAGAAAAATCAGGCTAATATCTTTTATTATTTGGTAAAAAATCATATTTCTATAGTTGCAGAAAATATTTATTCGGGCGACCTTTAATTTAAATCACCATCGGCATTATCAAGGGGTTGATTTTATTTTTCCATCGGCATTATTGTTTTTCCCGTCGGCATTTTTTTTCTGCAGATTATAATTATTTTTATATGGGTTTATCCACCCCATTCGGCATTTATATTCAAATTTGTATTTGATTTTTTAATTGCAATTTGCAATATTAAAAAATCAAAGTTTTTGCATTGTCACACTTTTTTTTTGCACTGTCTGCAGAAAAGACTTTTGTCGGCCATTTTTAATATTTGTTGCAGAAGGGTACAAGCTTGTTTGTCGGCCGTCCCATCCTCTCACCATCGGTGCCCGCCATTCTATCACCGGTCCGTTGGCATCCTCCCGTCGGTTGTTTCGCACCGTTCATCGGCGTTTCTCCCACGGCACCAGCGATCTCCGCTCCGCAACCGACAACATCTCTGCTACCGATGCTCTATTACCGGCTTCTCCCTTACCGCTGGTTCTCTCCCGATGTCCACCGGAGTTCTTCCTCCCATCGGTACCCAAGACGATGTTTCCACCATAGCTCCCGCCGACGGCCCCACCGACGGTCTCGTCGGCTTCCTACGGCCTATTCCCGACCGTATTCTTTAGCTCCCGCCGACGACCGAGGCTTTACTCCACAAGCGGGGCCTCCTATAAACACCGCTCCGCCCATTTCTGTAGCTCCGCCACCGCCAGATCCAGTGGTGATATTTTTTTATTTTCCAGCGCCCGACCCCTGGTCATATCAGTGACCAGGGGCTATTTTTTTTTAGCCCGGGGGCCGAATTTTTGACACTATTTAGCCTGCAGGTGCCAAATCAGGGCCTTTTTTTCGTTTGATCATAACTTTCACCCAGGGTATCGAATTTTTGCAAACGATATATCGTCGAAAAGGGAATTTCATGTACTTTCCAGTGGTGAGATCCATTCTGTGAAATTTTGCTTGCAGAAGACTCTACATCCAATTGAAGTCCAAACCCTAATTTGGACATAAAAGCTTATATCTTCGCAACCGCTCATCAGATTTCAGTGATTCCAGTGGCATCAAGAAGGTGATTCAGAGCTTTTTTTCATCAGTCCAGCCCCTTGATCAGTTTCAGCTCCAGGTACTCTTGCATGATAGTTTTTTTTAATTTGGTGCATTTGATCAATAACCTGGTTATTCTGAAGCTTGGGACAAGTTTGTTTGATCCGGGTTGCATCACTTCAGTTGTAAATCATATTTGGAAGTCTTTATTTTCTGTTGAAGGTCAGTGTCTTTGTTTTTTGTGAAGAAAATTCATTATGGGGCTTGCATATTATTCTCCTTTGGTTATGTTGCATACAGGTAACTATCAGCAATGGGAGATGGGATCTGCCACCATCTTCATTCACTTGATTTGTTGCCACATCTATTTGGAGTTGTTCCTTGTCCAAGTGAAGGTATTCATGAACTTGCTTGGAGTTGCAGCAGATACACTATTTTGGAGATTATTTCTATGCAAGTTGATTCTGATGTTTTGAATGCTATTGATCATTGTAATTGTCCTCATATCCTTTGGACTAAGCTTTGGGAGATCTACGGAGATTCAGATTCTCCACCATTCCCCGATGGTCATGATTCAGAATGTCTTGCTTCAAATCAAGTTCCCCATGATGCTATTTTTGTGCAAGAAGTTGATTACCTTGATCTTTCTGAAGAGGTTGACAAGGTTCCTTTCCGTGCTTCTTCTTCATCAGAGACAGTTGGTATCCCTTCACATTCAGTGATTCCTTGTCCAGAATCATTGATTGAGGCTTCCACTATCATCATCGATCAGGACACATTCAGTTTTTCAGACTTGGCATCACATGATGGCTTTGTTTCAAGCATCATTGACTTGGCTACTTCTATAGGTTTGGAGAACATTCTTGAGGGGGTATACCTCCTCTATTTAGATATTTCATATCCGAGACTTCTTCCCTGTCATTCCATTCAGGACTTGAAGTTTCTTCAACATCCACCATTGGATTTGCTTCAGACTTCCTTCAGTGGTTTTGAGGACACTTCATTCAGGGGGGGCTATCATGTCTCCATCACATTCATCATCTCCATTCTATCTTTGTCTTTGGATATTGTTCAGCATCTGTTTTTGCATCGTCCTGATTTGTCACCCTCTTCATTGTTTGGGACAATGGCATTTTCATTATCAGGCAAGGAGACACTTGAGCAGAGTTCAGAGACAACATCATCCATGTTCATCCTTCCTTCCTTCAATTCCTATCCAGAATGGGAAGCATCTTTGCACTTGCAATTGGTTTTTTTTCATCTGAAAGGGAGACAAGTTGTTTGTCAGCATTGGATCTTGTTTTGTCTTCAAACACTTACCTTTCTTGCAGGTGATATCATCTTTTGGGGGGGCTATATAGTCTCTCTCTTTCCCTCCTATGGGGGGGCAATGATTGCATTGTATCCATGTGACAGATGGTGTACTTGGGGGGTATTTGGGAGTCCTCCATCCTTCCCATCCTATCTCACATTTTTGCATTTTCCTCTCCTTTTTGGAGAGGGGTTTTGTTCCCATTGGGTTTTCCCCTTTTCTCCGGTTGTGGGAGATTTTTCTGCATCTTCATGTACATGGGTACCTAACATGGCCTCGTAGCCGAGACCCATCATCATCTTGCATAATCATTGCATCTTCCTCCCTAAGTTGCACTTATGGGGGGGCGTTGGTGTAATTAATTAATTATTACACTAGCATAAGTTAACTTAGGTCTTGCATTTAATCATTAAGTCCTAGGTTGCATTATTAGATAAATCATTTAATAAATGGGATAATATTCCCTTCCTTATTTGTAGGAGATAAGATTCCTTCTAGTAGATGAGTTGTCCTTCTAGAACTTATCCCCTCATTTAATGATCATCTAGATAGGGTTCACATGTTGTCACATGTTGTTAGATCAAGACACATGGCAACATCTCATGCATATTAGGTTTTACCTCTTGCCTATATAATCAGGCATCTTGTTCATTTGTAATATATCAAGATATCAATCAAATATCAAATCAATCAATCATATCATATCAATATAGAATCTCTATTGTGCATGCCTAGTTGCAACACTTTCTAGGTGGTTGATTATCTTTCCTGGCTTAAAGGTCCTACATCAAAGACTTCAGCTTCAAGGACTATGCATCCATAATCCCAACACCAAGCACTTCCTAAAATCTACAAAACACAATGATCATCCATAGTGGAATTTAGAGCACTCCAACATGAACTCTGCACCAGTAATTTTGTCTCTACTTAGTCTGATACTCTAGATCATCAATATATTCTACTGCGGAAAACATAAAACTTTGAAAATTTGGATATGGACTCCTTCAATATGTACCATTATTACCTAAAAAATGCATGACAAGATAACACAATGCGGACCACAAAAGTACTCCTTTCTTACATTGAAAATACACTATCTTAGTCTAGGACTTAGCCAATTTCCCAAAAACACTCAAGATCTTCTTCGAACTATATTCATACTAATATACGATCAATTCTACAATGGGTTGACATCAATGACAATACCATACACCATCATCCTCATGTTACCAACAATCTCCCCCTTTTTCATTGATGGCAACACATTTCTCTGCTTCCCTCCCCCTTTGACATCAAGGGAAAAGGGTAGTAAATCCACATTACATTCCCCTACTAATATATCTACATGAGAATAGCTCCCCCTAACAATGATATCCATCACCAAAAAGATAGAATTGTACCACAACACTATCTACTAACTTCGAAAAAGTACATTGAGATCCAAAATTGTTTATATACAATTCAAAAAGAAATATACGCCTTAATTTGTTGAGGGTAATATACCCTTATACATGTTTTCTTTAATTTTGCAAGGTGTGTCTCCCAATCCTTCTTGGTGACCTCCCCATCCTTCTTGGTGAAAGCAAGCATGTAGCTTTGGTTTTGAAATTGTACATAGAGGTCTTTTCCTTCTTCCAAAGAGCTAGGCATTGTTGTCTTTTGCACAAATTTTTTACCATTGGCCAAAGCGTCAGTTAAAGATGTAAGCCTTAGGCTTACCATATCTCGGAGCTGATTGTAGTGTTTTTTGATTTTCTCTTTATGTACCCACAATAAAAAGAATTGAGTGTGTAGATTTTTAATTATCACTCTAGTTGCTCCGTCCCCATCATTCACTTGATCATACACACCTAAGGCCTAAGAAATTTGGTACTCAATTGAGTCCATTTGATCCTTTATACTTTTCATAGACAATGGCCATTTCAAACAAAATTGAACAATAGTTTGGCTTCCTCCAAACTCTTTTGAACATCCTTCAAGTTTCCTTGCAACTTGGTATGTGCAATAGCACATTTATCTGAGGCATCAATTAGCTTCTTATCATTCAATTTCTTTGCTACTTCCTTCTCTATCTTCTCTTCCAAACTTGCAGAGTACGCCTAAAAAAAAATTCTAGTAGTAACTTCAACTATTGTACACCTAACAAAGAAGTATCAATGGATACTCTAGGAAGGCCTTCTTGCAACACCTTGACTCATCAACTAACTCTATGCCTTTCTGGTGAGTTTGTAGTATCTCCTTTCTTGCGGAGGCATGGAAAACATCACCAAGCTGCAACTTATGGAGAGGAGAAATCTTGTTCAAGTCCACTTGACCTTGTTTCATTGGAATTTGCAATAGCTGTGCAGACACCACTGGTTGGAACTGCATTTGCATATCCAAAAGATCTTTGAATGAATCTCTAGAAGGTGCAAAGAATTCACATCCTATTTTTGTGCTTTCTTCTGCATGTTTATTCATTCTTCTCCTTCTCTTCATTGTTGAAACACTTTTCTGCAATCTTCTCAACTTCTAGAGGAGACATAATTTGTTCCTATTGAGCTTCTATCTTCTTCGAGAATCCTTTCTTATCTTCTTTTCTTTGCTCGATAGCTATCAGGTCATCTGAAGGGGTGTTATCTATCATTATTTCTCATTGCTCATGCTCATATTGCTCTTTGATTGGTTCATTGCTTTCTAGGAGCAATGTGTCTTGTTGCATTTAATCTTCATCACCCGGAGAGGATCCCAATTCTTTAAGAAGTCTTTTAGTTGATTTTATTGTTTCTTCCCTTAGCTTCTCTATATCATTCTTATATTTTCTCATAAGAGTATTTACTCTCTACTTTATCTTGAATTCTTGGACTTGCGACTGAGACAACTTAAATTTTTCCTCACTAGTTAATGAGAAACCAATCTTCTCCAAGGAAAAGGATTTCATCTTTTCATCTTCTTCAACTGCTTCCTATCTTCTTGCACTCAAAACTCCTCTTAATTCATTTGACAAATGATCCACTATCTCACTTAGGCTAACATTAAATGTTACAATGTATTTGGAAATGGCCTCTTCAATTGTTGCCTGATTTGCATCATTGGCATTTTGATACAATTCAGTTGTATCCTTTGGAATTCCAAACTCTACTATAGCACTAAACAATGCATCAAGCTTCATGGGATTATGTTGATGGATCAGAGGGGTCTTCTCTTTTTCCTTTTCCTTTTTTGCACTGGTATCTTCCTGAGAGACTTTTGATTTCCTTTTGCTAACCAATTTAACTTCTTCCTCTTCCTATTCTTCTTCTGAACTGATCTACTTATCTCTTTTTTCTCTTTCTTTCTTTCTTATATTTAGAGCCTTTTACTGCTCAAGGATGCTAGATGTAATGTCCCTTGATAAATCAGATGTAAATTTTCAATATTTAGACTTGGTCATTTCATCAAACAGTTATAGTGCAAATATTCTTCCACCTTACAAATGATCTTTCTTTTGATTTTCTCAATGCTTTCTCATATGTCAATGAAGAACATGCTCGAAGAATACTTATACTGATTTACCAGCTATTATAGAATGGAAATGAATGAAAATGAACATGGTACATGTATTGGCATTACAACATCAGTTTGGCATGCAAACTTAATGACTGAAATGAATATATGGAGTTTCCACTTCTACAACTTCGAAAATATCTTGCTCAAATACTTAGAATGAGATGCAATACAAAGCTTCTATTGATTTTAATCAATACCTCATTCTGATTTCACAAGACTCTCAAAAGATTGTAATGACTGAATACAGTAATGACAAATTTAGACTTTGTTTATGATTTCCTGTGCAAACCTGTAGCTTAAAATGATGATCCAATCTTATATTCTTCTAAATTTGCATTTATCTCTTTAAGATCTCTATATATTTTTCTCTTAGATCTGTATATTATATCTCTCTTCTCTCATAAATATTCTTTTAATTTTCCCGATTATGTATGTTGTTGCACTCCAAGGATATTAAACTTCCTCATTTATTTTATGCTCTATGATTCCCCTTATTTTTGCTGTTATACTCAGAAGTTAAAACTATATTTTAGATTTATTTATCCTTTTTTTTTTCCATTCCCCTCAATCTGTATTGGAATTGATCTTATATATCAGTTGCAAACTTATCAAAAGACACAACTCTTATCATGCCCCTTGAGATGGATCGTTGCCCTTGGTTAGAGAGATCACACCCCTTTATTAGAGGTAACTGTCTTTTTATATCAAACTAATCATTGCTTATTTAAAATACTACTGATCGTTGCCTTTATATCATCATTGCTTCATATAATATGTCAAAATCCCTTCTTGAATCAAGCCAAAAGAATCCTCTAAACTCTACTTTAACAATAGATCTTCATAGTGTATTTCCAAAGATAGTATTGTCTTTTAGTAAATCCAATTAAGAATATTTATAGTGATGAGTCGAGCTTAAAGAATACAGGTTTTGTGTTTGATAAAAAACTAGTTGTCTTTAAAATTGAATATAAGTGGATGAAATTGATGAATGCAGATTCTATATTCAATGTGCAACTTGTTGTTCGTGAACTATCCAAATATGAGGGACTATATCCGAACCTCTCCTTAATCTTGTCTCCTAATCTTCCCTTGCAGTTTGCTCATCCTTATTTGCTATTGATTACCAGATCTGTTGCGCTTGGGGGGTGTTCTTGCTTGATTGGATTTGATGTGGGCTCTGCCTTATATTAGTTCAACTTGGAGATCCTGTAGACTACATTCGATTTAGAATGCTCTATACTAACATTCGATCCCTTATCTTTTGATCAACGTCCTCCTATCTTACTTCCTATCTTACTCGCATGTTTCTCTTTCTCTAAGTGTGTCGATCTGTTTGTGCCTTTTCGTCCTCGATGTCGATTCTCTACACTTCTGTTATTTCCTCATTTTTCTTCCATACCCTTCCTTGTTGCTCGTGGGTTCCTAAATATGCATCGAATCTAGAGGATGCAACCTTTGCATTGGAAACCCATCCCTTTAGGTGTGACTTGTTACATTAAAGCCTTTTGTGTTAACTTGTCTAATCATACACCTTATAGTCGATCTTACTCGGTTTAATCCTATAATAAATGAGTTAGTTAAAATGTAAGAAAATATTCTAAATGGATTAAACGTAATTATCTCATATATTTCTGTGTGATGGGGACATCACAAGTCTCCCCCTCTTGACTTTGCTTGTCCCCAAGCAATCCTTATAACTCTTTTCTTCTTTAATCTCTTGATGTTCTTGGAAGGTACAATTGTCTTCATCTTGGAAAAATATTGTAACAATTTGTTACATCTAATCTCTTTCCAGGCACTCTGGATACCCCATTATTGAGTATATCCAGCCTTAAAATCCTGGGGAAAGATTGTAACATCTTTTCCCAAGCCCTATAGATACCTTATTTAATTATATCTAGCCTTAGAATCCTGGGAAAAGGTTGAAACACCTCTTCCCAGGCCCTCTATATACCTTATTCTTAAGTGTATCCAGCCTTATAATCCTGGAAAAGATTGTAACATCTCTTCTAGGCCTTCTGGATACCTTATTCTTAAGTGTATCTAGTCTTATAATCTTCGAAATGAATGTAACATCTCTTCCAGGCCTTCTAAATACCTTATCATTAAGTGTACCCAGCTATAAAATCCTAGGAAAAGATTGCAACATCTCTTCCCAGGCCCTTTGGATACCTTACTCTTAAGTGTATCCAGTCTTATAATCCTGGAAAAGAATGTAACATCCCTTCTAGGCCTTTTGGATACCTTACTCTTCAGTGTACCCAGCCTTATAATCCTGAAAAAGATTGTAACATCTCTTCCAGCTCTTCAGGATACCTTACTCTTAATTGTATCCAACCTTAGAATCATGGGAAAAGGTTGTGACACCTCTTTTCAGGCCTTCTGGATACCTTACTCTTAAGTGTATCCAACCTCATAATCCTAGAAGTGATTTTCCACTTCACAGGCCTTATGGATACCCTGAATTTTGGTGTTCTTATCCTTCTTCACAAGTCTACATACATTTGTTGTTCTTATCCTTCTTCCCAGATCTAAGTATATTATATTCATGTATTGTTTGCTATGCTTAGGGATATCCTCTTCACAAATCTGCTTGGCCTATATACTAATTCTTTCCTTCACACAAGACTATTGTGTACATCAAATTTACTTCTTATTATTCTCGCATCCGACTCTCTATGTATTTGCTCTTAACTTTACTGATTTATCATGTCTTTTTCCCTTGCACTTATCAATAATTCTTCATTGTATTTCCTCCCATGAAAGTGCTCCTTTCCCTTTTGTTTGGGACAACCCTTTGGAATTTAGATATATAATCTTCAATGGATCTTTTTAATTTCCTTCCACAGGATGGCAGGATTATGCTTTGATACCACTATAATGTCCTTGATAAATCAGATGTGAATTTTCAATTTTCAAACTTGGTCATTTAGTCAAACAGTTGCAGTGCAAATCTTCTTTCAGCTTACAGATGATCTTTCTTCTGATTTTCTCAATGTTTTCTCATATGTCAATGAAGAACATGCTCAAATAATGCTTATACTGATTTACCGGCTATTATAGAATGGCAATGAATGAAAATGAACATGGTACATGTATTGGCATTACAACATCAGTTTGGCATGCAAACTTAATGACAAATGAATATATGGAGTTTTCACTTCTACAACTTTGAAAATATCTTGCTCAAATACTTAGAATGAGATGCAATACAAAGCTCCTATTGATTTTAATCAATACCTCAATTCTGATTTCACAAGACTCTCAAAAGATTGTAATGACTGAATAAAGTGATGACAAATTTAGACTTTGTTTATGATTTCCTATGCAAATCTGTAGCTTACAATGATGATCCAATCTTATATTCTTCTAAATTTGCATCTATCTCTTTAAGATCTCTATATATTTTTCTCTTAGATCTGTATATTATATCTCTCTTCTCTCAGAAATATTCCCTTAATTTTCCTGATTATGTATGTTGTTGCACTCCAAGGATATTAGACTTCCTTATTTATTTTCTCCTTTATGATTCCTCTTATTTCTGCTGTTATACCCAGAAGTGAGAACTATATTTTAGATTTCTTTATCCTTTTTTTCTCCATTCCCCTCAATCTGTATTGCATTTGATCTTATATATCAGTTGCAAACTTATCAAAAGACACAACTCTTATCATGCCTCTTGAGATGGATCGCTTCCCTTGGTTAGAGAGATTGCACCCCTTTATTAGAGGTAACTGTCTTTTTTATATCAAACTAATATTTGCTTATTTAAAATACTACTGATCGCTTCCTTTATATCATCGCTGCTTCATATAATATGTCAAAATCCCTTCTTGAATCAAGCCAAAAGAATCCTCTAAACTCTACTTTAACAATAGATCTTAACACTGTATTTCCAAAGACAGTATATTGTCTTTTAGTAAATCCAATTAAGAATATTTATAGTGATGAGTCGAGCTTAAAGAATACAGGTTCTGTGTTTGATATACAACTGGCTGTCAGTAAAATTGAATATAAGTGATAAAATTGATCAATGCAGATTCTATATTCAATGTGCAACTTGTTGTTTGTGAACTAGAATATGAGGGACGATATCCGACCCTCTCCTTAATCTTGTCTCCTAATCTTCCCTTGTAGTTTGCTCGTCCTTATCTGCTATTGATTATCAGATCTACCATGCCTGGGAGGTGTTCTTGCTTGATTGGATTTGATGTGGGCTCTACCTTATATCTGTTCAACTTTGAGATCCTGTAGACTACATTCAATTTAGAATGTTGTCTACTAACGTTCGATCCCTTATCTTTTGATCAACGTCCTCCTATCTTACTCACGTGTTTCTCTTTCTCTGAGTGCGTCGATCTGTTTGTACCTTTTCCTCCTTGATGTCGATTCTCCACACTTCTGTTATTTCCTCTTTTTTCTTCCATATCCTTCCTTGTTGCTCATGGGTGCCTAAATATGCATCGAATCCAGAGGATGCAACCTTTGCATTGGAGACCCGTCCCTTAAGGTGCGACTTGTTGCATTATTGCCTTTTGTGTTAACTTGTCTAATCATAAGCCTTATAGTCGGGCGGTGGCTATCCAGCCCCCAAAATGCCATGGGACATCCGATGCCCCATGCACCATATTTGACCGTCCGTGCGCGCGCCAGCCAACCAGGCCGCCGTATTTGTCAGTTTTTTATTTTTTACAGTGGGAATTATATATAATATGTTTTCTAATATTTTAATATATATAATATATTTCTAAATTTATTAATTAATTTATGATGAAAACGTATAATATTTTTTAATCAATATTTATATTATATTATATGTTATATAAATTTTAAATTATATAATTAACAATGTATGTTCATATTTTTTTAATTCATTATATTTATATAATTATATATTTATGATTATTTTTCTTTTAATGTCTATCAAAATATTTTTTTAAAATTTGCAATACAAAAATGATAGTTGAAATTTTGTTTGCATTTATAGTTATTTTTAAATTTTTCATTAAAAATATTTTAGAGGAATATTTATTTTAAATTAAGTAGATCTATTTTACATATGAAACCAACTATAGAAATTTTAGATATATAATAAATATAATTAATCAAATGTGTGATTGTATTCTCATTGTAAATGTTTTTTAAATGAAACAAGAATATATGCTACTTAAAATTTTGTTTTAGTTGAAATATTTTATTTATCAAATATAATAATATTTATTATAAATTTTGAATTGATATCTATTATCAAATAAGTAATGAATATATAATTAGACTACACATCAATATACTTTAAAGTTTTTATTAATATAAAATTTGATAACTATTTTAGCAAAGATTTTGAAAGGGTGTTATAATCTTTAATAAAGTCAATAGATAAAACAATAGCATGATAATAGATCCCCTTCTTTTGCATTGTAAGCTAGCATAATATATGGCCTTAAAATCCTATTCATAATATGAGCTTCTCTAAACTATACAACACATCAAGTATTATGATGTGGGGCCTCCCTTCAATAAAATAGGGCTTCAAAACCCTATTTATCTTAGATTTTTTTATAGATCACAAACCATACCCAACATCATGATATATTGCATGCTATATTTAACATTATGGTGTCACTTTATTCCCCCTATAATATATTTTATCATTAGACAAATTAGGGTTTTAATCTAATTAGGGTTATACTTAAAGTTAATAATCACTTTAATCACACTAATATAATGTATTAGTATATCATGTTATAAATGGAAACATATTAGTTTAATTAAAATATACCATTAAATTATAAAGGGTAGTGTACAATTTTTTTAATTAAGTTTAAACCTACACTTCTTTTTTTTCTATATAATATTATTAGTCTATTTTTTCCATCTATATCTTTCCAATCCTCTTCTTAATACATCCCTAATTCTAATCATAGATTGAACTCTAATTCTTGTGATTATTATATTCATATTAGGGTTAAACTTAAAGTGATTATAACCATTAGTCTATATTTTTGGGCAGCCCATAATCTATTAACATTTAATGTAACCCTAATTAGATTAAAACATTATTCTAACCCTAATCCTACCCTCACAATGATTCTAACCATGGTCGACTCCCTATAAATTATTATATTCAAAATATTATAATAATATATTTAATATATTACTAATTCTTTAAACCTATTACTAATTCACAGTGAAAGTATTATTTAATTATTTAGATAAACTAATATTATGCTTTCACTTTAAATATTTTTATTATCATAGATTGAAATCTAATTCTTGTGATTATTATATTCGTATTAGGGTTAAACTTAAAGTGATTATAACCATTAATCTATATTTTGGGGCAGCCCATAATATATGAACTTTAAGTATAACCCTAATTAGATTAAAACCCTAATTTGTCTAATGATAAACTATATTATAGGAGGAATAAAGTGACACCATAATGTTAAATATAGCATGCAATATATCATGATGTTGGTTATGGTTTGTGATCTATAAAAAAATCTCAGATAAATAGAGTTTTGAAGCCCTACTTTATTGAAGGGAGACCTGATGTATCATAATACTTTATGTGTTGTATAGTTTAGAGAAGCTCAGATTATGAATAGGATTTTACAGCTATATATTATGGTAGCTTACAATGCAAAAGAAGGAAGGAGATCTATTATCATGCTATTGTTTTATATGTTGACTTTATTAAAGATTATAACGCCCTTTCAAAATATTTGTTTAAATAGTTATCAAATTTTATATTGATAAAAACTTTAAAGTATATTGATGTGTAGTCTAATTATATATTCATTACTTATTTGATAATATATATCAATTCAAAATTTATAATAAATATTATTATATTTGATAAATAAAATATTTCAACTAATCTTTTTTTAAGTAATATATATATTCTTGTTTCATTTTAAAAAAATTACAATGAGAACACAATCATACATTTGATTAATTATATTTATTATATCTAAAAATTTAAAATAAATATTCCTCTAAAATATTTTTAATGAAAAATTTAGAAATATCTATAAATGCAAATAAAATTTCAACTATTATTTTTATTCTACAAGTTTAAAAATTATTTGATAAACATTAAAAGAAAAATAATCATAAATATATAATTATATAAATATAATAGATTAAAAAAATATGAACATACATTGCTAATTATATATTTATATAATTAAAATTTTATATAATATATAATATAATCTAAATATTTTAATTATACTATATAATATAAATATTGATTAAAAAATATTATGTGTTCTTTAAATTTATCAATTAATTTACAATATATGCTTTCATCATAAATTAATTAATAAATTTAAAAACATATTATATATATTAAAATATTAGAAAACATATTATATATAATTCCCATATATTGGGCACGGTAAAAAATAAAAAACTGACAATTATGGCAGCTTGCATAGAATTGTCAGTTGGCTAGCAGGGGCATAGACGGTCAAGTATGGTGCATGGGGCATCTGATTCCCCATGCCATTTTGGGGGCTGGATAGCCACTGCCTTATAATCGATCTTGTTGGGTTTAATTGTATAATAAATGAGTTAGTTAAAATGTAAGAAAATATTTTGAACCATATACTTATCTCATATATTCTCATGTGATGGGGACATCACACTAGATGTGTCTATCTTCTTAGATCCACCTATATGTTTTTTTTTGGAGGACTTTGAAACAATAGGTGTGGGTGACGAGGTCTTGTCTGACCTTCTTGTTCTCAGTCTAGTCTATAGAGGAGGATATGTGCCTTTAGACTTTGTCATAGGGTCCATAGGGGTACTAAACTCCCTTTCCAACTCAACTTTCAATTGACCAACCTTTTCTTCAATATCCTTCTTTTCCTTTTCCAGTTTTCTTCTGCACTCATATTAATCAGTTTATTTGTTATCTATTCATATGTACCAAACCTTTCAACTATTGTATCTCTAGGCTTGCTTAATAAAACCTTTGCAAGGCCAATCCAATCGGATTTAGCTACCTCATAAGGTAGCTCTAGAACCCAAACATTTCTATGTTCAATTGGTTCCATGTAGCATAATCTCTACTAACCATAAATGTTATTTCATTCTTATACATTTTCACAACTTTATTCAGAATTCTTTCTCTTTTTCATCCATGCTTGAAAGTGTTTGAAAAATCCCCACAACATTGAATCACAAGACTCTTTATCTGCAAATCTCCTTAAATGATCTCTAATTTGAACAGCTACAAGGATATTGTTTTTACATACTACATTCTTCACTTCAAGCAACTCATTGAGAAAGTAAAACATTGTGCAAATAATGAGAGTATCATATCGAAAAGGGTAACTTTTCTCCTTTGTCCTCTACAAATTTTCCAACAAATTCTGCAATCAGAGGAGCTCACATAGATCAAATTCTTTGCCTTCTTTTACCATTTGATATGTTGAGTGAATTGTGTTGGCAGAAGCAGAACCCTCTCTAGATTTGTGTAGAATATCTTGTAAGCAATCATCATTGTGGCATATTTGACTATTGAACATTCAATATTGTCCACTATTAGGGAATGCTTGTCAAATTTAGCTTCAGTGCCTCATCACACCTTCATTCTTTACCACCTTCAATGTTGGGATAGGTCCTATGGAGCTGAAACCAGTAACAATCATTATTTTTTCTTTGGTTATAATATGTGACATGTCCAACCACATGAATTTATTGTGTATTTTGCTCAGAACAAACTTCACCCACTCATCTTCAAAATAGAAGTTGGAAAACTTTTTCCATACATCCAATTTTTTCTCCAACAAGCTAGCATACTTTGGTTTTAACTTGAAATAATTTCCTATTAGCCAATGATTATATTCGTCCATCTTCGAATGTATGTAAATTCACACATCTTCTGTGTGCAACACATTTATAAGAACCCTAGATAATTCACCTTTTTTATTTGTTTCCGTTGATTTGTGTGGGTGCTTCTTAAATTTAGGCCTTGGCCTCTCAAGCACATCAACAACCTAAGGAATAGACACTATGAACTTCTCTAAAATAGGGTTTGCAAGATATTTGTAAATACCTTGTGGAATTTTGCTAGTAGGGTTTTGTTCAATACTCCAAAATTTCTTCAAATTGCATTCACTCTGCTCTCCTCTTTTAATTTCTTGAACACAAATTCCTTTAGAATATGCAAAATGAAATATAAACACTTTACTTGTGACCTAAAATGTGCATTAAATGTAGCAGTGCAAAGTTAGGTCAAAATACTATCAAATATCATCGCATGCACTTCTAAATGCTCCAAAATCTCTACAAAGAGATTTCTCACCGAACATTTCATCAATGGATCAAGCATATCAACCTATTCATACATCAGTATGTGGAAAATGTCAACATCTCATCTTTGGCAGGGGTTTGGAAAGTTTTCTGTTAAAACTCCCCTTGAGCCAATGCTTTCTATCTAGTTTTTGAAGGAAACATCTACACCAAAATTTGGTATAAATTCATTCTTCACATCATTCTCTACTTTTTCTTTCAGATTTTGTTCATCTCCTTTACTTCAACCAGATCAATATTATTTTGTGCAAAACTTAGAGTTTATTGCATTTATAGCAGCATTTATAGCATTTAGAAGCATGAGCATTTTAGATGACCTTGGTGAAACACCATGCCATTAGTAACCATTCAACATCTATCTTCTCATTCTTTATGCCTCCATGCATAGCATTGACTAGAAAATGATTGATAATTCTAACTCATCTTGCTTTTACATTCTACAAATCTATGCCTAAATTTATTGCAAGAATAACAATGACTTTTAAAAGATGGATACCTTTGTGCAACTGGTTGTTTGAGAGGAGGTCCCTTGAAATCCTTCTTCTAGTTTTGGATATGTTTGATATTATTCTCCTTTTCAACTTTGTTTGGAGTCTGATTTTCCTTTGAGCTTTCTCCTTTTTCAAACCATAATCCTTATTTTTCCTTAGAAGTTTTTTTACTAGAAAACATATCATCAAGCAAGGTGGAGCTCTTCTTGAATTTGTCCTCTTGACTCTTTGCTTCTAGATCTTTCCTTAGAGACACAATGTATTCTTCAAGCTTTGAGCATTCTACAAACTTGTCTCTCAACTTGGGATTCAAGTAGTCTTCAACTTTTTTTCTTTCTTCAATCTACACTTTCAGATTAGTGATTGTATTATTTGATTTTTTGAGTTGATATTTAACTTTCTTGACCTGATTCCTCAACTTCTTGATACAATCATCTGCTTCCTGAAGAGTTTCTTTCATACCTCTACTCTCATATTATGCTTTATCTAGATTATCAATAGTAGATTTGAGTTCTCCTTCCATATCAACTTCACAATCTTCTTGAGTAAATCCTTCCATTATAATTTATTTTAAAGGGATAGGATACTTTCTAGTTGCCATGTGTTTAATCTTATGATCTACCTCAACTTGGAAAATTTGATACCATACACTCAAAATCTACAGTATTCCTTGAAATTCATTAACTTAAAAGTGCATTACAAAAATTTTCATTAAACTTGTAGAAATGGGAAAATACAATTAAAGCGTGCATCAGAACACTCAATAGATGAACACCAGATTTATGTGGAAAACCCTTGAAGGGAAAAAACCATGATGAGGATTAGCTCACTATATATCATAGCCAGTTATAATAGATCACAATTTAAGTGACTCACTATCCAGAAAATAGGAGGGCCCACTACCAAGGAAGATCACTTCTTCCCGAATTACAAATGAACATATAAAAATAGCTCACTGATAGAGTTTGAACTTTACAATTATGCATTTATCATATGTTGAAGACACAGTTCCTTGTTTTGCTCAGAAAATTGACTTTACACACTGCATCATTCACATGCACAAGATCACATTACCACTATCACATTACACTCTTCTCTCTATGTGTCACCTTCTCTATATATACTTATATATCTTTCACAATCAGTCATACCATTAACTAGGTTGGCCTAAATGGATGAAACAAGTGATCCCAAAACCTATTGGCTCAAAACTACAACATACATGCCTAATGAAAATAATCAAAGTGTTTTCTTCACCAAAATAGGCCAATATGACCTATAGATACTCCCATGAATTTTCTCCATACACAATTTAGTCCCACAACCCTAAATCTAGGTCAGCACCATGCAACCAACTTAGTAAAGCAACAACTTAGCCAACTGTTCATTCCAATGCACAGATCACCAAACCACTTATAACTCAAAAATTTAGCACACACATCTGAAATTTCCAAGCACTTCCTAAAATTTGCAAAACACAATGATCATCCACAGTGGAATGCAGAGCATTCCAACATGAACTTTGCACTGAAACTCTATCTCTCCTTAGTCCGATACTTTTTCATCAATATCTTATGTTGCCGAAGACATAAAACCCTAAAAATTTGGATATTGACTCCTTCAATACGTTCCATTATTACCTCTAAACTACATGACAAGATAACGTAATGTAGAACAATGCAAACCAGAAAGTTGTTCCTTTGTTACATTGAAAATACACTATCTCAGTCTGGGACTTAACCAATTTCCCAATAACACTTGGTCTTCTTCAAACTATATTTATACTAATACACCATCAATTCTACAATGGGTTGACATTAGTGACAATTCCATACACCATCATGCTTATGTTTCCAACACACTTGCATTGAGGGTTCTGTTAAGCCCTCTTCTCAAAGTAAGTTATCTCCACCTGCTAAACAAGCTAACCTTGGTCCTAATCCAAAACCCCTTGCCAAGCAATCCAAAAAGGATAAAACCCATAAATATTGAGTCAAAAATCCACAACTGTTGGGTTGTGTGAGCTAAAAAATACACCTCCCAAAAAACCTAACAAAAAGACCCCAATAAAAAGAATAAAAAATCCACCTTCTATGTGGAGGAAGCTACCTTCGATGAGCAAGAGACTAATGTGAACAATGAAAACATAAACAAAGTGGATAATACTAAAGATACAAAATCTATCATTGATGCTAAGAACCCTAGTGTTTGAAGATCACATAGGCTGGTTGGAAAGCAAGCCAAGTTAAGATAACAATTGATGAGATCTTCGGTGACTCTAAGTAGGATAAGAGGGATGAGGAAAGTAGCAATGAGGACAATTCAGAGGAAGCAAAGAATCAAGCTAATGTTTTTAGTCTATTCCCATAATTCAATGCTATGTTGAATGAACTAGAGGATTCCAATCCCCACAAAAAATCACAAGGAGAATTGCCCCAGTTACGAGAAGACGGCTTAGGACCGCATGACTCTTATGAATACGTTTGAAACATTGGAAAGAAAGCTCAATATCCTTTCTTGTTTCACTCTCAAGGTCATACACTATTCTACTGCCATTCTTGCCTATGTGTTATAGGATGAGATAAAATAAACATGACAACACAACGAACCCTAGCTAGAGCCAGCAAAAGCAAGATGCTTTCAAATTCCTCATGGAGGAATGGGAAAATATTCCAAGTAGGGTATCCTTGTTTATTTTATTTCTGGTTATTACTATGCTATAGTTTTGTTGTTTTTGGTTAGTTTGTGGACTGTGACATTGGACTTTTTATTGCTTTAAGTTCTCTTCCCCTAGGGTCTTTTTGTTAATGGTACAATTCCTTGTAAATGCTACTTACCTTATCAAAAACATTTTTTTTTTTAGACTACAGGAATCGGGTAGCATGACCCCATATAAACTACAGTGTGCCTGGTAAACTTTTTAACGTGACCAGCGGCACTGGCGCAACACGCCCTCCGGTACCACAGGGGTGGGGGAGACTAGACCTTGTGACCTTATCAAAAACATTATTATAATATATGAAATATTTTTAATATATTTTATTTTCATAATCTTCACTCAAAATTCATTTAATATTTTTCATTTAGAGCTAGGTGTAATAGCTATTGAAATGACATATTTAATTGAACATAGAAAGGGTATAAATAAATAGTGTGTTGAAAATGTTACTGAAAAATATGTACTTAGGATATATGGTAAAATGAGGGATTGATTTTACAATAATGATGTACTAGTAGAGGTTATAAAAATTCAAGTTATAAAAGTAGAAATAAAAATAATGGGTATTATTTAAGACTCCATGAATAACTTGACACTGTAGGATAAGTTTATTAAGTAAATAAATTGTTAGGGTTTTATGTGGAGATTATTGATCCGTATAGCGGAAGGGATCTATGACAATGTTGCTTAAGTGATTATGAACAAAGGCATAAAGACATCAACAATGAAGTAGCAGGAACATTAATCAGAAGGAATTCAAAACATAGAATCACGAGAGAGAAAAGAAGACACTGATTTGATTACGGAGTTCGTCCAAGTGGACTACGTCTCTGGGTCGAGCTCAATCGAGTGACCAATCTATTGAATTGTTCTGAAACGGTAGTACAATCTCCACTGGAGCCTCTTGCAAAACTGCTTCACAATATCTTGTAGCCTTTCCACAAAGTCATACAAAAAGTCTCTCACTCACACCCCTCTCAAAAGCTCTCAAGGCTAGGGATGACTAACAAAGAGGAAGAAATCTAACTTTGCCTAATAGGATCTACTACAAGACTCAGAACATCACAAAACATCACTATAAATATTCTCCTAACTCCCACTGAAATTCTCTCTCACAAAAGGCTCTCACGGCCGAGAGAATGGAAAACAAGAGGAGAATGAACTCACTTGAAAAGTGATGATCAACTAATGGATGATGAAAAACACTCCAAGACTCCTCCCTTTTATACTTGAAATTGGGCCTATTTGGTTAAAACCACCAAAACCACTTGACTTGGCATTTTTCCCCCTAATGGAAAATTAAAAGTCAATTCCCCTAATAATCTTTCAAAATTATTTAGAGCCCTTCCTTTAATTTATTTTCGGGCTTTTAGTTTGAGGGGTTTGTTTTTAATTTGGGTTTGTTTTGATGTTTGTTTGTAAATAACCTTTAATAGGTTATTTGTTTGCAACTCAGGCTTCACAACCGGTTAACAAGAACCGAGCCCTTCTATATTTTGAGTACCATACAATGGTGTAATGGCACCTACTCAATTTACATCCCCGTCGGCCGGGGGTCCCAACCCTGATTGGCTATTTTTAAATAGCCGTTCGAAGCAAACTCATAACAAAACAAAACGGGCACAATTTATAGTTAGGCGCGCGCATGTGGCGAAATGGTTCAGCTTTCGGCCGGTGCGAAGGCGGTTACGTGTTCAAACCCTCCAACCAACCTTTTGATAAACAAGCTTATCAACTCCACCCAACGGAAAAATGAATGGCCATGTGTCAAGAGATGATTCGCCAGGAGAGCCACATGTTTGCTGCAAACAATGCCACATGTCCTACAATCATTCACTGTAGACTCCACGTTGTCAGCCTTCATCACCTATCCAGTCATCGTGCCACGTCATCGAGTGGACACGTATTTACACCTGATTGGTCCACGTCTTTGCAGGTATGATGACGTCATCATAGTACCGACTGGCACATGTCAAGACGCTATTGGTCCAACTAAGCATCCGTACGATGACCCATCTGCCAATTCAACAAGATGACGTCATGCTGATGTCAGCAACCGTACCTCTTGTACCTCGGTCAACCGAAAACTTTGACTGGCTCTAACTCGTGCACACGATGTCCGATTTGCACGAAATGAACGCCGTTGGAAAGGTCTTGACGAGCTCTTTGCGATGGTACCACTTTTTCCAAATTCCGTGATGATGAATTTTCCACCTTTTTTTGTCCCTAATAGCTAAGTTGACCAACCTTTGACTGAGCTTTGACCGGCGATATCTCGGACATACGGACTCAAAATTTGACAAAACAAACTTCGTTGTGATCATGTTGATGAGCCCTTCGAACTGACACTACTTTCGGCTGATTTTGAGTCCATCAAATTTTCACCTCCTGATAGCCTCCTGGTCCAAGGGTTGACCCAACTTTGACTGTGCGTAACTCAGGCAAACAGACTCCTTTTTCACCCGTTCAAGTTGCGCCGGATTCATAATTCTGTGCTCTACATGATGCTACTACTTCTGAGAGAAACTAGAACACTTCAATTTCAGGTCCTAAAGATCCACCTAGATCAAACCTCCCCACTGAAGAAATTTTGGTCCTCCAAAAGTTTATAGTTCCTTCAAAACATCTCGCATTAAGCATCCTGCCACTCGCCACGATCTAAATCACCAGAACACACTGAAATATCTACCGTTGGGGTCTTACACTTTGACAATGCAGGAATTCACAACTCTTCATAATGTAATTCAAAAATGGAACTTAAACACCCAAAGTAAGAAGGAAAAACTGAGTATGATGAACCTGTCCCTCAGTGCTTCTCACAAGTAGTTCTCATTCTGCATCTCTCGCCATCTTCGGGCATGCTTCTGTTTCTCCTCCAATTACTCGAGCACGGATTTGCACCTCAGCCTAACATATTCCTTCACCTTTGTACTTCGGAACAGCTGATTCAAGGGTCCACCACAGCTCAGGTCCAACAACAAGTTCATCGATAAATCCTCCAAGAACTCAAACTGAGTTCAGACTTATCCTAAAAATGACCATCACCGAGTCTTCAAGCTGAGAACATACAAGGTCATTGTTGACCGTTCTCAACAACTCTGTCTGAAAAGTGTTCTTCAACTAAAGCTTCGCACTAAAAGAAACTGCAAGAAACTATCAGCAACAATTTGCTATCCTGCAGTAAGAAGTTATCAAGTATCTCTTTTCACTGATTACAAGACATGGCTTCCAAGAGCCTTACAAATTCTCAATCAGAAGAAATACAACTTCATAAATAAGCTATTACAAACAATTTTACTGAGTTTTATTCTCACAAGCCCACACTAGCTTATCAACATATTCATCACACTACAAAAGATGCAATAAACACACACAAGCTGATATACTAGTTTGATGAACGTTGTTCCCAGCTCCTACGAAGCTGTTCAAAGGAACTCTCCTTCACAGGTTGCTCAGGTTGTGGTTGAATTTCTCCTGGGACTACCTCAGAAGTGGTAGCTACTGCCAGCTCTGCTTTCATCTCCTCAACTTTCTGGTGGTTGGGTCTTTCAGTAGACCTTGATCGACGACGAAGCTCTAGATGCAGCTTCCAACACTTTGCCTCCCAATGTCCACTGATGTCGCAGTGGTTGCAAAAATTCTGAGCTCTAGAGGATTGTCCATCTCCTCTGAATCCCAATCCTTGGTACCGTGGTTGCTTCTTTGCCTCGATCGGATTGGTGATGCCTTGCTCAGAAATACCAAAGCCTTTCCCTCTCAAGCCCATCTTCCCAATTAGCTTCGATCCTATGCCTCTTGTGTGCTTCTCAAAGTGTGCAAAAGAGTCTTGCTTGTCCTCCATTGACTTCTTCTGTTTGATGGAAGAAGAGGCTTCGAGATAATTACTATCACTATCAGGCAGATTTAGAGTTTGAAGGTACTCCATCTGTCGACAGTAAGCACACTCTACTGCACCAGGAGAGTTAGCCCAATCATGGCCACAAGCAAATCTAGCCATGGGCCTCGTCACTGAAGAAGCTCCCATACTATCAGGCGGGGTGAGCAGGGAGTATGAGGATGATGTATCCTCATAATGCGGATAGAAACCACATATGTGTGCACTTCTAGATACAGGAGGACTTCTCCTATTTCGCTCCTCTAAGATGTCCTGCAACAACATTTGCAGTCTTTCCTTCTCCATGTTGGATTCCTCCAACAACCGCTGAAGTTCTGCATTCTCCATCTGTAGGCGTCGATTGGCTTCTTCCAACTCTTGCATCCTATCAGCCTTCTGTTGATGGTCTCGATAGAGTTCTTCAACCATGCCTTTCATTGACATGAAATCATCCACCATGGATGGGGTCAATGTTAGCCTAGAAGATTCACCCTTTTCTGATGCCATCTTTGCTCCAACCTCCAAATGTCCACCAATAGAAAAATGATTCACAATCACTCCTACAAACCAGCCAAACAAAGCTCTGATACCACTTGATCCGTATAGCAGAAGGGATCTATGACAACGTTGCTTAAGTGATTATGAACAAAGGCATAAAGACATCAACAATGAAGTAGAAGGAACATTAATCAGAAGGAATTCAAAACATTGAATCAAGAGAGAGAAAAGAAGACACCAATTTGATTACGAAGTTCGTCCAAGTGGACTACGTTTCTGGGTCGAGCTCAATCGAGTGACCAATCTATTGAATTGTTCTAAAACGGTAGTACAATCTCCACTGGAGCCTCTTGCAAAACTGCTTCACAATATCTTGTAGCCTTTCCACAAAGTCATACAAAAAGTCTCTCACTCACACCCCTCTCAAAAGCTCTCAAGGCTAGGGATGACTAACAAAGAGGAAGAAATCTAACTTTGCCTAATAGGATCTACTACAAGACTCAGAACATCACAAAACATCACTATAAATATTCTCCTAACTCCCACTGAAATTCTCTCTCACAAAAGGCTCTCATGGCTGAGAGAATGGAAAACAAGAGGAGAATGAACTCACTTGAAAAGTGGTGATCAACTAATGGATGATGAAAAACACTCCAAGACTCCTCCCTTTTATACTTGCAATTGGGCCTATTTGGTTAAAATCACCAAAACCACTTGACTTGGCATTTTTCCCCCTAATGGAAAATTAAAAACCAATTCCCCTAATAATCTTTCAAAATTATTTAGAGCCCTTCCTTTAATTTATTTTCGGGCTTTTAGTTTGAGGGGTTTGTTTTTAATTCGGGTTTGTTTTGATGTTTGTTTGTAAATAACCTTTAATAGGTTATTTGTTTGCAACTCGGGCTTCACAACCGGTTAACAAGAACCAAGCCCTTCGTATTTTGAATACCATACAATGGTGTAACGGCGTCCACTCATTTTACATCCCCGCCGGTCGGGGCTTCCAACCCCGACCGACTATTTTTAAATAGTCGTCCGAAACAAACTCATAACAAAAGAAAACGGGAAAGATTTATAATTAGGCGCGCGCACGTGGTGAAATGGTTGAGATTCCGGCAGGTGCGAAGGCGGTTACGGGTTCAAACCCTCCAAACAACCTTTTGATAAACAAGCTTATCAACTCCACCCGACGGAAAAATGAATGGCCACGTGTGAAGAGATGATTCGCCGAGAGTCACATGTTTTCTGCTAACAATGCCACGTGTCATACAATCATTTACTGTAGACTCCATGCTGTCAGCCTTCGTCACCTGTCCAGTCATCATGCCATGTCATCGAGTGGACACGTGTTTATACCTGATTGGTCCACGTCTTTGCAGGTATGATGACGTCATCATAGTACAGACTGGCACATGTCAAGATGCTATTGGTCCAACTAAGCGTCCATACGACGACCCATCTGCCAAGTCAACAGGATGACGTCAGCAACTGTACCTCTTGTACCTCGGTCAACCGAAAATTTTGACTGGTTCTAACTCGCGCACACGACGTCCGATTTGCATGAAACGAACGTCGTTGGAAAGGTCTTGACGAGATCTTTGCGATGGTACCACTTTTGCCAAATTTTGTGATGATGAATTTTCCACCTTTTTTTCGTCCCTGATAGCTGAGTTGACCAACCTTTGACCGAGCTTTGACCGGTGATATCTCGGACATACGGACTTGAAATTTGACGAAACGAACTTTGTTGTGATCGTGTCGATGAGCCCTCCGAACTGACACTGCTTTCGGCCGATTCTGAGTCCATCAACTTTTCACCTCCTGACAGCTCCCTGGTCCAAGGGTTGACCCAACTTTGACTACGCGTAACTCAGGCAAACGAACTCCTTTTTCGCCCATTCAAGTTACATCAGATTCATAATTCTATGCTCTACGTGATGCTACTGCTTCTGAGAGAAACTGGAACACTTGAATTTTAGGTCCTAAAGATCCGCCTAGATCAATTATACTTGTGCTCCTTGAGATCCTAAAAAATAGAGAAAGTGGGCATACCTTGATGTGTCAATCTCCACCCAAATGACAAGATAGACTAGGATTCATGGGGACTAAAGAGAAGAAGATATAAAACATAACAACTCCTTAGGTGTTACAAAGGATTCCTCATAAGGAGGACTAATGACCTTTTTAGCATGGCAAGAAAACTTGTCATTCAAAACTTTGTACCAAGAGTGTAAAATCAAAGTAGACATAGAGCAATATATGTTTGTAAGATTTATTTCCTTGGATCAATTAAATTGTTTCCCATTTATATGAATTGAAGTAACTATGATGACAAAGTTGATAACAAAAAAGGTGTTAATATAGCATGAAAAGGGCCTAAACTATGATTTCAACCATAGAAGAAACCACTAACTGTAAGGAAGATGTAATATGGAAGATGGAAGAAAGTTTAAAGGAGTTTATAAAGGGGAATGGAGCATTGAGATGATCTAAGGGAGACTTGAAGGATACTAGAATAGAGCAATCAATTGCTAACCCATTTCTTGCATTACCATGCTAAGTAACATTGCTAGGTGATTACTAAGGATTATAAATTAGTTATAGTTCGTTTATTCATACATATATATTCTCTTCCCAAGACTCGTACCCCTAAGTTGTTAATCATAACATCAATTATGCAGCTTGGATTGCCATTTTAAGTGAAATTTCTAGGTGATTAACATACTAAGGAGAATTAATAAATAATAGTTCACTTAGTCATATATGTAGTCTCTTCCCAAGACTTATACCTCCCAAGTGTTAATCATAACATGTATTATGCAACTATATTTAAAACAATGAAATTCAAAACCATGTTTCAAAGATTCACAAGAAGTCAAAAGTATGTTTTATATTGTAAAGAGAAAAGTTAAATGGAAATATGTTAGGGTTTTAATGTTCTACTAGAATCCTTAAGACTCTAGAATCTATACTACTAGGTTTCTTAGAAGCATTTGTAGGATTGAGCATTATGCCACACTTATTACTATATAATTATATCCCTACCCTTAAAGAAAGTTGTTTCCCTATCTAATGGAAGATTATTTATGCACTTAATGTACACTTTGTCTTTAGAAAGATTATCTAATAGTATGATAGTTATATACGAGTGAAACATAAAAATGTGGTGACTCTAAGATTAGTGTCCATAACCTAGGGTCATTTTCACATTTTTTATAAATTTCATTGGGATATAGATCACAAGGTGTAAAAGATTGACTTTTAGACCTGAAGGTGAGCCAATCGGACCTGAATCTATATCTTATGGGGTGTTGGAATTGATTAGAAATACTTTGGAATGATTAAACTAATGATTCTATATGCCCTAATACTAAAAATGGAAGATCTTGATGATTGATAAACAAAAACAATAGTTTGCAGGTGGATATGAGGAGTACAGAGGGATATGTACCAACCTAGGAAAACATGTTTTGAGCATTGTAGAAGGACAAGGTCACCCTTGGGCGAATGAGTCCTGATAGGAAAATTTTGATCAACTTTTGGGGTCCTCTAGAGATGGATCCGAGACTCTCTTTGCCACAAGTACCATTGTCGGAATGTCATAAATAAATTTTGCAACTCAGTTTCTATAGCTTGACAACAATGATGACAACAAATGTAAGATTGTAAAATTTCTCTTCAAGATCTTCAATCCTTCTTAAACCTATAACTTGCACATACACAAAGAGGGGAATTTTTTTTCTTTGTATGGGGGTTTGCCTTGTTCAAACCCTAGTTTGGTAATTAAACATTGATAGAAAGATAATGACAATGCAGAAGGAAATGATGAATGAACAATTGCTTGTTGCAACTCACCAAATCTTCAATGGCTTCCCTTAGAGGACTGAAGACAAACACATCACTCCAAGGAACTTGATCTTGCTTTTTCTTGATGGATTTGAACACTTGAAAATGCTTGGACACTTTAGGATCAACAATGCAAATTATCCTTCACAAGATGACATGAACACACATAAGCTTGAGCATGATGTTAGGACCTTGATTGCTGCAACAAATGACTAATAAATCTGCTCTTGAATGAATGTTGTTGATAATAATATTTTCTCATAGGATTGATCTCATAAAGTCTTAGATTTGAAAATGATCAAATGACTATGTATTTATAGGTGTTTATCCAATTTCCCAAAAATTAGATTGCAAAATCCAACAATTGCATATTGAATTTGAATCATTAAAAGACCACCAAAATCATATTTAAAAATGGGTCCTATGGCTTGAAGGGGATGTTAGTGTAATTAATTATTTATCACACTAGCAAAAGTTAAATTAGGTCTTTTATTTAATTAATTTAGTCCTAAGTTGCATCATTAGATAAATCATAAATAATGGGGTAATTCCCCCTTCCATGTTTGTAGGGATAAGATTCCTTCTAGAAGATGAGTTGTCCTTCTAGAACTTATCTCAATCTTTTATCATTTCCTAGGTGGGGTTCACATGTTGTCACACGTTGTTAGATCATGACACATGGCAACATCATATTGCATCTTGCATCTCCCTCATGCATATATATTCAAGGCATTTGTACATTTGTAATCATCTAGTATCTCATATTCTAGATCAATATCAATCTCTATTTGCAAGCCCTTAGTTGCAACACTTTTTGTGTGATTGAATTTCTCTTGGCAAAGGTCCTCTTGAAGGCTGGAGCTTCAAGGACATTGTGCATCATTTCAACAGGGGAGAATGGGTCCTGGCCTAAATATCCATGACACTCATTCTCCAATGTGATTAAAATATTAATTGCATTAATTAAATATTGGTTTCCTTTTCAGAAAATAGGAATAATAAGGCTTTGGAATGCATAATCTGGAAAATTATAAGCTTAATCAAGTCCAATTAATTAAGGGACACAAACAAAGTGTGAAATTTTAATAGTATACAATTTACTACACTACATTTAGCCCCCACTTTAGTGAGAGTATGAACTTAAATGCTCAAACTCACACTAAAGTAGACAAATATGTGTCAAGAGAGGTCCAAGTGTACAAATGTTAATAAGATAGGATGACAAAGATCAAGGAGGTTGTGCAAGCCCTTAGGATCCAAGATCCCATGGAAAACCAACATAAGGACAAAGGGACACACAAAATGTATAAGATACATGCAACAAGACAAGATACACAAACATACAATGTTAAAGCTAATGCAAAAGGGTTAGACTAGCAAATTGTGTTATGCCACATCTATCAAATACGCTCAGAAGGATGTAAAATCACTTATGAGATGCAAGGTTCCATTGGCGAGCAATTTTTGTTATGTTAGGTGGCCATGAAATATGCTCACAAGGGTTAGTGCAATCAGGTATACACTAGGTGAGCCCCAAAGGAAAAATGAGAAACACACACTAGGTCTACAAGGTGTGAACTCATAACAAAAGGGTGGTAGATGGGAAAGTCACACCAAGTCTATAGGTCTCCCATACATCAACCATACCAAAAGTTATACTCCCTGATAAATTTGATAAGGTGCCACAAAATGATCAATGTTCTTCACAAGGCTAGCAAGTTGTGTTATACTAGAAACTCATGAAATATGACAAGGTTTAAATGCAATGAAAATCAAGATAATCAATGGGGTTTTACTTTATGCACAAAAGGTCACACCTTAGGGAAAATCACACTTGACATTACCACCAAGAGAGGACTAGTCAACGAATAAAATATCATACCTTAGGGAACACTAGCTATAGCATTGCCACCAAGGAGAAAATAATATGTCAAGAAAGGTCACACTCTTGTATAACATCAAGCCAAATGTCACCACAAAGAAGACACGTCACATGAATTAAGAAGACCACACTTTGGATAAAAAGGTCACACTTCCTAGGAGATGTATGGTATCATCACTAAGAAGGAAGCATGCAAACAATGAGCGGGGGACCATATGCCCCCTTCAAATGTCAACATACTTGCTATGTTGGTGTTTTAAGGAGAAAGAGGGGATACTTAACAAGGATGCATACCTCCTAAAAGTATTTATCCTTGCTCCCCAAGCATAGAGACAAGGACAACCACACCAAGGACTATCATGTTGCTTCTAAGAAAAATATGGTTGCACTTAAGATTGTATCACCATGAATGACAATGAGAAAAACACATAAAGCTAATAAAGCCACATAGTGATAAGCAACATGATAGGGGGTATGTGCAGGATCATGATGGGCCAAAAAGTGGTGACATGATGGGTATGTGTAGGGTATGTGGCTGACGATTATTTTTTACCCAAAATTGATGAAATGAAAAGGGTTTTTAAAGGAGATTCTGGGTATATGCAGGATCATGATGGGCCAAAAAGTGGCGATATGATGGGTATGTGTAGAGTATGTGGTTGGCCACTTTTCTTTATCCAAAATTGATGAAACGAAAAGGATTTTTTAAGGAGATTCTCAAATTTCCACCAATATAAATTATGTTTTACTTTGAATTTAATAAATAATTATTATTTATTTTCTATTTGAATTACGACTAAATTCCTAATTGATAGGTTGATTGAAAAACATCTATAACTTTCAAACGATAGTACATTTTTTGAATCCGAAACATGCTTCACATACTATAGGATTAAAAAAATAAAAAATAAATTTCATGAAGTTTTGACCAAGTTAAGGTGGTTAGACATACAAGTTTTTATATTTTTTAAATTTTTTAATAAAAAAAATCATAATTAATAATATACTTGGAAAAAAATTACAAAAAAAAATATATGCATCACATCAGGACATGAGTCCTCTATTTATATCTAAAATCTTATTAAAAAAATATTATCATTTTATTGTGGTTAGGGTGGTCAGAAAGAAACCTACTTCTTATTTTTTCCCTGAAATTTAAGTATTACTGCATTGAAATTTCAAATTTTCATCAAATAGATTTAAAAAAAAAAACCTAGTAGTTTAGAAACTACATTCAATTTTCTATAGATTATATTCTTACATATTTTTGAAATAATATAGATAACTTATTCAAATTTTTACATCAAATTTCCTAACTCTAATTTTTCTAAATTTTTTGCCACTTAAGGGCCTATTTTTTCCATGATGATCCTGCGCATACCCTTTTTCAGCTTTCCACCAATATAAATTATGCTTTACTTTGAATTTAATAAATTACTAATATTCATTTTCTATTTGAATTACAACTAATGTCGTGATTGAAAAACATCTATAGCTTTCAAATGGTATCACATTTTTTGAATCCAAAACATGTGCCACATTCTATGCTTCACATACTATAAGATTAAAAAAAAATGAATTTCATGAAGTTTTGAGGTCAAGTTAAGGTGGTTAGACATACGAGTTTTTATATTTTTAAAAGTTTTAATAAAAAAATCATATTTAATTATTTACTTGAAAAAAATTACAAAAAAATATGCATCACATCGGGACATGAGTCCTCTACTTATATCTAAAATCTTATAAAAAAATAATATCATTTTATTGTGGTTAGGGTGGTCAGACAGACACATACTTCTTATTTTTTCTCAAAAATTTAAGTACTACTGCATTGAAATTTCAAATTTTCACCAAATAGATTTTTTTTTAAATAAACCTAGTTGTTTAGAAACTACATTCAAATTTCTACAGATTCTATTCTTACATATTTTTGAAATAATATAGATAACTTATTCAAATTTTTATGTCAAGTTGCCTTACTCTGATTTTTCTGAATTTTTCACCACTTAAGGGCCTATTTTTTCCATGATGATCCTACACATACCCTAGGATGAAAATCATTATCAATTAGAGGAAGTAGGTGCATCAACACAAGGAAGAGCTCCACAATCCTTAAGATGTTGAAATTTTTTACTCAAGGCCTTACATTCATTAGTTGAATGACCATGTGCTCAATGATATGCAAAAGATGAGCTTTTGTTGTAGAATTTCTTTCATGTTTTTGGAGGGAGTGATATTAAGTGGGCTTGGAGAAGCCTCAAAAAGGTACTCTCTTGATCAATATTATAATATATTCCTTTCTTTTGTGAAAGAGATCTTTCTTGTTTACTAGAAGGTGTCATACATACACAAGACTCTCTAGGTTTAGATTGTGAGATTTTTTACTCTCCCAAAAAGGAGGGTGTAAAATCTAATGAACCCCAATCATTACTAAAACATGTGTTTGAAGATGAAGCAATATCATAACCATGATGTATATTTGTCGTAGGAGTGTTTTGTGTGATGACATTGATATCAAGTGAAGGTTTCTTTGATGCCTTCATTTCTTTTGAAGGACAATAACCAAGACCTCTTGTTTGTTCTTGTGTGCTAGGTTCAATAGGGACATGGATACCTTGTTCTTTAACACCACATCCTTTTCAATTATAGCCAAGTTATTTCAAAAGTTTATGACCCCTTCCATAAAGTTTTTTCATTTCTTTTGAAGGTGGTGGTTTCTCATGATCACACTCATCATATGTGGATGTATAATTTGTGTTTTCTTCTTCTTTGTTAAAAGTTGTGGACTCACATGGTTTGGATAACTTAGATTGTGTTGATATTATGGAAGCTTCTTTCTCTTTTCCTAATTTCCGTATAATCTTGTATTCTCCCATGAATGTAGGTGTAAAATTTAATGATCCCAAATCATCCTTCAAAAATATTGTCATGGGTGAACAACACTTATCTTTTTCTTCTTCTTGAAAAGGTTCCACTTTTGAAGTTGGTATCAATGTTCTCAAAGGAATTTCCATTCCTACTTTAGTTTACAAACAACTTTCTAATTGTAAGTTCGCTTTAATTGTGTACACCTTGTTTTAGTAAGTGTATATCATTAGAAGATGAATCATTGAAGAGAATCCATTCATTTCATGAATCCATGGCCTACCCAAGAGAAGATTATATGAAAGATCATGGGGCATGACATGGACAGGAGTTTGCAATGTAACCCTACCAACTTTAACAGGTGATGTTATCACACCAAGTGATTGTTTTCCCACATTATCAAAACCATGAATAGACAACTCAGCTGGTTGAATTTTAGTCTTCTCCACTCCAAGTTTATCCAAAAGGTTTACACTACAAACATTGAGTGCCAAACCATTATCAACAAGGGTACATTTAATTGCAAACTTGCTACTACCATTCTTAATACTAGCCACTATCATCAAAGCACCATTTTGTGTTTCCAAAGGGGGTAATTCACTTTGATGAAAGACAATGTAAAAATTAGGTGAATTCATTTTCTCAACCATAGCTACCACATCATTTCGTTGTGCATAGGATAACAATTTGTTGTAAATTTTGAAGCATGCGATGGTAAAGAGGTGATGCTTGAATCAAATCCCAAAGGGAGATCTTTGTAGGAGTGTTATGAACTTGTTCTACAAGGTCATACTCCTTTCCACTATGTGAGGTAAATGAGGAGCACTAGGAAAAATTGGTTTTGGAAGTTGTATCGATGTAGGAATGGTTTGTGGCAATGGGTGACACATGAAGTCAAAAATATTGTTGGGTGCCTCTCCATCAATAGTTTACCTGTAGCAACATAATTTGTTGCATTATCAGTCACCACTTGAACCACATGTATGCCTCCTCTAAATCCTCACAAAGCTATGTGGAATTTCTTACATGGGATGAAGCATCCGACTTGAACCACATTCTCTTTGCAATAAAACATAAATCAAGTAAATATTACCTCCTCACTATCCTCACAAAGCAAATGTGGCATTTCTTACATGGGATGAAGCATCAATTGAATTGACGAATGCAGTGCCACTTGAAAAAAGAAGCAAAATCAATGATTCAATAAAACATAAATTACAAATATTAATCACTAAGTCAAATTCAAATTTCAAATTATTCAATGCATTGAGGGAGATACAATTACTTGCAGAGGAAACAAGAAAATTTGACAACATCCTATTTCTCCTATTATTCCAACCATCGATCATGATGGTGCAACCCTTCTTGCTCCAGTGCAAGTGTTGATCCTCTATTTGGGCTTTTACATCATCCACCTTTTGACCCAAAAGTGGGCTCCTTAATTCATCTTTCTAGGGGCTTTGAACCCCACCCCATAAATAGTTATGGCATCAACCATATTTTTCCAAAAAGGAGACCTAACACATGTCATAAATAAATTAAATAAGATAAGTATTGTAAAATGGAGAGTTTAACTTTAAATTTGAATTCATCATACATCTAGATTCTAAATATAAAATGTTATGAGACAAAGAATCGGACTAAATTTTTTAAAACAATCAAACAAAAATAAATTACCTGGCTGCATGGAATGGAATGGTGCAATAGTACCAAAATTTTGCAATTGATCAATTAGTTGCATCATTTTTCTCCTTGTTCCAACCCACGCTCTCAAGCGATGGTTGGGGACCAAGAGTAGTGTGTCACACAAAATATGAATCCATCCTAGATTTACAAATTATAGGACCAATGCTAACACTCCCACTAACACTAATAGTAGCACCAACACTAGCAAAAGCACTAGCACTAGGATGAAATGGAGGCATGGAAGAAGCCTCTCCAACACCACCAATGCACACCAACTCCTCCCTTTGCCTCTTTTTCAATTTTTTTTGCAGTTCAAATGTTTCTAATTGCACTTGTACCTCACGAATAGCCTCATGAGGTGCATGAGGGCATCCCACTACATCATGGGTGGGTATGTGTGCCATATGGTATTTCAATTTGTTAATTCCTCCATGAAAAAGTGTTTTGTAATATTTATATTTTGCCTCTTCTTTTTTTGCTCAAGAAAAATTTCATCATGTTTCCAAGTTGGATCTTTTCTAACTGGGGTTGTAGACATTGTGAAAAATATGATTTGAATTGGAAATCAAGTTTGCTACAATAACAAGTAGAGTTTCTAAATTTATTCCAAAAAAAGTAGGTTTTGTAAAGAAAGAAATATAAACTCAAAAAAATAATGCAATTTTTGCTCAAAAAACACAAAAAAACCAAAAAAATCAAGCTTACCTCTCATATTAAGCCCAAAATGAAATGCAAACTCCTTCCAATTGTTGGTAAAGATCTCTCAATGCACCTCCTTGTTGGTATGAAGCTACCCGAATGCAATTTGATGATGTATTTATGGTCTACCTCCTTGCTGGTTGTCCTACAATGCTCTCTTATTTTTCCTCACAACTTTATTTTCTCATATTTTCCCAACAAAATGAAATGAAGTTGCTTTTAGGGTTGTGGAGAAAATATAAGGAAAAAAAAAATTTCAACTCAAGTTTTATGTTTTATTTTTGCTTTTTTAGTCACCCTTGCATCAATCAAGTCCACCTGACATGACTCAGTCAAACTTAGCGAGTCTCGTGTAATGACCCTTGTCCTAATTTTCCCTAGAATTCACTTGTAGATTAGGTTTAGGGTTTCTCCTTTTCAAATAAATTTTCTCTTTGATGAAATGATCTTGGATTTAAGTTTGCATTCATAAATTAACAACATTTCCACATGTACATATGTCCATTAGCAATAATATCTAAATGTCCAAAAAATAACATAATCATAAATGCAATTAAGAAGACATATGAGGAGTAACAATGGATGGATCCACCCCAAAGTCCTTTATCAAGCCCAAGAGATTGTGCACCACAATATTCTCTTCTTAGTGACTTAGTACTTACATTCTCCACCTATTTCATCACCTCAAAAGACACTTAACTTATTAGGGACAGTTGGGGGAGTGCTAAGCAGTCTAGGCCTACCACCCCTCCATGGCCCAACCCTTGCCTTGGGACTAGAAAAACCTTAAGTGGACTTTCCACCCCTCCATGGCACATCCCTTCCTTTAGCCTATGGGGTGGAATCTTATGTGGGGTTTTTAGGCACCACTTCCTTCACACCCTTCCTCCCAATAAGTAGCAAACAATCATGAAGAAAATATTTTAGCAATCAAACAAATTTGCATTTATTACTAATTCATTAAGTCAATATAAACATCATTATCATCATGATAATACTAAAGAAAGCATTACACTAATAATCATATTAGCAATATTTGATTCTTATATTCAAAATATGGGTAAGTGCACCTATCTGTGACACAATTTTGGCACCAAACTAAAAAAATTCAATAAAAAACTCAAAATTAACCATTTGGCACACGCCAAATTGGGCAAGTGCCAAATATGGCGCATGCCAAATTTGGTGAGCACCAAACTTTGGCGTGTGCCAAATTTTGTGCTCACCAAATTTGGTGTGCACCAAATGAAAAAGCAACTTAAAAGGAAAAAATGCATTTGAAACCTGCATTTTCATTTTGACCCGTGGCTTGGCTTGGAGGATTTGAACTTTGCAACTCATGCTCGCCAAATCTCAACCATTTTTTTCACTCTTAGCTTGCTATTTTTCATGAGGATGCTACCAACACATTAGAAATGTTGAAGATTTCGAAGAGGTGTGCATTTTTATTCTATTTATTTCAAATTTGATTTAGAATGCAAATTGAAATAGGTTTTTACAATAAAATTTTGTTCCAATTCTTAGGGAATGAATCTCCACCTCGAAACATTAAGAATTCACAATCACCCCCTCAAGAAGAGCCTCCTATACAAGAACAACCTGAAACCCCTTGATCAATTCATAGGCATCCTCAAGGAACACAAGAAAATATTCTAAATCAAATTGAAAACAAATAAAAGAGACATTGAACAATTAATTAAAAGATTAATTGAGCATGCTAAAACCCACCCTTATAGGAGAGGGATTGTTGAATCATTGAAGTCAATTGTATCTCATGTAGGAGAAATGAGCGAGAAAATATTTTTTTGGTCAAATAAGAGGCATGAGATGAGACAATATTATGCTAGTGGTTTGTCATATGCGGATGTTAAATTTTTTTTTTAGAAAAGCCAACTTGTGTGCCCTATTCACAGACCTGAAAACCAATGCACCTTTGTCTCATGCATGCAGGAGGTTCCCCATCCATTGGTGCCACCATGAGTTAATTAAAAATAAAGTTTGGGAGCAATGGTGGATGGTATTTGACCAACCTCCATGCAATAACCATGAGGTACCACAATACTTTTTTGAGGAAACTCTATTGTGAGTTTTTCCTCAATAAGATTCTAAATTATTTTGACATCTTAGACTTTCAGGGTAGAGGTGGGGGCTCCACACATGATAGACCTATTGCACAACATAATCCATAGTTGGCACCAAGACCCTTGGCCAGAACCATGGTGGAGCATCTCGCTGTTCCTTCCATTGTTAAGGATAGTGTAGAGGTGGACATGATGGAGTTGATTGGCTCACTCACCCAGACCATTTTACAGTGTGTGAGGCCTCTAGTAGAGCTTGGTGTGGAGAAGACGTCTAGGCCCCAAGCTCCATCCCACCATTGTGGTGCTTATGGTGCAGTTTGCATGTACGATTATCATAGTGCTTGGGATGTAGCTACACAACCTACATTAGTTATAAAGGTGATGGCTTTCACAAATGATTTGTTGAATGATACATTCGGCATTGACACTCAGGTAAAATTAAGCAAGTTCATTTAATCTTGTTTATTAAATTATATTTTGAAATTTAAGAATAAGTAAATTAGTAGAATTTTGATATGATGAAATTTTAGGGTCAGAGTGTTCATGAGACGTGCCCCATTCCTACAGACCCTTATTTGTTCTCGACGTTGAGTACACATGTCTGCAACTTGTATTAAAGATATTATTATTGCATTTGAATAGTTAAATGTTATATTTGAATGTTTGTCTCATAACATGCTTTGGATTTCAAACGGTTCCCTGGTCGACCTTCAACCTCTACACCTCACAATTCATTTCCTCAAACAGCTTACACTCAGGTAACCTTTATTCATTAATGGTGTTGTAAAAAAATGATGAGAAACACAAACATTGCATTTGTATTCCTTGTTCGTGTCACATTATCTTCTCCTAATTCACTTTTTGTTCCTTTATTCCTTCCTAATCCCATCCCATTAACATTTAATAGTTCACCCTACCATTTACTCTTTCATTTACCATTTGCAAATGTTGAGATCAGATAGCCCTGGTGATGTTGGTGGCATGATGGACCAAGGATTTGTTGTAGCAATAGTTAGTTCTGATCCATTGAGAGAGGTATGCAACAAATTAGTCGATTTGACATTATATTTTCTCTTTTATGGTCTATTATAGAAAATTTTCATGATACTTTTGTGTAGTTTAATTTCTATCTTGATGGTTGCTATAGGTGGTTGTCACTCCAAATCATGGATGTGGTAATGATGTAAATGTGAATGATGACTATATGTATGCGGTAAGTGATTATATTTTGTTATATGTCATTCCACAATTCAATTTCTATGTATTAACATCTTTACATTTTATTGTATCAGTTGAAGGTCCAGAGTGAAGAGAGGAGGACTAGCGAGTGTGTTTAAAAGACCAGAGAACCAAAAGTCACTCTATCCAGCCAAATTTTGAAGGCAGCATGGGATCTATTTCCTCCCCCTAGAAGGAAATGACAATATTAGGGTCGTTTGTTGTATGCCTATGTGGCATTTTGGAACATATGTTTTGTACTATTGATATATACGTGACATTTTATGTACATATGGCTCCTTTGTACTAAGCCTGTATGGATTTTTTGGATATATTGTATATACTTTTATCAATATACATCATAGCAAAGCCTTATGACTTTTTGATTAAAAAGAATCTTATTTTTCTACTATCATTCTTGAATGATGTTATCATGTGTATTGTGTAAATCGTATACTTGAATGTTGTAGGCATAGATTTTGTTTACATCTAATGCTTAATTAATTACTATTGATTGCTCAATAAGCTCCATCTAAAGCATATTGTGTAAATAAGCTCCATTCCTGGTGGTTTGTATCCTTTGGAATGCTTCAATTACTTGTGCCTCACTTATTCACATGTATGCTTCACTTATTCACATGTATACTTCATGTATATTGTGTGTATTCATGTGTATGCTTCATGCTTCCAATGCATAGTAGAAAAAATAATTTGGGGAAAAAATCAACAAACCAAAAGTATAAGAGTTTTTGAAAAAGTTAGGAAAAAATCATATTTAAGAAAACGTAAAATATTATAGAACAAGAGAAAAACTATTTTTTTTGAAATTGAAAGGTATTTCCATAGCATATAGAGATATAAAGAGCAAATAAAATAAATATTTTAACTAATGAATTGTAAAAAATATTTTTTTGTACTTTATATTCATATCGTTGATTACATTTTATTGCACATCTTTCAAAGTCAAAGCATTACTTCACACTACAAACTAATAACTAGATACTGAAAGATGACAAAATTTCAATTACAATATAGTTTTTACAAAGTCAACGTAAGCAGTTATGCAATTACTTCACATTGCATAACTAATAAGTAGGAGCAGCTTCCAATTGCATTTTCTTATCATGGCAGTCTATGAGACTAGATTTCTTTGATGTATTTTTTCAAATAGTTCACTAGGTGGGTGCATGAAGATGGGTAGCAATTTTGTGGCCACTTTTTAATTTTTTTTTGAAAACTCATAACATGAGCGCGTTATAATGCACTTGCGTTATGGCTTGGTGTGCTGAGCCTAAGGCTCAACCACCACAAATCCATAATGCAAGTGTGTTATAATGCACTCGCGTTATGACATATTAAAAGCAAAAAAAAAAGAGGTCGAATTCATTTTCATTTTTGACAGTTTTTCTCTTCTTGCCCACAACCAAAAACACCAAAATTTTGTGCTCATGTTCTAGGAGGAGATTTTTTGTAAAAATATTCATCAACAATTGCTAATTCATCATCAGGAAGCCGCCACATCGACGAGGAGGTCAAACAGGTAAGGATTGTTTTTTTTTTTAATTTGTTAGTTTTAGGTTTTATTTGATATTTATTTTTTGAATTTGTAGATGTTAATCGGCCTGGAAACATCCTCAAAATCCATAGCAAGAAAAAAACCCTCAACAACAAAATCCTCAACCACAACAACAACCACCTCCACCAATCCATCAATTCCTTCCTGGCAATCAACAAAATTTAATGGGTGAAATTGAGAACAATAAAAAAAATTAAGGATTTAATCAGGAGGTTGAATGATCCAAATGGTTCAACTATGGAAAGAATGACCCTAGCAAATTCACTGCAAGATATGTTAAAAAATGTAGATTCAATCAACAAACAATTAAATGGTTGGTAGGATAAGAGGCAGGTGGCTAGGGCTTTTTACCAAGATAAATTGTCATATAAAGATGTTAAAGATTTAAAAATTACAAAAGGTGATTTTTGTGCATTATTCACCGACCCACGGTCAAATCCAAATCTCTCCCTCAATGTGAAGATGTTTCCTATTCATTGGTGCCACCACCAAGAGATTAGGAAATATTTTTGGGATAGGTGGTACATGGTTTTTGATGAGCCACCATGCAACAATTGTGAAGTCTCATAGTATTTCCTAAAGAAACTATATGTTGAGTTCATCTTGAACAAAATCCCAAATTATTTTGATATGAGGGACTTCCAGGGGATAGGTGGGGGGTCAGAACAAGATAGAATTGGTGCACAACCGAATCCTATGTGGAAAGCGAGACAACCTCTCACTAGGCCACCTCATGAGCACATCGTCATCGCTTCCATCGTGAAGGAGAATGTCAGTAGAGACTCTATAGGCTATCAACTCTTTGATGCAAAGTGCCATCCATCATGCTAGCCCTCTTGTACGATGCCATCTAGGGGAGTCTTCGACAGGTGGGCTTCGATCCCATGTCTATCAATCTTGTAGGGCGACTTGTTCATATGACCCCACCAACACTCAGGAGGCTGTTGTGTAGGATCCATCTATAGCTATGGAGATGGAGAGGGTAGCTGATATTTTGCATGACATCATGTATGACATTGATACTCAGGTAAAAGTTAGCATGTTCATTGAATTTAATTTATTAAATTTTGATTTTGAAATGCAAGATTAACTAATTTAATAGTTTTATTATTTTAATAAACTTGTAGGGTCACAATGTTGATACTAGATACATCAACCCTACACCTACTTATTTCTATAGTACACCTGTCGGTGGAGTATGTAGCTAGTAAACAATTACAAATTTATTACATGTTAATAGTATTGTTTTACGAATGGTATTGTAATATGTGATTTTGGATGTTGAGTAGGCTAATATTGGAGGTTTTGAGGGAACACCTCTTAGTGCGAGTGGATTTAGTCAAACCTTCACACAAGTAATAGAATAAAGAGTTTAACTAATGAATTGTACTTAATAGATTTGTGTAGTTTATATTCATATCGTTGATTATGTTGCATTGCACATCATTCAAACTCAAAGCATTACTTCACATTCCATAACTAATAACTAGATGTTGATAGATGACAAAATTTCAACTAAAATATAGTTGTTTAGAAAGTCAACATAAGCAGTGATGCAATTACTTCACATAGCATAAGTAATAAGTCTAGGAGCAACTTCCAATTGCATTTTCTTGTCATGGCATTCCATGAGACCACATTTTACTGAGGCATATTTTAAAATAGTTCACTACCTTTCCTATGCTCCAAACTAGGCACCCATTATGGCTTGCTCTCACATATCTGAAACTCACTTGTAACTCTTTTGGAGCAACTATCCCAAATCTGGCTTTTAACACTGAATTAGGCCACAATTAGGCCTCTTTTTCAAAGAGACGCCTCTCCAAACACAAAACCAACACTTGAAACCTCCAAAAAGTCAAAATACAACCAATAAATCCTTAGATTATTCAACTTTTAGGTCTCCTCTCGCTCATTTAGACCCCTTTTCATAAAACCCACTTTCCTTGTAATCAATTAGGGCTTATTGAAACTCTTATTCCCTAACCTCTCATAAGCTTATAATCACTTCAATCAGGCTTATTTCTTCCTGTAAATTCTCATTCCATCCTCAAATAGTGCTTCCCCAAAGATCTACATACACTTCCTTCACAAAATCACTCTTTTTCACTAGTTTTCACCCTCTTTCACCTAGGGTTTCTCACTTATTCACTTCTTTGACCACTTACAGCCTCTCATATCTTCTAAACACCCTCCAATTCACCCACTCTCATATTTTTTAGGGGATTCTATCCACTTCTAAACCCCTTTCCTCTTTTCACTCACTCTAGCCTTGTTTAAAAGGCACCAAAACTGGTTTTTCACTAGGGTAGCAAGAAGAACTTACACAAAAAATTCACCAATAAAATTACTTACCTTCTACACCTACTCCTACTTCATACTAGTCCATTCCACCAAGAAATAGTTGCTATAGAAAGGTGGAATGGACTTTTTAGTTCATTTGGGCAATCAAACACTTAGCCCCTATTTTTTGACCGCCTAGAGAAATTAGGCCACCAAAAGCTTGAAACTCAATATCGAATATTCAAATTAGTTTTAAATTGATGCAAACACATAACTTATTCAATTAAAAAAATTATAGATGCACTACCACCTTCATGGAAGTGTACACTAGTAGATGACAGAGGAAAACACAGAAAATAGTAGTATAATAGTGATATTTTATTAGTTTTCTCCTTCAAAATGCTTCAACAATAGCTAACAAAGATGAATAACATATTTTAAACATTTTCTCTATAATTTAAACTTCCTAAGCACCTAATATTTCCTCTACAACTACCTTAACTCTTGTTATTCCTCCACTTGGCACCTTTTTGCATTTTTACAACATTGATAGACAACTTTTGTTAAGATTCAACGATTTTACAATTTATGCCTAAAATGACTACCAAAGACCATTAAAAAATAAAAAATGGCTATTTAATCCTTATTGTACATCATGAAAATACCTATAAAACCTCAAAATCCTAAATTTTCCTCATGGAGGCATGCTCTTGTAAAGGTGCACCTGCACCACTTTTCAAACAGCTCACCACCTTTTCTATGCTACCACATTTTCCATACATATCTACCAAAGCATTTTATCAAACAATTCATTTCCTCGTTGCTATGGCTAAAAGCTTAAAAAAGGTGCTTTCCAACAAACTATGGATGCTTGGAAAAAATATATCAAAGCATAATAGTAAGCAATAGCATAGACAAGGCAGTTAGTAGTTTGAAAAAATGTCTCAAAGAAATACGATCTCATGGTGATGGAATGACATTCCATCACCACGAGACCACATTTCTTCAAGGAATTTCTTCAAATAGCTCACCACCTTTTCCATACATGTGTACCAAATCATTTTATCAAACTACTCACTTCCTTGCTGCTATGGCTAAAAGCCAAAAATAGGTGCTTTCCAAAAAACTATGGATGCTTGGAAAAAATTCTATCAAAGCATAATAGTAAAAAATAATACTATGGAGAAGGAAATGAACCGTCTAAAAAAATGCCTGAAAGAAATGCGATCTTCTGGTGATGGAATGCCATGACGTGCATTTGTTTGTAATGGTATTCCATCACCATGAGACCCCATTTCTTTGAGGCATTTGTTCAAATAGTTTACTTCCTTCTCTATGCCACCACAGTTATCGTACATGGCTACGAAAGCATTTTATCAAATAGTTCAACAACTTGTTGCTATGGGTAAAAGCCTAAAAACACATGCTTTCGAACAAGATATGGATAGGGAAAATAGTAAGCATGATAGTCATAAATATATAGTTTAATAAGTACTCAAAATTTTGTTCATTATCTCATACATTATAAGTCATGACGTGGATTGCTATTGTAGTTTTTGTGATTGAATAATTTGTTGTTTTATTTTCAGATGTTGCAAGTGGAAACACCTCCGAATGTGATGAGGGAAATGGAGATTGGTGTTTCATCTACTATAGAATCCTCAATGGCTCTGATAGGGGAGGTATGAGGAAAATTACTAAATTTCAATTTACATTCGTTGTTATAGATGTTAGTTAGTGAAAAATCAAACCATTATTGATTCATAGTTTAATTTCTATTTGGATGGTTTATACAGGGCTTGACCATGCCTCAGCATGGGCGTGTGAATATTTCCCTCGTGGAGAGTGATCATGAGATGGCGGTAAGTGATTATTTTGTTAAATATATCAATTTTATAATGTAATTTCTATATATTAATATATTTTCTTCTTATTGTAATAGTTAAAACTTCACCAAGAACTAAACACTAGGAGGAGCAGCAGGAGCACTCCTCGAGTATAGCACAAATGAGTGACAGACCTATCACCATCTGATCGACAAGCAAAGGGAAATAATTTATTTCCAGAGCATGAATAGCAATGACTTCTGATTCTAGAGCCCTTTATTGTATGCCTACATGGCAGTTTTGTACATATTTTGTATTAGATATATTTGACATTGTATGCCTATATGGCATTCTCGTAAGCCTATATGGCTATTTTGTACCTATATTTTATACTTATATCAACATATATTGATGTATCCATACATGGCTATTTGGTTAATACAAATATTTTTTATCGATGGTGTCCATATTTGCATTATAGATTCATGGTTCAATAGATATGAGTTATGTGTATTCAAGTGTATACTTTACAAATTATGTGTATAATTTGTAACTTACATGTGTTCCAATGTATACTTTGCGACTTACATGTTTTCATGTGTATACCTTTTATTTATGCATATAATTTGTATTAATTTGTGTATACTATGTATTCGTGTGTATACTTCAAGGCTTACATGTTTTTGAGTAATTGTGCTTCCCTTATTCACATGTACGTGCTTGATTTATTCACATGTATACTTATTAATTGGTTATCCCTAGCATTGATCATTGTTGTCCTTCATGGTTTGTCTTGAATATTAATTGATTGATGCTAAACAACTTTATGTAAAAGCAAAAAAAATGTTTTCAATTGGTATTCCATGAAATGATTTATAAAAAGATTTCAAAAAGTATCCTTGATATTACAAAAAGATGTGTTTATACACTTCAATTGTGTATTCACCCTTTAGTTCTTTCAAAGAAAAATCTTCCTATGCCACTGTTACACTGCATAGGTAAACCCGATTTTGTATTGTCGAGCTCTATTAAGCTACCACTCTCAAGACCAATGTAACAATGATACAAAATAATGTTTGAGACTACAAGAAGACATCAAAATGGCTAGTGTACTAAACAAATTCTTATGATTTCTAAAAAATGCTGATAACTCTATTCAATTGGCTTCTTTTTTTCAAAATCATACAAATTGAACCCTGGCTTCAATAGACCATGTATATCAAGCTACCACAATTCAATTTTGAATGATGAATATTTATCATGCATGTTTTAAATGACATTCAAGTTTATGGTGGTTTTGTTGTTTATATGATGTTATGTGATATTCTAATCCTAATTCATGCTTCTAGGCTACATAAATATATATATATATTGCTTTTACATATTTTTTGTACTAACAAGCCCAAAACAAACTAAACCCCCCTCTAAAAAAAATTGGTTGAATCAACAAACTAAACCCCCAAACCTAAACCTAAACCTCATACAACCTCAAAACCTCTTCCAACACTCTTCATTCTTCCTGCATAAACTTAATTGACCACCAAATTATGCTATCCCCTAACTTTACCCACTTTTACTCCCTCAAACCTCTCTTTTTCATTGATAACCCCTCTTTTCCCAACTAGGGCATCATGCCATAACATACTTTTGACCTCCTATGTGCTTGTAGACATTTTGAACACATCGAACTCCACAACCTCACTCTATTTACAACCTATTCTAATTTATTTTCAAGCAATTTCTTCTTTTCACCTCTTCTAGCCTTGCTTTTAAGGCCTGAATTCTAAATTTTCAAGAAGGGAAACATTAGTAATCTCTTCCAATGTCTTTACCAATGAAATTTTCTTATTTCTACTCCCTATCCTACTTACATAGGCCAAATTGACCGAGACACATCCTGAACAATAGGTGGAATGGCCTATTTCAACATATTACACTCAAACCCTTGTATGAGCAAGTTCGAACCTATTTCAAAAATCTACTTTTGAGTTGCTTGGAACTTAATAAAATTCCACAAGAATGGTTTCTAATCAAAGCTAAAACCATTCTACAATAGATTCAAATCATCTGAGAGCAAACTCCTGCTATACGAACCTATACACAGACTGAAAATGAAGAAAATACACAGAAATTAACAAAGAAACAAAGATATTTGATTGATATTCTCCTTCAAACTCTTCAACAACCACTAACTTCAAGTTTCCAATGATCATACACTTTTTGTGTGGAAAAATCAGACTTCTCAACCATCTTGTGTATGTTTCTCTTTTTTATTGTTTTGCATGCCATCATAAAGGATCACGCCAGTTGAACGTAGATCAGAGTAATTTTGTGTGTTTGGGTGTGAAAGAGGACCATGCCTAGTGTAAACATACCTATCGGGATGCATTGGAGTAGTTTTCTTGGTCACACAAATTGCAAAACAAAAGTTGCACCACTTTGCAACTTTACACTACTTGCATTTGAAATTTTTCCATCAAGTGAAAATTGGACACCATAGGAAAATGACTTTGAGATAACAAACAATAGAGAGGTTAATTTAGAAGGTCCCAATGTGATCCCATAGGATCAGATGGAGAGTTTGTAAGTGTCATGGTTTTCGAGTAATAGCTCGTTAAAGATTGCTTCCCTTTTGCACTTTGGACCCTTAAGGGATCGATCCAGTTGAACATAGCTCAAAGAAATTTCGCATGTTTGGGTACAAAAGAGGACCATGTATAGCATAAATGTACCCATTCAAATGCATTGGAACAATTTTTTTGGTCACATGAGTTGCAAAATGAAAGTTGCACCACTTTGCAACTTTCAACTACTTGCATTTGACAACTTTTTTCCTAAGTGAAAATTCGCCATCACAAGCAAATGCCTCTGAGATAGAAAAAACTGAGAGAGGTTATTGTAGAGGGGCCCAACATGATCCCATTGAATCAGACGAAAAGTTTCTAAGCATGACAATATCTGAGTAACAACATGCTAAAGTTTGCAGCCATTTGCCACTTTGGACCTTTAAGGGATCGATCCGATTGAATGTAGCTCGGAGTGATTCTGCATGTTTGGGCATGAAAGAGGACCATTCCTAGTGTAAAAATACCTATTCAGACACGTTAGAACAATTTGTTTGGTCACAATCGCTATAGAACAAAATTTGCACCGCTTTGCAACTTTCAACTACTTGCATTTGACAAATTTTTCCCTAAGTGAAAATTTGCCACCACAGGAAAATGCCTTCAAGATAGCAAAAACCAAGAGGTTATTGTAGAGGGCTCAATGTGATCCCATAGGATCAGATGATAATTTTTGAAGCATCACATTATTTGAGTAACAACATGATAAAGTTTGCAACCATTTTGTACTTTAGACCCTTAAGGGATCAATCTGGTTGAACGTAGCTCGAAGCGATTCTGCATGTTTGGGTGTGAAAGAGGACCATGTCTAGCATAAAAATACCTATTTAGATGCATTGGAACAATTTTTTTTGTCACACAAGCTGTAGAATGAAAGTTGCACCACTTTGCAACTTTCAACTACTTGCATTTGACAACTTTTTTTGCAAGTGAAAATTGGGCACCTCAAAAAAATGCCTCTAAAATAGAAAAATATAAGAGAGGTTATTGGAGAAGGGCCCAACGCAATCCCATAGAATCAGATGAGAATTTTCTAAGCTTCATGGTATTCAAGTAACAACATGTTGAATTTTGTAGCCATTTTACAGTTTAGACCCTCAAGGTATCGATCCGGTTAAACGTAGCTCAAAGAGATTCTACGTGTTTGGGTGTGAAAGAAGACCTTTCCTAGCATAAAAAAAACTATTCAGATGTGTTGGAACAGTCTATTTGGTCACATGAGCTACAAAACAAAAGTTGAACCACTTTGCAACTTTCAACTACTTGCATTTGACAACTTTTTCTCCAAATAAAAATTCACCACCACAGGAAAATGCCTCTGAGATAGCAAGAATTGAGAGAGATTATTGTAGAGGGGCCCAATGCAATCCCATAGGATCAGATGAGAAGTTTCTAAGCATCATGGTATCCGAGTAATAGCATACTAAAGTTTGCAACCATTTTTCACTTTGGACCCTTAAGGGATCGATCTGGTTGAACCTAGCTCTAAGAAATTATGTGTGTTTGGGTGCAAAAGAGGACCATTCCTAGCATAAACATACCTATTTGGACGTGTTGGAATAGTCCATTTGTTCACATGAGTTGCAGAACAAAAGTTGAACCACTTTGCAACTTTGTACTACTTTCATTTGACACTTTTTCCATCAAGTGAAAACTAGACACCTTGGGAAAACCACTCTAAGATAAAAAAAACTAAGAGAGGTTATTCTATAGGGGTGGAACATGATCTTGTAGGATTAGATGATAAGTTTCTTAGCATCATGGTATTCGAGTAACAACATGCTAAAATTTGCAGCTATTTTGCACTTTGGACCCTTAAGTGATCGATTCAGTTGAACGTAGCTCAGACTGATTCCACATGTTTGGGTGCAAAAGAGGACCATTCCTAGTATAAAAATTTCTATTTTGGTGCATTGGAATAGTCTTTTTGGTCACACAAGTTGCAGAACGAAAGTTGCACCACTTTGCACTACGTGCATTTGACACTTTTTTTATCAAGTGAAAATTGGACACCACGAGAAAACCACTTTGAAATAACAAAAACCAAGATATTTTATTGTAGAGGGGCCCAACATGATCTCATAGGATCAGACGAGAAGTTTCTAAGTGTCATGGTATCTGAGTAACATCATGCTGAAGTTTGCAGCCATTTTGAACTTTCGACCCTTAAGGGATCGATCCGGTTGAACATAGTTTAGAGAGATTTTGTGTTTTTGGGTGCGAAAGAGGACCATTCCCACCATAAACATATATTTTCAGATGTGTTGTAACAATCATTTGGTCACACAAGTTTCAGAACGAAAGTTCCACCACTTTGCAACTTTGCACTACTTGCATTTGACACTTTTTCCATCGAGTGAAAAATGGACACCACAGGAAAACCACTCTGAGATAACACAAACTAAGAGAGGTTATTGTATAGGTTTATATATATATTTTTTACACACCATTTTTTTCATGTAATACCCCGTTAAAGATTGTTGCCCTTTTGCACTTTGGACCCTTAAGGGATCGATTCAGTTGAACGTAGCTCGAAGCAATTGTGCTCTCTTTTTGATGGAATTAGATAGGAAACATACTTAACTCTATTTTGTTTTTGTTTGGTTGGATTTCAAGTGATTTTGTACATTTTAGAAGCCAATTACTGAGGGTCGACCTGTATACCCTATTTTAAGGGTTTTGAGTGCATTAAAATGTCATATTAAGCCTTCCACCCACTGTATGCTTCTATAATTCAATGGAAAGGATTAGTTAGGGTTATAAAACATGTTTGCAAAGTTTTGAGTGCAAGAGAGGTGAATAGAGGGTTTTAGGTGATGCCCTAGATGTCAAACGGTGCATTTTTTAGTGGAAAATGGTGGTTTCATGCTAGGGTTTGAAGAAATCTTTGGGGGAAGCAATATCTCTTAAAATTTTAAGCTTGTTCAAACCTTTTTAAAGGTGTTTCAAGCTTTGGTTGGCTATGGGAAGGTTTGGAGTATGGGTTTTCAATAAACTATTGCCTAACTTGTGAAAGAATAGGGTTTTAAGGTTTCTTATGTTAGAGGGCTTATCATGCCCTAAAAGTGGAGGAATTGGTGGTTTGGTAGACTGGTTAATGTTGCCCAATGGTGGTCTGCATGTGATAGGAAGAATAAAGAGGGGTTACTTGTTTTGTGAAATCTAATCCAAAAGAGTCTTATGAGGGTTTGATATATGTTGAAGAGGGCTTAAATTGGTGCCTAAAATGGTGGTTTGTTGTAGAGGTTGTTAAGGGATTCTAAGAGTTAAGGTGGGAAAAATAGGTTTGCAAACCTACAAGAGTGACTAGGTGCAAAGTTGAAAATAAGCCAAGATTGAGTTTTGAGGGAAGGAAGGAGGTTGAAATCCTTTTCTATTGTGGAAGTGAGTTGATTGCCTCCCTATATTGCTATCAGAATCACTTCCTATCAAAATCACTTCAAGTTTACATTTTTTTGCACTTTTTCACATTAACAACTTTTCAATTTTTGCAATTATACATCATTTTGACAAATATGCAACATGAACTCCAAAATGACCCCAAAACCAACATGACTTATTACATTATAAATCGGTCTAATATGACCTTATTCAATTGAAAAAACTCAAAAAACAAAACTAACTTAAGACTTCCATGAACCAAATTTGCTCAATAACCTTGGTGCCCCTACACCAAATTTCATTATTTCAATGAATCTCATTACAATGCCTTAGGCACTCTATTCTCACAGATCTTTTACAATGTCACTCATACATTCAAGATTCTCTTATAATGTATACATCATAGGTGCTCATTATGAGGTTAACTTCAAATGAGTAACTTGAGATTGCCTCGCAAAGCTTCACATGCTCTTTTATAATGGCTTCAAATCAAAATTGAGATTTTTCAAGATCATCAAAATAAGGATGTTGCATTGCTTTTTTGGATGAGATTCTCTTCAATGGATCATAAATCTGTATTTTTTGCAAGGAGAGACAAATTAATTTTTAGTAGTTTAATTATAGATATGCAAAGTAAAAGAAGAAAAAGAAAGAGCATCCAAAATGGAAATGAAATGAAAATAGATAGAAGGAACTTACAAATAGGCATGGCAATCTCTCAACTTAGTCACTCCTAGTCATACATCTTCACTGGGAGTTCCAAGATACCTATTACACACAACACCTCTCATGAATAGAATATCTTGAAATTAGAGATGCTCTTATAATGTCTACATCATAGGTGCTCATGATAAGGTTAACTTCAAATGAATAACTTAAAATTCCCTCACCAAGCTTCACATGCACTTTTGTAATGTCTTTAAATCATAATTGAGATTTGTTAAGATCATCAAAATAAGGATGTTGCATTGCTTTTCTGGCTAAGATTCTCTTGGATGGCTCATAAATCTGTATTTTCTGCAAGGGGACACCAATCAATGTTTATCAGGTTACTTACAAATAGGCAAAGTAAAAGAAGATAGCATTAGCATCAAAAAAATTAATGTGCATACAAGTATAAAATTAATAAGAACCAATGTACATATACTTACAAATGAATCCAATGAACCATCTAGGTATACTCTACTATTTATTGTGTCAAGTATTGCCTCATGGTTAGACTCACGGACCTTCCACAAGGTCTTGTTCAAAGGTCTACCCCCATATTGGTCAAATGAACATTGGATTCCATGAAAAGGTTCGAGTAATGAAGAATCTTATGATGCATGTCAAAGTCCGGAAACAACCAATGTTTAACACTCTTATGTGGTTACCTTCTAAGCCATGTTCCAGTAACAACTGATTCTATAGGGTATTCGATGTTTTCTCCATCTATAACTAGGGCCTCCAATTTATTTTTGGCCTCAACACAATGAAACAAGTAATAGTTTGTTCCCTCTTCATTGTCTTCATCTGCAATAATTGCATAAACATGCCCTGCATTGATATGTGCAACAAATCTCTTGAAATTAGTCAACATTATGAATACAATACAAAGTAAGATAACAATATGGAATTTCAAATAGTAAGCAAGTAGATATATTATCTAGTTGCACTAGATCTAATATGTGATCAAAGTCGACCGATGATTCCATCTGTGTTAGTTCAAGTGTCGTCGAAGGTCTATACATGTGAAGTGGACTAAGATAATTTGTCAACCCACTCCCCTAAGTCACAATCATTCCAGGCTTGCATTGTACATGAAGAACAAAAGCATGCCATCTTCCGTGTATCGATAATCCATGAACCTGCATTTGAGCTAAGGAAAGAGTGTAGCTTACTAGATCCTATTAGTGTAAAAAAATCCTCATATGGTGCAATGTTAGTATTATCAATCAACCAAAAAAATATATGAACTGAAGACGTACCTTCTTTACCTGGACCTATTGAACCATTACACCACTCGACGATTGATCTTGCATCTGTCAACTTTGCACTGTCTTTATACTTTAACTTTTCTCATGCTAATTCTCTTTTCACACATGCTCCTGCACCATCATGCTCCCTTTTTCCATGCCTAGCCTCACAAAAGTTCCAAATATGTTGAACACTTGTAGTTAGATGCATCTTGCACAACTAATAGAACATGCATGTGTTCTTGAACTATGCTGCACAATTATCTGACCATATTATATGTTGACTATATGCTATGCCCCTCTGAGCCAAATCACTGTAGAACATCTAGAAGCAACCTTGCATGAACTCTAGAGAATGTGTGAGATCATCACTAATATAAAAGTGATACTCCCTCAATACCTTCCTTTGGTCCTCTATACTATCAACTGCATGAATGGATGCTATGTGCACAAATATCAAAACCTGTGTGGAGTTGTAATACTATGATTTCACTTCACGTTGTGGCTGTAGAGTGTAGCTCTATACAAATTCAACCACTAATACTATGTTGCCAACTAGAAAGGTGTCCTTGCATAGCTTGAATTGTGTGTCCAACCTTCAGGCTCTATGGGTATGCCTTACATACTAATACACTATATTGTCATGAAACATGGACATAAATTGATACACTAGAATCTTCTGAATAACCAAATCACACCTTTTTGCTTGAGACCCATCTTTTGTAACGTATGCCATTGTTTTATACTTCTCGAACTCTACTATATTCTATCCCACCTCATCTGTGCTTTCCATATGTTGACATAGTGGCATTTGTTGCAAGCCACCACAATGCTTGCATGAACCATCCAAGCATGTTGTCCTATAAAATATTTGGCCATCCTCTATTTCACATAATTTTTTTGATAAAAAATCTCTTGAATATTTTGGTGGGGCTTCTATTCCACAATCCTGCAAAACATCATTAGTATGCAAATCTAAACATATAGAACAATAAACATCATAATGGTTAGAGAATTCAATATGTAGTCTACAACAAAAAGTAGTGCGTGTGTGATTTATCTTGACATAAAAGGTTTAATCATTTCAAATAATCTTTGAGAAATACTAATTTGAGGATAATCATTTTGAAATTTATGAAAAAATTGGGTTTGAGTCATATCCAAAAAATGCTTTGGATGTGGCTCACGGCTCCAACTACTGATTCTCCTTCTTACGACATCCCTTTGATTCAAGGATGGCCTTGTGTTATTCTTCCAATACTCTTCAATTAGTGTTCTCAATGCTTCAAAAACTTTTTAATCTTTTTGTGGCAGTCTCCCCGAGAATGCCCATAATTCATTTGAATCAGTGCCCTTAATTTTTTTCCACCTTTGAATGACTTTTGATAATTTTTTTCTACTAATTCTCACTTGTTCACTAGTATTTTTAATGAGACGAGCTCTCTTTGTTTGATAGCTTACCGAAGTTGATGTAATGACACGTTAGGTAACATTACTATCCTTTAAGCATGAGGTCTTACCCACACTCTCATAAGCATCCATTAGATTCTTCACAATAGTGTTTTCACTTGATGCATTCGATGTTCTCAACCCAAGAGTCTTCATGATGTTTCTATACTTTAAACCCCACATCATTTCAACAAATAGTTGACATCTTGTGGTCTCATTTAGTCTTTCAAAGAAGATTTTCCAAATCTTATAAACATATCTTTTACAAGTGCATGTTGGAATCTTACCTTCCATGTGCTACAAAATATCCTCATCAATATTAATCAAATACTTTGGGTTTCTACATAAAATTCTAGGTGGTGTTCTCCTAGGCACATACATCTCAACATTAGCAATTTCATCAATACTTAATTGAGGTGGGCTAGATTGTGTACCTTCAATCGAGGGTAGAGTAGAAGACATACCTTGAGGTTCATGTGGGGATGATGGAATACCTTATTTTTCAAACCCGAGTGATGATGTACTCTCAACTTGAGATGTGGTGGATGGTGTCAAACCATATTCACTTGTGGTAGATGGTGTCTCTCCATATTCACTTGCGATAGATGGTGTCCCTCCATATTCACTTGTGCTTAATGGTGTGACCCCTTTGTATTCACTTTCGGTAGAGGGTGTGTCTCCAACTATAGTATATAAATCTGTCCTAAAACAATACTTTCTCATTCATGCTCTTTGTGCTGCCAATTTCTGTTCTCTTTTTGACAGTTGAGGTTCCTCTTCAATTGTCTTGTTTTCATCAATTGTTTCCAATTTCTTCTTTTCATGATATGCCCTCAATCATTCTCTCTCCTTTTATTTGAAGGTTTGGAGCTCTTCATCTGTTAGTTTCTTCCTTGTTCATTTCTTCAACATGGCGGATAATTTTACCTATACCATGGTAATGAGGAAAATATTATTTCATGGTGTTTGAGTCATTAAATGAACGTTTATAGATTATTTTATCCAATTTGCAAAAAAAGTAAAATGTTGTAAAAGGAGGTCCAAAATAGGTTATAGGTGTTTTTTTCTTAGAAAAAGTTCTTGGTGGACCTTTTCAGCATGTAATTACTTAATTTGGTGGTTCTTAGGTGTTGAGGGATTCAAAAGTGGGAAAAACGCAAATCTTGCAAAATTGACAAATGGCAAAATTGGGAAGTTTAGGAGTCAAGTAGGTGAAAGGTTGCTTTGGGTCATTTGATATGGTCAAGAAAACATTTAAGTTGATGGAGAACCTTGAGCAAGAGGTAGGGGGGATGTAAATAATGGAGAAAACAATAAAGAGACCTTGTTTTATATTAAATTTTCTATGTTTTTGTGGGTAAAACGGAATTGTTAAGCATTGTACAGCCCCATACAACCCTATTTTCATGGGTTAGTAATTTGGAATGATTAAGATGTGATTCCACAACATTCTCATTTTTTTCTCACTCTATTTCATTAAAAAATGAGTAAGTTATGGCTTGTTTACTTAAGACAGTTCAAAACCCTTGCTAGGGTAAACAAAATTAAAAGGAAATTGCATTTATCTTATTCTAACAGATGGAATCACTTGAAATTTAGTAAGAAGGTCTATTTTTGTGTACTCTTTCATTTCTCAAAGTTTTATACCAAGTGGTGATAGTTAGCTTTTAAAATCATGATGCCCTAGGCCATATTTTGGTGAAAAAATAGGAAAAGCACAGTGTACTATGATAATTAAAGAATTTGTTTATGGTTTTTTATTTCTTCTTGAAGATACTGTGAATCTATTTAAAGATTTGGTTTGGTGAGTTTTCAAGTTTTTGAAGTCCATTTAATGACTGTCCTGCCATGACAGTGATGTAACAGTCCTAATTTTTAGTCAAGAATGGTGGCTTAGGATACATGTTTGATGAATTATCATGAAGTAAGTTTGGAGAATGATTCCTTCATGTTATACAGAGATATTTATGCATGTTTCAAGCATTAAGAAGTGGAAATAGGCTTGGAATTGAGAATTTTCTTTTTGATAGGGCCTCAAAGGGCCTAAATATGCTTGCTTTTGAGAAGTTTTCATATTGGATATATCAAAGTTGGGAATTGGGTTGAACCAATTAAATTGATGTTGTTTAAAGTGTTTGAGAAGTTTTTAAGGGATTGTGTGCTTAGAACTCAGTTTGATTTATTGTATCCATGAGTTTTGTGAAGGTAAAGGAGTCCTAATTGAATGGACAAGTTGATATTTGGTTTAGTTTTGATAAGTTGATTGGAGTGAGATTGAGTTAAGTTGTTTTCTTCCTCTAGCACTGCATCAGAGTACCCACAATGGTTTGTTGTTTTTGGTATATGCTTTGCAAGATAGGCTGCACCTTTCCCCATTTTGCTAACTTATCCTTGAATAAAGAGTCTTGAAATAGTGGATAGAAGGGTTAGAATCCCTTGTAGGTAGACTAATCAAGGATACATTTAAAATATATGACAACATAGGTGATGAGGTAGCTTTATTGATGAGATAATTTAGAAATAGAGATGAAAACCAAAACAATTTAAATTGGTGCTATTAATGTGGGAGGAGTATATTCCAATTTTTTAGAGACTTGTATGGAAAATTTGGTAGCATAGACAAGGCAATTAGCTAGTTTGTATAGATGTGGTTTAAAAATGTAATTGGAAAGTGTATAGAATTGTGTAATTTAAAATGTCCATTGACAACCTAAGGTTTTAATGGCAAACAAACAATTATCAACATGGAATATGCAAAACAAAAAAATGAGAGCAAGCCATAATAAAATGAAAGAAAATGTGTAAAGACTTCACATACCTAAAAAACCAAAGTTTCACATGGAGGAGTTCTACCCAATTATGTAGCCTAAATTTCTTCTTCTTTCTTCAAACTCCTCAACAATTTGACTTTTCCAAAAGCTTGTTCCCCTCCAAACTTCAATTGTATATCAGTTTTCACTGGAATTCAAACTTGAATTGATATTATATGCCTTTCAATGTGAAAACTATGCTATTCCATGCAAATGTGGTGGAAATATCATGAAAAATGTGGTGGAATATGAAACACATGCATGCACACTTCACAACTTCATCAAAAAGCTACTTTTTTTTTAAGCATGTGCAAAACTAGGAGAATATGCAAAATGTGGGCCGAGATCATAGGAAAATTGAGTTTTTTTTACCATTTTTAAAGCAAGCCAAAACGTGCTCACGTTATAACATGAGCACGTTATTTCTTGCTAGAAACGATCATGTCTCTACTTCTTCAAAATGCGCCCACGTTATGAGAAAGTTGGTTT
>VDFB02105785.1:128765270-128844594 GCA_007258455.2 Sequoia sempervirens | reverse complement strand
AAGTGCAAGCAAGGACAAAGATGCAGGGTATAGAGGAAGATATAAATATTTGAACCAAGGAAGGAAATTTTTAGATCAGAGAGTGTGTGGAGATGATATGAAGCATGGAACAAGGCATAACTCATGGGACATGAGTTCTTTTTCAGTGGGGTTGTATGGTGCAAGTGCACCCAAGCACTTGAAGATTTCAAATATTGGACAATATGTCAAGTAGTGATGTTAGGGTCTTTTTACATTAGATAAGGGCTATTTACACTAAATAAGGTCTATTGAGACCATTTTCTATGTAATTGGGGGGGATTTTGAGTCTTTGGTGTCAAGTTAGTAAAAGTTGCAAAAAAAATTGTAAATGTTGTCAAAAGTGAGAATTGCAAAAAGTGTAACTTTCAAGAATAATGAAGGGTCTAGTAATTTGGAAAGTAGTTATAGGAGTTGGGTGGCTATAGTTTGAATAGAAAAAGTATAAAAGGCCTCCAAAAGGGCTCGAACAAGGTTGTTGATGATTGTTTGAGCCCTTTTATTTTTTGTTAAATCTCTGCATTTATGAACTTTCTAAAGGTTGTATAGTCACATACTTGTTATAGTTTCTCTAAAATTCATTGGGACTTGTAGTATCATGTATTAGATCTCATTTTGATCCAATTTGAGAGTCTATCATTAAGTTTGGTGTGAGAACTCTTCAATTTTTTGTATATGCCTGTGATAGGCTAGTGAGGGCTCTGTTTTAGGTTTAAATAATGAACTGAGTCATTCCACCTACTTCCATGCCCTATAACTTGGTGGAATGACTTTTCTTATGATAGAATAGGTTTCCACATGGTTTTGAAGGTAGAGGAAGTGAGTTATTTAAAATTGGGTGATGTCCTAGGGCAAACAAAGGTGTTTTCCATGTGAAAAAGAGGTGTTTAGATAGGGTTTTGATAAAATGTTGAAGGAATAGTATATGTGATGGAATTTGAGTTTGTGCAAGGTATATAGAAGGTTTTGGATGCATTGGTTGAGTAAGGAAAGACCTAGTGATAGGAGATTGAGTAAACCCTAGGTTATTTGCATGGAAATTGAGGGTTTCATGGATCAACACCATAAATGTCATGAATCTAAGAAATAAAGATGGAATCTATTGTTTTGGAACATAATTATAATCTTTCAATATAGTTTTGGTGTTGGGAAAGTGTTTATGAGGTATCTCCTTTGTAAAAGAGGGCTAATTGGTGGTTTTAGGACAAGAGCAGTCTAGAGATTCTCAATATTTCTTCAAAGAAACCTCTTGAATCCTTTTGGTATATTGTGTGGGGATCTTTGGTAAGTCTTTTTTGGTGTTTGGTTGGCCTCTATATAGACTTCTCTAAAAGATATCTCAAAGAGTGGGTTTTGAGGGCTACAAGCCTCTAGGTGTTTTCAGGGAAAGTTGAGAGTTTTGTGTTCAAGGGGCAGGTTTCTTTGATTGATTCTGATAATTTTTTGTTGATTGAGGGGTATCCACCACCTAGGTTGCTACCAAGTGGTATCAGAGCTCAATTAGTAGTACTTTTTCAAGTGATTGGTTGAATTTTGTAGGTTGGAGGTGAAAATATAGATTTGTGAAGATGCCTCCTAAGAATGTTAGTGATGCTAGACAGTTGAAGGAACTAAAGGAGAAACATGCCAAGATTTTGGAGTCACACAATGTTGTGTTGGCAAGGCTTTCTGCCTTAGAAACAAAGAAGAAACATGATGAACTTGAGAGTGAACCAGATGAAGAGGAAGATGAAGAGTATGAAGATGTGGATGAGGAGTTAGACCCTGAAGGTCAAAGGATGGAAAAGTTGCTCAAGGCTGTCAAAGGTGATTCACATAAGGTAAAGGTTGATCTACCTATGTATGGTGGAAATTTGAATGAAGAAGAGTTTCTTGATTGCATTTCATCCATAGATAACCACTTTGAGAGTGAAGAGATTTCAGATGAGAAAAGGTGAAGGTGGAAAAGACTAAACTCAAAGTTCATGATCTTCTATGGTGGGAATACAGGAAAACAAAAAGGAGAAAGCAAGGTAAATCAAGGATAGTTTCTTGGGACTAGATGGTAGCAAAACTTAAACGTAAATTTCTCCCCAAATATTATGAAGTTCAATTGTATAGGAAATTACAAGGCTTGAAGCAAAAGGATTTAGATGTTAAGACCTATACTAATGAATTTTATAAACTAAGTATAAGGTCAAGAAGGAATGAAGATGAAGTTAAAAAAGTGGCTAGATATATAGGTGGCCTTAGATTCAATATACAAGATGAACTGGTTGTTGCTAACCCAAAGACTGTTGAAGAGTGTTTTCAACTGGCTTTTATGGTGGAGGAAAAGATCAAAAGAAGGAAAGAGAAATATCTTAGAGGAAGAGGTAATAACACAAGAGAGAGAGGATCAATCCTTACAACAAAGCAGCCAAGTGAGGAACAAGAAGAAGAAAATAAAGGTAAGGAACAAGGTGTGGAAGCAAGAGGAGGTTTTAGGGGCTCAAGAGTAGATTTAATGGTGGTAGAAATTCATTTTTTTTTGCAAGGAGATGTTATAACTGCAATGAATATGGTCATTCTTCTTGGAAATTCCCAGAAAAAATTTGGTACTTCATCTACTGGAGATGAAAAGAGGACTAAAATGGGGGATCAAATAATACAAGAAGAGTAGTGTGAGAGTAATAATTCTATAAGTTATCATGTTGCTCTTGAAACAGGTGAAGCTTTGATGATGAGGAAGACCATACTTAAGGAAGCAAAGGAGATGGAGCCATTGCAAGGAAAGAATCTCTTCAAGACCACATGTAAGTGTAAGATTAAGGTATGAAAAATTGTTATATATTTAGGCTCTACTAAGAATATGGTGTCTAGTGAGATGGTTAATAAACTAAATTTGCAAAGGGTCCCTCATGAATTTCCTTGTGAGGTGTCTTGGTTGAGTAATGGGTAGTCACTTTTGGTTGATGAACAAGATGTTTAAGAATTTCAAATTGGTGGTTATAAAGATAAGGTAGTGTGTGATATTTTTCCCATGGATCATTGCCACTTACTCCTAGGTAGGCCCTGGCAGTTTGACAAGCATGCATTGTATGATGGGAGAGAAAATACATATACTATAGAGAAAGATGGATACACATTCACTTTGACTCCACTTGTGGAAGAAGACAAAGGTAAGACTAAGGTATTCATGTGTGGGAAGAAATAACTTGTAAAGGTTGTGAAGGAAGAAACATAGGTGGGTACTACAGTTAGTTTGAAGTCTGAAGAAGCTCTGATAGCAGGTGTAAAGGTAAATACAAGGTTAAAGGGGGAATTGATAGTGAATTGGTATGATAATTTTATGGTAGGGACCATTGTGTGTCCTTTGGTTGAAGGTAAGGTTGTGAAGCATGTGGAATATGTAGGTATAGTGGGTGATAGGTACATGGTGCTAACAAGATACAAAGTTTGATGACAATGGTAAAGGGGCTAAGTGGACAAAGAGTTGAGGGTAGATGTCAGCATGGCGATGAGTTAAAGGGAAAGACAGTGCAAGGAACTATTGACAAGTGTTTGATTGCAGGTATGAATGAAGGTATAAAGTCAATTTTTGTTTAAGAGACTAGTAGAAGACCATCATCGGGTATGATTGCAAAAGTGGAACCATATCCAAGTTCAAGCAAGGACAAAGATGCAGGGTATAGTGGGAGATCTCAGTATTTGAACCAAGGAAGGATATTTGCAAATTAGATAGTGTGTGGAGCTGAGATGAATCATGGAACAAGGCATAACTCATGGGACATGAGTTCTTTTTTAGTGGGGTTGTATGGTGTAGGTGCACCCAAGCACTTGAAGATTTCAAATATTGGACAATATGTCAAGTAGTGATGTTAGGTTATTTTTTCATTAGATAAGGGATATTTACACTAAATAAGGTCTATTGAGACCATTTTCTATGTAATTGGGGGGGTTTTTGAGTCTTTGGTGTAAAGTTAGTAAAAGTTGCAAAAAAAATTGTAAATGTTGTCAAAAGCAACAATTGCAAAAAATGCAACTTTCAAGAATATGAAGGGTCTAGGAATTTGAAAAGTAGTTATGGGTGCTGGGTGGTTATAGTTTGAATATAAAAAGTATTAAAGGCCTCCAAAATGGCTCGAACAAGGTTGTTGAAGATTGTATTGAAGATTCAAATAAGATACAACGTTTATTTTCTACTAATTCTCTGCATTTCTAAACTTTCTAAAGGTTGTATGGTCCCGTACTAGTTATAATTGCTTTGAAATTCATTGAGACTTGTAGTAACATTTATTAGCTTTCATTTGTGTCCAATTTAAGAGTTTATCATTATGTTTGGCATGAGAAATATTCAATTTTACGTATCTGTCTGTAATAGGCCAGTGAGGGCTCTATTTGAGGTTTAAATAATGAACTGAGTCGTTCCACCTACTTTCATGCCATGTAACTTTGTGGAATGACTTGTATTATGATACAATAGGTGTCCACATGGTCCTGAAGGTAGAGGAAGTGATTTATTTGAAATTGGGTGATGCCCTAGGGAAAAACACAGTTTTTTCCATGTAAAAAAGAGGTGTTGAGATAGGGTTTTTTTAAAATGTTGAAGGAACAATATATATGATGGATTTTTTAGTTTTTTGAAGGTATATAGAAGGTTTTGGATGCATTGGTTGAGTCAGGAAAGCTCGGGTGATAGGAGATTCAGTAAACCCTGGGCTATTTGCAAGGAAATTAAGGGTTTCATGGATCAACATCATAAATGTCATGAATCTAAGAAATAAAGATGGAATCTATTGTTTTGGAACACAATTAGAGTCTTTCAATAGATTTTTGGTGTTGGGAAATTGTTTAGGAGGTATCTCCTTTGTAAAAGAGGGCTAATTGGTGGTTTTAGGACGACAGTCTAGAGATTCTCAATATTGCTTCAAAAAAACCTCTTAAATCCTTTTGGTATGTTTTTTGGGGATCTATGGTAAGTATTTTTTGGTGCTTGGTTGGCCTCTATATGGCCTTCTCTAAAAGATATCTCCAAGAGTGGTTTTTGAGGGCTACAAGCCTTTAGGTGTGTGTTCAGGGAAAGTTGATTGTTTTGTGCTCAAGGCGCAGGTTTCTTTGATTGAGTCTAATAATTTTGTGTTCATTGAGGGGTATCCAACACCTAGGTTGCTACCATATTAGGATTTTAAAATACATATCAAAATTCTCCTCCTTGCAACTCAAAAGGACCAATCCTAGAGGATTGGCTATCTATTGTTGTAGTATTCCAATCATCAACCATATTTTGTTTTTATTTCAAATGTGAAGTCAAAGAAAAAGAAGTTGGTCCTAGTTAATCTACTTGTTGAATCTAGGACCCCTTTTTATACTCTACAATCAACTTTCATATTAAGTATTTAAAGCATCATAAAAAATTTCCCTTGACAATTTCGCACTAGCTTTAGCTCCCCCCTATGTGTCTAGACCTAATTGTGTTGTTAAATTTCTCATTTTATGGTCATCTTCAAAAAAATAGAATTAAATTAGGAGACATTATTTAATATTTATTTAATGACACTTAAAGGCCCAAAATATATCTATACTATGGCACTAGAACCCTTGTCCATCCTATTTTGGACCCAATTTAAATATTTCATTATCATAGTTTTAACATTTAAAAATCTAATTTCATTTGCTGGCTATTGATAATTAATTTTGTAAGAAATAAAGAAATGCATATAAATACATCTTTTTCACCATTTGAAATAACAAGCAATTTTTAAATTACAATTGAGGTTCCTAAAAGCAGCCAAGGAAAATTAAATGGCATAATTAGTAGCATTTTTACAACAATTCCATTGATCAAGTAAATATTTGTAATATATTAGGAAGAAGGAAGCAATTATGAACAAGGAGCTATTTTGATCAATCATGTCATTTTTATGAAGATTTATGAGATATCCTTTATACACTATCTACAACAATCTATTATGTTTTGTGAGCTAACCTCTTGCATATCTATCAAGCAATCAAGGCATCCTTTAATCAACATTTGTGGAAACTTGTGGCATGGCATTACTACATCAAGGATTTTATACCAAGATAACATTATCATTTACCATTTTATTTTAGTCAATTATTATTGTTGTTTGGCCTCTACCTACCCTAGGGCATGATTGATTAATAGCTAATTTTCTCTTGTTTAGTTCATATCTTTCAAACATTTTAAGCTACTTATTTCATATACATTTATGAACCTATATACCTTTTTTATATCCTTCATGCAACCTAAACCAGATTTTGATGGATGGAAATATGATTATGATATGTTCATAATTGCATGGTTAAATGTGTGAATGTGTATAGAATGGAATATGAATCTATGTTTAATTTATGGTTTTTAGTAGTGAATATATGTTAGATGAAGTAACTCCTTGCAGCCCAACAATTAGAGCGATCATATTGTAATCCCTAGCAACTGGGAAGCTCAGCCTGCAGCCAAAGGATCACGAGTAGCAGGGGAGAGTCTAGATTGATGAACGTGCAACAGTTCCAGAATAAATGAGGGTGATCATTGAAGAGGTCATATTGCGAGTCACCTAGACAATAAGTAAACACAATAGAGAAAGAGGGGGTCAATACCATTGGGATCACATGACAGTTTGACTATGTCTCTGTCAAAACCATTTGAGCAAGAGTCTTATTTCTACTTCTCTTCTATTGTTATTTTTAATTAAATTTTATGTTGCAAAGACTTGTTCACCTCCTATTCATTATGAGAGTGGACTCTAGCATTTAGTTTTATGTTTTAGTTTTTATTTTGAATCCTTATACAAATAAATCTCCTCACATGCCTATATTTAGGGATCAATGGTTGAGTAAATCTAGTTGAAAATATAGTTAGAATTATAGTTGAATTTTATTCTCAATTTATATGATTTAACAAGATAATTGTTAAATTTACTGTTGCAATGAATATGATTTTTTTAATAAGAAATCTATTGGAGGTTTCTGCTATATCATGAGTGTTTAGTTTTTAATGAATAAATATGTTTTCATTATACTGTTATGATTAGTTGATTCAGTAGCTCATATTTGGTTTATCTCATCAAAACAGTAGCTTGAGCAAGGGCCACTTAAGGTACTATCCACCCACTTCAATTTCTATTGTTATAATAGATGTTTCATGTTGTATGCATGTTGTAACATTACTTTGAGTCAAGCCCCAAGGTAGTTAGTTGGTTGAGTTGTGAAGATTCAATAGTTAGTGGTATGTTTTATCATAGAGCTCAATTTAGTAGTTAACTGGTTATAGTACTAAGTTGAGAGTACCCATAGCATAGGTCTCAAATTAAGATAATTACTTTGTTTTGTAGTTTAAGTTTTATTCCCTTTTCAAGTATCTCTTGTTTTCATGCACGTGTAAACCACCTATAATTGATGATATAGGTATTATATGTTGGGAATTATTGTTCACATGGGTTAGAATAATAATGTGTTCTACAATGATTTAAGTAAGTTATTATTGTAGCTCACGTAATTAATATAATTTGTATTATGAGTTGTTTTAACAACTCATATATTTAGGAGTTTGTTTATTTGTTTGTTATGATTTTTTATAGGATGTTTCCTATAACATAGGAAATATAAGTCCTATATATATGTAAATATATTGAATGAAAATAGAGTGAAGCACGTAATATTTTTGTGGAATTATTCTTGTAGTTGTCTCTGCCCATATTTTCAATATAGTATCAAAGCAATGCAGATTTTGTGCCTACTGTTTTGTGATATGAATAAATTATTGATTGGATTGATTCAATTTACATCCATCGCACATCTCTATGGTTTGTGGCAGGTCTGTCATTACGAATTATAGAGGTTCAATATATTTTGTGTGATTTTGTGAGAGATTGGGCTTGTGCCGGCTGTATTGTTTGGCTCTTTTTTTTATTGACTTTTCCCTGTAAAGAGATTGCACTTTGGTCACCCTTGTCAACTTCATTGAATCTAAACTGGAGAAAATAAAATCCTGTGCAAAGTCTCTAAGAATATTTTCTGAAGTGCCTTCCTCATGATTTTCAATCCACGTGAGGTAGCAGCTACACACCATGCAAAGTGGAGGAGCGATACCACTGATAGCATTTAGTGGTATCTATTTTTATGTAGTTTACAACCCCTATTATTTTGATCTGGCACAGATCTTATTGTTTGCGGAGGAAGATCATGAATTTCTCAGTTACGATGGAGACTAATATTTCAATTTTTTGATTGGGTCGTATTTGTTCAAGTCATTATCCAGTTCTACTATTTATCGCTGTGATTGACAGTGGTGCTTTGACTTCTACGGAGGAGGTGAGAGACATCCTGTGTCCATTCTCAAGCAATTTTCTATGATTAGTGCGAGTAGCTTCCTTTGTTGGCATTTCAATTTTTTGTCAGTGTCTGGGTCTGTCTTTCACGGCCCTTGGATCGTGGCTCTCCACCAACTATGGCTGCTCAACCGTTTTAGCAAATCAACACTTCTTGAATTCATTAATGGCTTATGTGGGTCTCCCTGAGTCTCATTACTCGTAGTTCTGATTGATGGTGTAGGTGAAGTGCCGGTTGTGTTTGTTGTGTGGCTTGGCTAGCCAAGTATGCTCACCGACTAGCAGATTAGTGGCTTGAGCTTCATGTACTCTTTGCCGAGTTGGGAGCCAATGCTGGCAACATTGTGATGGTCATCTCTTCGAGTAGTGTCTACATATAAAATTGTGAGGCATCTTCCAATCAATTGGTAGTAGGTATTATGTTGATATATGTTTTGATATGTCGAATAGAGTAGAGACCACATGGTCGAGTAAAGTCCTGCAAATTAAGATTTAATAGTTTTATTATTATTAGTTAATATTGTTTAGTGTTTTAAAATATATTGTTAGGAGATATTGATTTATATAGTTAAGTTATATTATTTTGTTTACAATAAGGTCTATTGTTGTGTCAAAATTGAAAAGTATCAAAATATTGTAAAAAAATAAAAATGGCCTCAATTGTAATTGGACGCACTATCACTTGTATGTGACATCCATTTTGTGGGGGGGATTATAAAATTAAGCCTCAAAGCCAAATTTGTTAAATAGAAAACTCAATTGGAGGATGGAGGTATCGGAGGTTGGAGGTCAACCAACGTCCTCTTGTCAATCACCAACGATGAGGCCACTCATCAACTTTGGTGACATTTTATCTCCTTTTATGCAACATGATATGATTTGTTACAAGTTTTGTGAATACATGGAAATTTTACATTGTGGGGGGGAATAATACACAATGTTCCATTCCCAGTTTGTGATATGTATGTTGATTTCTATATAACTTCCCTGATGTAAAAGCATAGTGGTGAATAAAATCACTAGAGTAAGTTTGTTCATGGATCTTGAAAGGGTTTGTGGGAGGATCTAGAAAACCACACGATGTGGACAGTTGATGGGTTCTTGTTCACGTCAATGTTTGTGGTAAGCCTATTTAAAACTATATAAGGTGAGAGACTTTCATTTGAATCAAGAAAATGAGCCACAAGAGTTGGCATATTGTAGTTGGAAGTGCTAAGGTGGAGAATGTGGACATCGTCAATATTGTAAACAGTTGTATAGGAGAGTAGTTGGCTAAAGAGATCCTCTGACTGTTGGACTTCTTCAAAGTATGGTCGGTCGGTGATAAGTTCACTGGAAATGAAAGCGAGATATGTTCTCATATGTAGGTGATCATGTGTAGCAAGATCCAAATAGCAGTATGCAAACCTAAAAGTATGCATAGGCATATGATTATGTTTCCAAGTTGTGCGATGATCTTTCTCTCCATGTTCAGACTAAGGGGGAGTGTTGGGAATTATTGTTCACATGGGTTAGAATAATATTTTTTTCTACAATAAAAGTGAGTTATTATTATAGCTCACATAATTAATATTGTTTGTATTATGAGTTGTTTTAACAACCATATATTTAGGAGTTTTTATTTGTTACTCATGAGTTGTTATACGATTTTTCCGATAACATAGGAAATACAAGTCCTATATATATGTAAAGGTATTGAATAAAAATAGATTGAAGCATGTAATATTTGTGTTGAATTATTCTTGCAGTTGTCTCGACCCATATTTTCAATAGTATAGAATCTCTAGATGCACATATAGTGCCAGCATCATAAAAAAATTATGTAGCTCTAGTTGATAATTAAATGGATCCTTGTGAGGGTTTAGTGGATTTTTCAACCTAGGAACCACCTCTAAATTATGTTTCTAACACCAAATTGATTGAGCATTAGTTGGTCCTTACATTTTTGGTGCTATTGCCAGGTATGGTGCTACATTCAAAATTATTTTGTATTATTTCAAAGCTTTCATAGTTTAGTGTTTTATTTCTAGCATTAGGATAATTAGGTTTTCATCCATCAACACCAGAATGTTTTACTAAAATTATGCAGGATTCATTGACATAATAAGTCACAAATATTCTATCTGAAGGCAGGGAGACACTTTGGGAAGATTTCTCCCCTCAAAACATGAAGCTACAAAGGATATTGGTGATCAAAGTGAACAGAGCGAGGGTATTCATGAAGAACATTACCTAACACCAACATCCACTATAGGTATAGAGGAGATCTTCCAAACCATGGGTGATGTAGCCCTAGATGACCTTTGAATTCCCCATTACCAACCAGGATAGAGAAACTTCCTTAAATAATATACATCCTTAGCATTGTTTGTCTTCTATGGGTTGGTCACTGAGGACCCATATACCTTATTTTTTGAGTTTGATGTGCTTTGTAGAAGTTATAATTACACAATAGATGCAAATTGGTTGAAACTATTTCCAACAATATTGAAGGATGTTGTTCTGAGATGGTTCATGGATCTAGGAAGTGATGTTCCTAATTGGAATTCCATGAAGACAAAGTTCCTAGAGAAGTACCAAGACTATTATAGAGGAATTTATAGAAAGAGAGGAGAAATATTTAGGATGTCACAAAAGGGAGACATGAATATTTGGAAGACTACATTGAAAGGTTCCAAATTTTCCTTAAGAAATCTTACCAAAATAGACTCTCTGATAAGTCTTTAAAGTTGATATTCTTGAGGGGGATTAATGAGGATTGTATTGTTGCACTTAACCTCATTGAGGCAGGAGATATTTCTCAAGCTTCATTGAGGAGATTTACAAGGAATGCGGGAATTATTCAAGGTCTTTCACAAAGAAAGCTAGAGGAGATAGGGCATCTTCCATCAGTAAATCATCCAATGGAGTATCTAGAGTTGAATTGAGAAATCTTTTATCTAACATGAAGGAGGATATTATCATCCATTTGGCTACACAATTGGATACTCTACATATAAAGAAAAATTAAGAAGTAGAGGAAGCCCTTATGGAATACTGCCTACATTGTAGACAGAGGAAAGCTAATTGTAAATATAAAAGAGTGGCAAGTATTTCTAAGGATAGATAAGGGAAACTAGAATTTCATGAATTATAAGATGAAGAAAGATAATTTTTCTATATTTCTCAAAGGAAACCATGGCAGCCAAGACAAGGTATTCCTTCATACCCTTTGAATTACAACATGTCATTTCCTAGTAGCAATTCAAATTTCTCTAGTTAGAACCCTCAACCTTGGGAAAATCCACAAAACCAATGGAAAAATCCTCCACCAAATTGGAACCAACAGCAACATAACATGTGGCCACAAAAAAACTTTTAAGAACATAACTACAATTCTCAATGGCCACCTCAATAGATCCAATGGCATATTTAGTGGCAAAGAGGCCAGCAATGGAAAAAACAAAACATGAATTACCGGCAGCCACAACAGCCCTTACAGACACAATAGCAAGCTATTATGCCAAACCCAAAAAATCCATCACCACAACCACCTAGACCACCTCATCTTCTAGCCCAACCTACACCTAACTCAGATCACAAGCCTATTTAGTAGGCCTATACTAATGAAGCTATTCAATACCCTACTTATGGAGTAGAGGTGAGAAATGTAGATCTTAGATTAGGGAAAACATTGGTTGGTACCTCATCCCCTCAAATCACCGAGTTGGTTGATGAGGAACCCATAGTAGAAACCTTGGATAATCCACCTAAGGATCCTGTGTCAAATTAGGTTAACCAAAACATTTCAAGTCTAGAGCCTTCATTTCCTAAGAGATTATTTGTTCAAAGGAATCAAACACAAACTAAAACTAATTTGTTAGATCAAATTAAAGATGTTTGCATCAAAATCCCCATCATTCAAGCCATCAAGGAGGTACCTATTTAAACTAAAATAGTGAGAGAACTATGCATAAAGAAGGAAAGTAGAAAATTAAAACACCCTTAAACTATACATGTCTTAAGAAAACTTGGAATATTATGTTAGGAAACATAACTATCCCTAAGTATGCAAACCCTGGGAGTCCTCTAGTAGATGTCAAGAGAAATGGCACTCTCATAAAGAACACCTTGATTGACTTGGGAGAAGCTATTGATGTGATGACTAAGGAAACAATGCAACTATTACAATTAATAGAGCTCAAACCTACCCCCACTCTCCTACAATTAGTAGATAGGTCAACAACTAAACCTAAGGGAATCATTGAGGACTTGGTCATAACACTTGATTCATGCGAGTACCCTACAAATTTCATGGTATTACAGCCTAAAGCTAATATTACAGGTTATCCCCTCATCCTAGGAAGACCATGGATAGCAATAGTAGATACATTTATAGGTTGTAGGTCTGGGAATATGATTATCTCTAATGGAGATGTGACTAATAAATTAGTCCCATATCCACCAACTCAGCCACATGCAGATCTAGAACAAACCATTTGGCCTAACCTAGATGAATAAGAGTAGTATTCCTTGTAAACCCTCATGAATATACAACATAACCCCTTGTTAGAAAACCAAGATGAGGATGAATTAATAGAAAACATCATACAAAATAACTATGGTAGGGACCCACAACAATAGGACTTCTTGACATGTTTACAACATCCTCTATAGAATGTTATCCCTGACAGTTCATTTGATTCAATATCCCAAATTTTTCATACTTTTTTACCACAATAATGTGTCCCAGACATGGTAGGACTTGACCTCACATCCGTTCAAATAGCATCCAAGACTTTAGAAATTATGTCAGGTAAAATTTCAAATGTTAACAGTGGATTAATTGTTGCATATGAGAACTCCCTGACCACTATGTTGAAGGCACATGCAACAAACTTTGCATGGGATTACCATGACATGAAGTGGATTGACCCAGTCTTGTGTATGCACAAGATATACATCAATGATGGTTTTAAACCCATAAGAGGATGAACCATGCACTTAGAGATATAGTTAAAATAGAATTTCAAAAATTGCTTGATGCAAGCTTCATCTACCCTATTTCTGAGAATCAATGGGTGTCACCTCTATTCATTGTACTAATGAATGGAGGAAAGTGGAGAGTGTGTGTGGATTATAGAGAATTGAATGTTTCCACTAGGAAGGACCACCTTCCACTACCATTTATTGACCAATTACTTGATTCATTAGTAGGGAAAAAGTACTTCTCTTTTCTAGATGGATTTAATGGATATAACTAAATTAATATAGCTCTCGAGGGATAGGATAAGACAACTGTCACATTCCCTTGGAGCACATATGCTTATTATTTCCTACCACTTGGGCTATGTAAGGATCCAACCACTTTCCAAAGGGCAATGTTGTGTATCTTCTCATATTATGCACATGATTCCATGGAAGTCTACATGGATGATTTCACAACTTATGGAGATACATATGATGAAGCACCTGGTAACTTGGAGAAGGTCTCAAAAAGGTTTCAAGAAAAAAATTTATCATTGAGTCATGAAAAAAAAATTATGATGATCACAGAAGGAATTTTACTAGGACATTTTTGTGTCAAATATGGAATTCAAGTGGATCCCAATAAAATTGAATTAATCTCAACATTACCTATGCCTCAAATAAAAAAATATGTTAGAATTTTTCTATGAAATGTTGGGTACTATAGAATATTCATTCAATACTTTATAAAACTTGCAGCCCCACTATTTATTTTACTCACAAAATATGCAAAATTTGAGTGGACAGCTACTTATCAACACTCTTTTGAAGTACTCAAGGTATCATTAACCAAAGCACCTATCTTGAGAGGGCCAAATTGGACCTTAATTTTTCACATCCATATATATGCTTCTAATTTTATATAGGTGAATTTCCTGGAAAGAAGGAAGCCAACAAAGAGTATGCCATGTATTATATTAGCAAGAATCTACAAGGGGAAAAAATCAATTATACAATGGTAGAGAAAGAGATGTTGGTAGTTGTTTATGAAATAAATAAGTTCAGACACTACATCATAGGATATCATGTGTTTATACACACTAATCACACAATAATAAGGTGTTTAATGAATAAACTAGTGGTTGGTGGTAGGCTTGTCAAATGGTTGTTAGTACTCCAAGAATTTGGCATCACCATAGTGGATAAGCTAGGTAAAGAAAATATAGTGGCAGATTTTTTATCCAAGCTACCACCTCAATTAGTAAAAGATGTTGATGATTCCTTCTCAAATGAGAATTTATTTTCTCTATCTCTACATACACCTTGGTTTGCTAATATTTCCAACTATCTAGTAGTAGGATAGACACCACCTCATTTCTCACCTAGATAAAAGAGATAATTGGTTCACAAAAGTTTTCCCTAATCATGGATAGCTGGTTACTTATTCTACACAAGCCTAGATAATATAATGAGAAGGTGTATTAGAGAATATGAGGTCTATGATATCCTCATAGCATGGCATGATGAACCCTATGGGGGACACTTTGTAGCAAAAAGGATGGCACTAAATATTCTCAATGTTGGTTATTATTATCCAACTCTTCATATGTAAGGATGTAGTAAATTACACTAGGAGTTGTGATAGGTGTCAGTGAATGGGAAGGCTAACAAAGAAAAATGAAATTCCATTGCAACCACAGTAGGCAATAACATAATTTGATAAATGGGGATTAGACTTCATTGGCCCCATCTTACCAACATCAAATAATAAGGAGTATATAATGGTATGCATAGATTATCCTACAAAGTGGGTAGAATTTAAGGCTTTGTAGTTTGCAAGAGATGGGAATGTGATAAAAAAAATATATATGAAGACATATTCACAAGGTATGGAGTGCCAAGGGAAATTGGCACAGAAAGAGGTCCCTAGTTTACATCAAATTTGATCAGCAAATTGGTTAAAGATTATGAGATCAAACACAAAAAGTTCACACCCTACCACCCTCAAGCCAATGGGTAGGTAGAAGTGACAAATAGAGAAATTGAGAACATCTTTACTAAGACAATACAAATTCATAGGAAGGATTAGGCAGCTAGACTGTCAAAAGCATTTTGGGCCTATAGAACAACTTGGAAAACTGTAATAGGGTTTACACCATATGATTTGGTATATGGAAAGAAAGTAGTTCTTCCTATATAATTTGAGTACAAAACATTGAGGAAAGTAGTAACACTGGGCATGGACTTGGCATCAACACAAAAGGAGATATTGCATAACTTGAATGTACTTGATGAAGACAGAATGGATGCTATTCACTGCTTTGAAATTTTTCAAAATCAAAGAACCAAATGGCATGATCAATTCATCAAAAAAAAGAATTTAGTGGGGGAGATTGGGATTTTCTTTATGACTCTAGATACAAGTACTACAAGAGAAAGTTACAACAAGGTGGCTTGGCCCATATGAGATACAAAAAGTATTCCCAAATAGGGCAGTCTAATTGCAAACAATTGATGCAGTCAGATTCTCATTACCGGTTAATGGATACATGCTTAAGCTTTACAAGAAGCCAATACAAAAGGAATATTTAATTCTTTCATTAATTCACAAGTATGGACCTAAAGATGATAATGAATCTAACATGGAGAAAGAACCTAATCACAAATTTTTAGCATCATACATGACAAGTTCCATAGTTGAATCAGTTGGTGAGCTATACAACTCACCCACAGATATTTCATAAGAATAAATCTCACACACACACTTCACAAATGACAATAATAACACATTTATTTTTCTTTTTGGATATTCAAAGTAACGGGGACCTATAGCTTCATGCCTAAAAGTGACAAACTTCAAAAAGGGACTTGTTACTAAAGCTACCCATAGTAATTACCTGTGAGTCATTTCAAAATTTCCCACTAAAATAATTGCATATCTATACTTTCCACTACCATTTTCTGCACATGCATCCTATCCATCACCTCACACCTAGCATTCATATTACCTTTCTCAATTTGCACAAACTATACAACTCATTTCATATCCCATCACCCGTACTTCCCATAGAATTTCTCAACCATCATTTACCACGAGCCATTCAATCATATCATTCATTTCCAAATACAATTATGAACAGTCACATCATTCCTAGTTGTGGGAAGTTCTCATCAAATTCACACAAGCTAACTTTAAGTTAATTGCAATTTTACAAGTACCATTAATTTTCCATAATTATCATATATTATATTTCTTTGATACATTTTTACATATTTGTAGTGTAGGAAAATGCATATCCTTGTATTTTCACACTTTTTTGGGCCTACCTTGCTTTATTTATCCCTATTTGTCTTAATTGATCCTATTTTGCATCCACAAGCCTAATAAATTGTATCTTTTTATGGCTAATCCTGACAAACACTAAAGGGTAAATGATAATTTAATGATTCTAGTTGTGTGTCCCTAATTTTTGGACTGGGAATAAGACACCACCTAGGGCATCTTTTTCCTCCAAAGGTCTTGGGACCCCCTTTTCAAATGCACCTTAAATGGGCCCCTCTTTAGAGTCTATGCCCTGAGTTTCATGCCTTGGGACTAAGATGCCACCTACGGCATCTTAGTCCTCCTTAAGTTATTTTCAAGATTTAATTTCAAATCTTGCCGAGATTTAGCCTCCTTTAATTAATTAATTCATATGTCAGCTTGTTGTGGTGTAATTTTGAGATATTGACATATATATAAGTATAAATACAAGGTTCCTTCACTCATTTCTTACCAAGCAAGTTGAATGAACATTCCTAATAGCATAATTGAGTTCACAAGGGAATTCAAGAGAAATTCATCAAGCATTTGGATCCATCATCAAGATTCAAGCATCATATCAAAGATATTCTTGCATTATGTGTGTTTTTAAGATAACATTTATGATGTAGGGTTTTGGTTCAAGCAAGAAATTCAAGTCAAGGTCTATCAAGCATCCCTTCAATTCAGGATCTACATCCAAGCTAGCCACTTCATACAAGTTTGCAAATTTCATAACAAGGGTTTGGGGAGTTGCAACATATCACTTTCTTCATTCATCATTTCCCTTCATCATTCCATTTCATTCCAAGGTTTAATTACCAACAAGGGGTTTGACCAAGGAAAACCCCCATTTATCAACAAGTTTTCCTCTCTTGCATGTTTGTGTTTTTAGATTTAGGTTGAAGACTTGAAGATCATTTGAAGTGCAAAGTTGCAAAGTTGCATTGCAAAGTTTTCATCTTCACAGAAACTCACCTATAGGCCAGATCTAGAAGTTTTAGGACCTAATATCTGAGAAGAAGGAAGTGTAAACATTGAACCTCAGGATCACATTTAGAGATTTCAAAAATTTAAGGAGGGACTAAAACAATAGTAAGGGAATCTTCGTCATCCCAAGGGTATTTTTCATAGATTCTTTTAGATCTAGTTCTGACATCTGAAGATTCCAAATCTTCCCCAAAAAATAGTAGCGGGACTAAGACAACAGTAAGGGCATCTTAGTCCCCCATATTACATTTTGATAGTATTTTTGCATTTATGGAGTCCTTGTCACATTTCCAAACTTCCCAAATACATACATTATAACTTTTTGTTTCTTAATTTCATCATTTGCACTCATTATTTGGCTTGCATTATTAGGTTTTGTGAGTTAAATGTGAAATTGTCATTTCTAAGCTTTTGCTTGGTGGTGAACCCCTCAAAGCTTAAAGAACCCCCTACTAGGTATTCCTTTTTGAGAATTGACTCACATTTGTGTTGATATTCAATCCAATTTGTGATCCTATGGAATCCTTGAGTGGCAATTGGAGAATAGTGGTGTTCTATGACCTAGGTTATAAAGCACCCATTCCCCTATTGTTCATTTTAGTGAACTTGACATTTTTGAACATTCATTTTTCTAATTTGAAGTTCAGTAAGGTCGTAGATCTAGGTTGCATCCATTCTTGCATTACATCTTGCATTAGTGAATGTGCATCTAGGGTTTCTCATATTTGCATTAGTGAAAGTGCATATAGGTTGCATTTTTTCTTTCTTGCATCATCTTATCTCATTTAAAAACTAAAAAGTGCATTTTCAATCATCCTAATTGCATTTATGAACATTTTTATTCCATTCAAAATTGAAAAAATTTCATTAAACTTTGCATCCGATTTCTTGTCATTAGTTACTTATTCTTGCATTCATTTGCACATGTTTTTGTTTCTAAACATCGGGTCCCTGAGTAGGCAACCTGGGAACACTGTAAACAATCCATATTTTGTTGTTTTTTCTAAAAAAAAAACCTCTATTAGGACTAAAACGCTTAGTCCCTCTGTTGATTTTTTGCTCAAAACCCTCTCTGTGTTCTTTGTTGTATGTTCCAATTTCTAGAACCTCATAATTCCTTCAATAGGACCAAGACACCCTTGTTGGTGTCTTCATCCTTGTTGAGTTTGAAGCTATAGTTTTTAAGGTTTAAATGTTCTTTTCTATGCTTTTATTTGCTTCTTTCAATTTTCTATTATAGTTTGCAAAATTACTATTATTCCAATTTCTTTCACTTCGAGTGTATTTTGAAATCATTTCAAATACAAGCATCATTGGATCTGAAAATGCTCACATTTCTGAAAATTTGTATAATATGGATAAAAGTACTTTTCACTTTTGCATATACAATGTTTACATTCATAAAAATTTGCATAAGTTTGATAAAAGTGATTTTCATTCTTGGATATACATTGTTTGCATTCTTAAAGTTTTGCATAAATTGGATAAAATTGTTTTTCATCTTTGGATATACATTGTTTACATTATTAAAGCATTACATGAGATGGTTAAAAGTTCTTTTCATTTTTGGTCAAACACTATTAGTACCTTACCTTTCTAGGCACACTAATAAAATGTTCATATCCCCTCCCTATGAGAGTGTTTTAGTGAAAGCGAATACAACCTTGGGCAATCCTAACGATCATATTCATTATTTTCTTAATATCTCTCCTATTGGAAAAGAAGATATTTTGGTGTTAGAAGAACCAATCAATGAGAGTTTTGAGAATCCTAGTTGTTTCTCTCCTTCTACCTCTCTTATTAGGCAAGACATTGATGAATAAGAAGAAACAACCATAGGTAATCATGATGACCACATAACACAACAAGATACCATTGAAACTTAAACTAGTCTACATTCATCTCCCAACATCTTCACCTCTTGTGATAATGTTCTAGAGGATGAAAGAGTAAGTGAAGATATGTTGGTATTGGATGATCAAAACTTTAAGATCTATGGCAATCCTCTCTATGCTCCATCTTATATTTTGGAAGACATTATAGGAAAAAGGAATGAAATTATGGATAATCATGATAGTTAAATTTGTTCTTCTCCTTGTACCTCTCCTATTTGTGAGGAAGATTCTTGATTCATGAGGAAAAAATTATTGAACAAGATAATGACATCATTGATAAGCAAGAAAATTCAACCATTGATCATTCCCCTACTTATGATGAAGTCATTTTGGAAGAACCAATCCTTGAATTTCAAGAACATTTGGCTTGTAGTTCTCCTAAAAACTCTCCTACTAGGGAATATCTAACGGTGGAAAAAAATGAGAACATTCACAATAGTAATTCCTTAGATGAAGATGATGAAGTAAAATTAGACTCCTCTTCACTAAGAAATCATGAAAATAAGGATAATACTTCCGAGTTTATGCACATTAGATACCCCTTGAATTACTCTCATGAACCTAAACTTATCATTTATCCACCTTCTCAAAAACCACAAGTTCAAAACAAACCCGTCCTTATCCTCAAACCATCTCAGAACAATGTTTCGCAGCAATTGAGTTATAATATCATTGCTCATACATATAACACTAGAAACAATCTGCAACCAAGAGAAACAACTTCAACATCCCTCCCTTTGCCTAATCCCATTTTTCCTAGTGCTCCTTGTTTAACTTCGTAGAGTGGAAAGGAGTATGATCTTGTTGAACAACTTAAGAATATTCTTGCAAAGATATCCCTATGGCACCTAATTTAGAATTCACCTAATTATCACACTATGCTTCAAATAGCCTTGCAACAAGTTGTGGTTCCCTCTAGTGCAAACCTGAATGACATAGCAGCAATGATTCAAGGAATAAATTCTAACATTGTTTTCCAACAAAGTGACCTCCCTCCTTTGGAAGTGCAAAAACAAAATGATTCTTTCATGATCATAGCTCAATACAATAGCACAATGATAAAATGAACCCTTGTTGGCAATGGTTCATCCCTTAATGTGTGTAGTGTGACCCTTTTGGATAAGCTTGGCATCGATAAATCAAAAATTCAACCCAACTCTTTATCTATTAAGGGATTTGAAAATGTCAGAAAACAACCACTTGGTGTGATCACTTTTCCTATTACTACTAGGAAGGCCACATTAAAAACACTCATCCATGTTATGCCTCAAAATATTTCATACAATCTCTTTTTAGGTAGACCATGGATTCATGCAATGAATGGGGTGCCTTCTACTCTTCATCATAAAATGAAGTATATTTACAACAAAAAATTGTACACACTTGAAGCTGACCCTAACCCAAATAGTTGTTTGTACATTGAGAAAAATAGGGAGAATCCTTTGGAAATGTTAACACCAACTACACAAGTGGAACCCATGCAAAAGAAAGACAAAGAAAAACATATTGAGGAAGTCACAAAGCTATTAGAAGATGATTAGGGTTCCTTAGACTTCAAACCTACATTCATAGGAGAATACAAGATCATAAACAAAGACTCTGAAAAAGGAAAAGAAAAGGCGATAATGTCAACACAAAATTCAGATGACCCTTCAAAAGCATCCACCTCAACCACTTTAGAAGAAGAAGCAAATTATATGAAAAATTTTAATGAGATAAACTATCAACAACCACTGAATCCAAAATATATGAAGAAAATTTATGGAAAAGGTTACAAACTTATGAAACAACTTGGATATAGTGGAAAAGAATGTGGTGCTAGAGAACATGGTATTCATGTCCCTATAGAGCCTAACACACAAGAAAAGACTCATGGTCTTGGCTATTGTCCTCTAATAGAAATAAACCCATCAAACAAGCCTTCACTTAATATCAACACTCTTACAAAATATTCCTCTAAGCTGACATTAACAATAATGCGTCCTGAATTGCTAGACACTAGTGGTCTTGATTGTTATCATTTGAAAAAAATAAAAAATTACTAGCTTAATACTAATGTCATCACACAAAACACTAATGATTCAAATTTGTTATATTTTACACCTTTCTTTAAAGAAGACTACAAAATTTTGCAAACTAAAGAATCTTGTGTAGATATGACACCTTGTACTAAGCAAGAGATATCTTTGTCACAAAATAAAGGAACATCCTCTACTTTTGATCAAGAAAGTATCTTGTTGAGACTCCTCCAAGATCATTTGATATCTCTCCCTCCAAGAACATGAAAGAAATTCTACTACAAGAGTTCATTTTGTGCATATCATAGAGTTCATGGTCATGCTACTAATGAATGTAAGGATTTGTGTAGTAAAATCCAACATCTTAAGGAGTTTGGTGCCCTTTCTTATGTGGGGGAACCTCATTCCTCTAATTGATACTAATTTTCACTCTAGCATGCATCTCATTAATCATCTCGGCTCACCCTTGTCCTACACTAAGTGGGGGAAATAGGTTAGGTAGCCTTGTCCTCGTATGTCACCTATTGTTGCCTCTCTTGGCTAGTTGACCACTTTCCATGTATATGTAAGAGTGAGGTTGGGATTTGGATGACATGCCTTAAGTTGGATCACATGTGACGTACTGAGTTACAAATTTTGGGGGCAACCCCTTCCCTTCTAATGACGTAGCTTATTGGAAACATATAGGATTTTTCGAGTAATCTCTCATGTCTTTTTCTACTTTAAAGAAATTTCTCACAGTAATGGTGTTAGCAACCACTTTAAAGTGGGGGCATACATTAACACTCATGTTTTATTGTGTGATTTTATTTATTCTTGTGATGTTTCCTTTTCTTGGTGGTGTCATTGGGTTTTATTTCCTCTGAGAGTGTAATATTTCTTTGACTTGTCCTCTCTTAGAAACATTAAGTACAATGTTCCCTAAGATGAGACCTTGCATTTTTCCTCTCTTGGAGATGTTAAGCACAATGTTCCCTAAGATGAGACCTTACATTTGTCCTCTCTTGGAGACATTTAAAAACAATGTTCCCTAAGATGAGACCTTGCATGAACTAAGAAAAATCCCTTCAAACATCCCTCTTTCTTGTTGCATTTTCTTCTTGTACCTTATTAAATTCATGGAGGTATGGATTTGATATGGTTCCCTATGGATCACCTAGTGAACAACTAGCTTCACTAGCCCTTGTGAGTGTGCATTTTATTTCTTTTTTCCTTATCATAGACATGGAGGTATGACTTTGATATGGACCTCTTGGGGCTCACCTAGTGAACAACTAGGTTCACTAGCCCTTGTGAGCATGTGTTTTGTTTAAAGAGTGGAAAACACGTTCCACTTGTAAACCTCTTTTGGACAAATAGCCTAGACCCAGTCCATAACGCGTTGGACAGTCAATTGAAGCTTGCTTTGTTGCATTATTCTTTTTCCCTATCTTTGATATTGTATGTTTGTGATCTGGTTATGGCTTCATATATCATCTACAAGTGTGTCCCTTTGTGCTTATGTTGGTCTTCCACAGGATCTTGATCTTGGGGGCTTGGCCACCCTCATTGTTATTATCGCGTAATCTTACTAGAATTCACACATTCAAACCCCTCTTGATTGTGTGGTTGGCTACTTTAGTGTGAGTTTGAAGCAAGTTCATCCTCTCACTGAAGTGAGGGCTAAATGTAGTGTAGGAAAATGAATACCCTTGCATTTTCACACTTTTTTGGGTCCACCTTGCTTTATTTATCCCTATTTATGTCTTAATTGGTCCTATTTTGCATCCACGAACCTAATAAATTGTATCTTTTTATGGATAATCTCGACAAACAATAAAGGGTAAATGATAATTTAATGATTTTGGCTATGGGTCCCTAATTTTTGGATCAGGACTAAGATGCCACCTAGGGCATCTTTGTTCTCCAAAGGTCTTGGGATCCCCTTTTCAAATTCACCTTAAATGGGCCCCTCTTTGGAGTCTGTGCCCCAAGTTTCATGCCTTGGGACTAAGATGCCACCTATAGCATCTTAGTCCTCAAGTTATTTTTGGGATTTAATTTTAAATCTTGGTGGTATTTAGCCTCCTTTAATTAATGAATTTATATTTTGGCTTGTTGTGGTGTAATTTTGAGATATTAAGCATATATAAGTATAAATACAAGGTTCCTTCACCCATTTCTTACCAAGCAAGTTGAATGAGAATTCCTTATAGAATAATTGAGTTCACAAGAGCATTCAAGAGCAATTCATCAATAATTTGGAGCCATCATCAAGATTCAAGCATCTTATTAAAGATATTCTTGCATTATGTGTGTTTTTGAGCTAACATTTGTGATGTATGGTTTTGATTCAAGCAAGCAATTCAAGTCAAGATCTATCAAGCATCCCTTCAATTCAAGATCTACATCCAAGCTAGCCACTTCATACAAGTTCACAAATTTCATAACAAGGGTTTGGTGAGTTGCAACATAGAACTTTGTTCATTCATCATTTCCCTTCATTATTCCAATTCATTCCAAGGTTTAATTACCAACAACGGGTTTGACCAAGACAAACCTCCATTTACTAACAATCAACAAGTTTTTCCTCTCTTGCATGTTTTTGTTTGTAGATTTAGGTTGAAGACTTGAAGATCATTTGAAGTGCAAAGTTGCAAAGTAGCAAAGTTGAATTGGAAAGTTGTCATCTTCACTAAAACTCACCTACAGGCGAGATCTAAAAGTTTCAGGACCTAAGATTTGAGAAGAAGGAAGTGCAGACATTGAACCTCAAGATCAGATTTCAAATATTCAAGATGGGACTAATACAATAGTAAGGGTGTCTTAGTCTTCCCGAGGGTATTTTTCAAATATTCTTTCAGATCTAGTTTTGGCATCGAAAGATTCTACATCTGCCCTGAAAAATAGTTGCCGAACTAAGACAATAGTAAGGGAATCTTAGTCCTCCATAGCACATTTTGATAGTGTTTTTTCATTTGTGGAGTCCTCATCACATTTCCAAACTTCCCAGGTACATACATCATAACTTTCTATTGCTTAATTCCATCATTTGCACTCATTATTTGGCTTGGATTACTAGGTTTTGTGAGTTGAATGTGAAATTGTCTTTTCCAAGCTTTTGCTTGGAGGTGAACCCCTCAAAGCTTAAACAACCCCCTCCTAGGTCTTCCTTGTTGATAATTAACTCACCTTTGTGTTTCTAGTCAATCAATTTGGGGTCCTAGGGCATCCTTGAGTGACTATTGGAGAATAGTGGTGTTCTATGACCTAGTTTATAAAGCAACCATTACCCTATTGTTCAATATTAAATATTGCATTCTTCATATCAATTTTTTATATTTCAACTACATATGATGAAACCCTCTACCAAGAAATGTACAATTAAGTATGAAAACTTAATACCTTTCTATAAAATTTCACCATTTTTTCCCCATTTTCAAATAACATAAGCCTAGATGGGAAGATAAGGGTAAGAAATAGCTGCATTGATAAGATACAACATACTAGAAGTGGTATAATGAGAATAATAAGCTAAGACAAAACTAAAACAAAGTAGAATTGAGAAGGATTAGAGCATAATTGAAGGATTGAATATACTACAAAGAATAGAGCATCACCATGGGTGGTGATATTATCCAAATGGTACCAGTAGAATGTACCCATCTATGGGAAGATATACAAGTGTTAGATATTTTTCAACATGTTGGTTGGATGGACTACTTCTTGAAACTCACATAGTTCAACAAAGTTATAACACAACAATTTTTTTCTACTTTATAAGATGATGAGGTGACTATAAGAGGTTTGAAGGTGTATACTTTAGACTCCACCATTTCTAAGGTATTAAGACTACTATGGGAAGGGAAATAGTTTCCAATTAGGGTAGATGTCGTAGCTGCTAGGAATGAATTCAGAGAACATGGAGAAATCTTGAACAGTTCTTCTCAAGATACAAAAATATTATCTTTTCCTCTTGGTATGGGCCTTAGTAGCTTCTTATGTATTCTACTTAACTTGTGATGTTATGTAGTCCTTGTTATATATAATCCATTTTAAACTTTTAAGCCATCTTTTCCATGATAGGCATGCAATTTTTCCCAATTTTCTTTATAATCTATTGAAAAGAATGAGTTTTGAGTATAAAAGGAATAGGAATAACACAACATTTTCACATTACTACTTAGTCACCTTGTTGATAAAAATAAGTTTGAGGGTTCAATCTCCACATGTTTCATTGGAGAGTTTCTTAAATTTTAGTCATAGCGATAACATTCTTAAGGAACCTATTATTCCAAAAAATGTAGAATCACCTAATGTATTAGGAATGGAAATGCCTATTCAATCCCTTGTTGCTTCACCTACCCATAGCAAAGGAGATCCAAAGGAGTAGAGCTTTGCAAGACTCGTAACCTACAGCCTTTGAGCAACCCACAACAAGAGATGACCAAGAAACCACTACCTCTAGAAAAACACCAAGAACTAGGAAAAGGAAAGGTGAATCTTCTTCTACACCTACAAGGAGACAGAAGAAATCCACATAGCCTAGTTGTTCATACCACCTAAAGAAGAAAGGTGTTATGAGAGGATCAATTAGAAAGGGAAAGGAAGATGTTGTGACAGTGGAGATAGATCCAGAATTAAAGGGGGATTTCCTCAAAAATTTACATACACCAGTTAAACAAGCATGGTATTTCATAAGCACCTATGATTCAAAGGATACACTTGTAAGAAAAATGAGGAAAAGAACCCCACAAAGTCTTGATAGTGAGGGTTGTGAACATACCATGGGAGATGATGATTAGTTCTTAGGAAAGGATGAGTAATTGTATATAGAGGAAAGAAATGTTAGGAAAGAATTGCAAGAAGCACTTGAGAGGATAAATAGCTAGAAGAATTGGTAAAGAAATATTAGAAAAAGGACAATGAAAGGGAAAAAAATCAAGGAATTAGAGGAGAAACTATATACATTTGGGCATGGATCTAAATTAGAAATCCTTGCACAACTTTCCATCATTTAGGTAGGTAATAAGAAAATTATACTTGAATGAAGACCTCATATTAAAACTCAAACTAGTATAATTTTTGTAGGGAATGAGTTGTGGAAAATTATGTAGAGTAGGGTTATTATGCTTTAAAAAATTAAAACTAACTTCAAACCCTTGAGAGGGTTGGTTCCTTCACAAACTAACCACCATCCTTATAGTAGTCCTCATCACCATTTATTTGCATAGCTTTTAGAGAAGTCCTAAATTGGACATGACCTTCACACTTTTAGACACCCATTATCTTGCTCTTTAACATATCAACCTATCTCTTTATGTTGTTTTGGAACAATCTCTCCAGATCTAGCCTACAACGCTAGAATTAGGCCCAAATAGGCCACTTTTACAAAGAAAGTGCCTCAATTTCAATTACTAGACATAAAAACTCTTCATCTATAGTCTCCCTAGGTCACATAGGGTCAAATTCCATCATTAGTTTCTCCAAACTTTCACAACAATTTGTTTTCCTAAAAAATTCCTACCAAACTAAGCCTAGCACATATAGATGCTAGATTAGGGATCGAGAAAAACACCTACAACCTCCATCACCATTCCCTAAAACTACCAATAACAAAAAAAACACACCTAGAAGGTCCATTCCACCTGTTTTTACAATTTTCCTATGGTAAAATGGATTGTTTCTATATGTTTTATCTCAAAACCCTTGAAACCCTAAGTACTAGACAGAGAAGTTATAGAAAATTGCTTCAATCTCCCACAAATCTGGATGAAATTCAACAAAATAGGATTCAAATGGAATTAGACACCAAGCTCTAACAATTCACATGAGTCTCATATGATTATTTTGTTGTATGGGGCCGTACAGGGGTCATAAAACACAAGAAAACATAGATTTTTTTACCAAAACAGAGCATCTCCTTTATTTTCTCACTCTAAAAATCATCAAGAACCTTCCCTAAAATGTATTAGGGGATTTTAAACATGTTCCCTTCAAATTCCAATAGTCACCAACTAATTTTTGAATGGGTGACCATTGGTATTCCAATACAAACCAAAATTAACAACATTACCAAGCAACTTTTACATTGTCCTTGACAACTTTCTATCAAAAAACCTACAAGACCCTACATGAAACTAATTACATTTGTATTGGTCTAAATAGACCTTATTTGCAACACAAAAGAAAAAAACTCAAAACATGACTCCACTAAACATCACCTAGTCCAATTTACCAAGGTGCTCCTACACCATACAACCGGGGTGGAAAATATTTCATCCTCTTGATGAAATGATTTCATGAACAGAGACTCCATGCTATTTTATATCCTCCACTAACATCCATGCAGCATCTTCATTTGGTATTCCATGCCATTTGACCTAGTATTCATTGTACACTTTATTTCTAGTCCTCTTGATCTCCCTTGTGTCGAATATGCTCTCTAGCTTCATTGGTTGGCTGGGTGGTAGGTCTTTAACCCACCCATCATCTTCAACTCCTATTTCATATTCTTCTTCACCTACAACCACAATACCCTTAAAATGATAAAGATCAGCAATATTAAATATAGGTGAGATAGCAACTCTAGGAGGGAGTTCTATCTCGTAAGCATTTTGTCCAAACTTGTGTACCACCCTGCAAGGTCTGATCTTCTTCATCATTATCTTGGTATATTTTCCTTTAGGAAACCTCTCCTTCCTCATATGTGAAAGCACCATGTCCCCAACCTTGAACTAAACATCCTTCTTCAAATCAACCTTCTTCTTATACTTCTCCATACTCTTCTTTAGGTTCTCTTTGACCTACTCATGTATGTCCTTCATAGCTATGGAAAAATCCCCTTCTACACTCCTTTTCTCCATATCCTTTAGATCTCTAAGTTCATGTATCCCTCTTGGACTCATACCATATATTACTTCAAATGGACTTCTTCCTATTCTCCAGTTAATGGAATCATTATATGCATATTCTGCTTAAGGAAGTATGAGATCCCATGACTGAACATGTTCTTTGGTAACACACCTTAACAAGTTCCCAAGTGAGCTATTTATGACCTCAGTTTTCCCATCCATTTGTGGATGGTAGGCTAAACTGAAGGTCATGTTTGTTCCCAACTTTTTCCACAAGGTCCTCCAAAAGTGACCTATGAATTTGGAATCTCTATCAGACACATTGGTCAAAGGAAGTACATGAATCCTTACAATCTCTTTGGAAAAAAAAACTAGCTATGTGAGATGCATCATTTGTACTTCTGCAATCAATGAAATGGGCCATCTTGCTAAATCTATCAACAAAAACATAAATATTGTCATACCCTCTTTGTGTCTTAGGCAGACCCAAAACAAAGTCCATGTTGATTGACTCCCATGGGTGGTTAGGTATAGGAAAAGGCTAGTAGAGTCCTACATTAGAACTTGATCCTTTGGATCTTTGACATATTCCACAACTCTTCACAAACTTCTTAACATCCACATACATCCTTGGCCAGTAATAGAACCTCTTAACTTTCTCTTGGGTTTTATCAAACCCAAACTACCACAATGCTTCTCCCTTATTAAATTTTCTCTCATAGAGCATTTTGGCACACACAACTAAGCACCCTTGAATAGAAAACCATCTTGGAATACAAAATCAGAATACTCACTATGAAAAGCATCTTGAGATTGACTACAAACAACAAATTCATCTTTAAAATCACCATCATCTTTATACATACCTTTTAGTGAATCTATCCCCACACTTTGGAGTTGTACTTCTTGCACCATCATAGATCTCCTACTCAGGGAATCTACAACCTTATTTTCTTGTCCCTTCTTGTTCTTTATTGTAAAGGTGTAGGCCTACAAATACTCAATCCATTTCATGTGCCTATGACTTAACTTATCTTGACTATTCAAGAAACTTAATGCATGATTGTCTGTGAAAACAATGAGCTCCTTTGGTAAGATATAATGTCTCCATTTCTTGAGGGACTAAGCCATTGCATAGAGCTCAAGGTCATATGAAGAATACTTCCTTTTGGCTTCATTGAGTTTCTCACTGAAGAATGCCACTGGTTTCCTTTCTTGACTCAAAACTACACCTATAGTAGACCCACTTGCATCACATTCCAATATGAACAACTTGCTAAAGTTAGGGAGTGTGAGAATAGGTTGTTGAGCCACTCTAGTCTTCAGGTATTCAAAGCTTTTATCTACCTTAGCATTCCATTGAAACTTATTCTTCTACTCACCCTTGATGGTATCAATTATTGGTGAACAAATGTGGCTAAAATTATTGATGAACTTCCTATAGAAGCTAGCTAACCCATGAAAGCTCCTTACTTCTCCAACTAATGTAGGTGTTGGCCAATTGAGTATGGCCTCTACCTTTGCGGGATCCATCTTCAATGTCCCCTCTGAAATCACAATTCCAATATAAACAAGCTCCTTCTTCATAAACTCACATTTCTCGAGATTGATCATCAATTTCTCCTCATTCAGCCTATTCAATACCTTATCTAGGTGCTCCAAATGGTCCTCCTTTGTCTTATTGTACACAAGGATATCATCAAAGTATACCACCACAAATTTTCCTATGAATTTCTTTAGAACCTCATTCATCAGCCTCGTGAATTTACTTGGGACATTTTATAGCCCAAATGGCATCACTAGCCACTCATACAAGCCCTCATTGGTCTTGAAGGAAGTCTTCCACTCATCTCCTTCCCTTATTTTGATCTGATGGTATCCACTTTTCAAATCAATCTTTGAGAAATAGCTTGCACCTAACAAACTATTCATCAAATCCTCCACCTGGGGTATAGGAAATTTGTATCTAATTGTGATCTTATTTATTGCTCTTGAGTTGGTACAAAGCCTCCAATCTCCATCCTTTTTAGGTACCAATATAGTTAGCACAACATAGGGGCTCAAGCTCTCCCTTATCATCCCTTTGTCCAACAAATCTTGAACCCGATTTCTTATCTCTTCATTTTGCTTAGGTGTCATCTTGTATGTTGGTTTCTTAGGCAGACTTGCACCCGATATAAGATCAATGTAATGAATCACATCCTTGATGGGAGGCAGAGAATTTGGTAGCTCTTTCACCCCTATATGTTCATCCTTGTCCAATAAGACCTGCACTTCCTTAAGTATCTCTTCTCTATCTACTGCTACTATATTTGAAATGGAAAAATAACATAACCAATGTCTCCCTCATTAAAAATATTCAAAAACTCTTTCTCCTTGACAATCATCACACTTGGTCCTTCATGAACAACACCATCATCTTCTTGCAAAGGTGTGAGAGTGTATGACACTCCATATTTTTCAATGACATAAATATTCTTCTCCCCATCATGTTTAGCCTTCCTATAAAATTTCCAAGTCCTTCCAAGGAGTAGGTGGCATACATCCATAGGAACAATGTCACATAGGATTTTGTCTTTGTAGGCACCACTGCTAAATTCCACCCAAGCCTGCTCATTTGCAAGCACTTGCTACCCCTTATTGAGCCATGGAATATTATAGGGTGTTGGATGATGGTTTCTTTTCATTTTAAGTTTTTCCACCATCTCTAAGGACACTATATTATTAGTTGAACCAAATCAACTACCACTTTACATACCTTTCCCTGAGATTTACAAGTTTTCTAGAACAATGTCTTTCTTTGTGGAGGGGTATCAAGACATAATAACTAGCCAAAATAACCCTAGATAGAATAACCTGACCAAAATAACCCAAGGAAAAAATAACCTAGGGTCATAATAACCCATGGACAAAATAACTCGTGGTGAAAATAACCCATGGTCATTTTAGATCAAGCTAGTAAACTAGAAATGACATAAAATAAATTATAAATATGATCGTGAGGAACCATAGAGGCTATTTAGGTCATTTTTAGACCATGTATCCATTATATACCTATAATTTAGCCTTAAAATGGTATCAGGACATAATAACCCCGCCAAAATAACCCTAGACAAAATAACCTAGCCAAAATAACCCAAGGACAAAATAACCCAAGGTCAATAACCCATGGACAAAATAACCTATGGCCATTTTAGATCAAGCTAGTAAACTAGAAATGACACAAAATAAATTATAAATATGATTGTGAGGCACCATAGAGGCTATTTAGGTCATTTTTAGACCATATATCCATTATATACCCCTAAAATAGCCTTAAACCACCTTTAATATGCTTAAATGACCTATAAAATGATAAATAATTATAAAAATAAAGGAAATTTCGTGGGAATAAGTTGATTAAGAGTTGTTATGAAAAGATATAAATGAAAAGGCATTAAGAAGATATATAAAGTGGTAGAATTAAGAGAAGTAAAAAAAGGAAGAAGGGGAGAAGTAAGAGTGTGTAGAGTGGTAAGAAGAGAAGAAATTCAAATTCATAAAAGAAGATATTTTGTAATATATTTTTTTGAACATTATTTTAAATTTTTCTAGGGTTTTCTAAAAGAGTACAAAAAATTAATATAACTTTTAGGGAACCAATGCATTCTTCATAATTTTCAATATATACAATGCCTCTTTAGTTTTTAACAAGTCAAAAAAACAAGAATTTACTTATTGTAGACAATTACACATTTTTGTTTCATCGAAAAGGCATCAATAAAATGATCTAGTGTTGTGTGGAATATTTTACAAACAAATGTTCAAGTTGGTGCTATACTACGACACAAACATAATTTGGTGATGTGATTACCAGTACAGAACATAATCACACTCCAAAACCTAAGATGATCATGGTCAAACACAAATTGAAAGAAATGAAAGACATGGAATGCTTGACTCAAGATTCTACAAGAAATATCATCATTGCTTCATGTTCCAATATTTCATTACCCATAGTAGGAGCAATACCATCAACCCATGCATTATCCAAAATGATTCAAAGAAAAAGATTAAGATTTCAAGCACCACAACCAAATCCTCACACATCGGCAGATCTTATCTGACCAATTGAATATACAATTACCAATAGAGGGGAAAAGTTTATTTTTCATGATAGTAATGATCATAATCATTTTTTAATATTCACCACCACACATAATTTGCAATTACTAAAAGAATCTAAAAATTGGTTTAGTGACGGTACATTTAAAACAATGCCAAGTAGTTTTCAACAGTTGTACACGATTCTTCACTTGAAAATTGATGCAATATTTCCACTCATTTATATTCTTATGAGCAACAAAACAAGAACCACTTATACACAAAGTACTTGCAGAATTAAAACAACTTCAACATGATCTAAACCCCAAAACTATACTTATTGATTTTGAATTAGGTTTAATGGGAGCTATTTCTGAAAATTTTCCAAATGCCACTATTTGGGGATGTTTTTCCATTTCTCTCAATGCTTGTTGAGGACAATTTAAGAAGAAGGTCTACAAACATATTACAGTGTTGATGAAGTATTTGCATATGATATCAAGAAACTTTTTGCATTACCTTTCATGTCTCAAATAGACATAATTGATGCATTTGAAACACTTCAACAATCTCCTTATTATACGGAACATGAGGAGACCCTACAACCCATAATTGATTATTTTGAAGACACATGGATTGGCAGACTAACTAGAAGAGGCAACAAACGATCACCCAAGTTTCCAATCACAATGTGGAATTTCTATTTAGCTACTCAATATGATCTTCCCATAACCAATAATACTATTGACGGATGGCACAAAGGATTTTAGTGAATTGCTTCAAGCATCATACAGCTCAGTCTGAAGTGAAAAAAGAATAGAGTCTCCAAGAGAATAGAATAGAGAAATATATGGCTAGATAACTACCAAGCAGGAAAAAATACCGTGGACTCAAAGAAAGACTAAAAATATTGGTTGATGGTTATGACAACCATAACATTTTAGATTATATAAGAGGCATCGCTCATAATTTGACACTTTAATTGAAAATTTGAATAATAAAGTTTTTTTAGCAACATACATGTAATTATAATTTTTTTTTCCCTTTCTCTATATTCTTATGGGGATATTTTTTCCATGGGTTATTCTGACCACGGGTTATTTTGGCTTGGGTTATTATGACCCTGGGTTATTTTTTCCCTAGGTTATTGTGACTGGGTTATTTTGTCCAGGGTTATTTTGGTTGGGTTATTATGTCTCATAACCTTACCCAACTACCTACAACTATCTAACTTCCTCATATGACCCTTCATCTTCTTATTTTTGCATTTTTGAAATTTTAACAATATGACAACTTTGACAAGTTTTTACAATTTTTGAAAAAATGAACTCATAATCACCTAATAACCTATTGAATGACTCAAACATGTAAAATATGGTCTAAATGACCTTATGACATGACCAAAACACCATGTAAAGAAAATATTTACAAAATGGCCTCATGGAGGCATGAATTCCACTAAGTGCTCGTGCACCACATTAGCCTTTGTCGTACAGTTCCAAACTAAAAGGGGAAGTACCCAAATTTATGTGAGGTATTCTAATGTTCCCTAGTAGGGTTGGTTAAAGCCTTAAGTGGCTTGTTGGATGCTCGTAAGGTGTCTGTCCCCCTGAGTTGTGACTAGACACCTCTTTTAGTAGCCACCCTTTTGATTGAGATTATTTAGTGTTACTTTCAATGTATGGGTGTAGCATCACACCCCAAATTTAGTCACCATATGGCTCCCTTGAGATGAGATAGAAATCCTCGGCTTAGTATAAGCTAATTTTTTACTTGTATCTTTCTAGGGAGAGGATGATTGGATCATTCTTCCAGTCCTGGAGGCCCCTAGTTGTCCTATCTTGCAAAAACAAGAGTGAATACATCTTCTAAAGGTGTCCCAACACTTGTGTCAAAGGAGATTACAAATTGTGGGCCTGAAAGTGTTGCCATTGGCCATTGACCTTAGAGATAAGAAGTGATTGATATGTTTTTTATTTTGCTATACCAATATAAATTGAGGTGAATAACCCTCGAACATACACATATTTGCATAGGGATTTGACAAGTCAACAAATAAAAATCTGTTTTTAGAGTGTTTACTATGTTTTTAATCACATTTCAAAAATTTCCCAAAATGAAAATCATTCAAAAACATTAGATTTTAGGCAAACAAACTGTGAACCATAACTATTAGACAGTGAACCACAAACATTGAACATTGAGTCGCAACTATGAAAGACAACTGTGAAACCTTGCACCACATCTATTAGATAGTGAGATGCAACTGCTAGATCATAAAATTTTAGAGAAATACTTGTCCAAAATCAGTCCACATCACATTCTAATAGTGAACTTGCATTCTAATTATAGACTTGTTTAGTTTAACCAGTCCATTTCATCACATTCATCTAGAGGTTTTCTTCGTTAGATTGCATTTCCTACCTTACATTGCTTATTTGGTTTTAGATCATTTTTAGCTTTTGTTACCCTTCAGATTTAAAATTACAAGGCCTTCCATATCTCTAATTAGACCATGGTCACATTTCTATATTATTATTGACCCTACCTTTTCTATTAATGAATTTTCAACCATCATTGGGTCTCAAACTTATGTCTTAGTTTAGACTCACCCTTGTCAAAATTAATCATCCTTTCAACATCCATTTTCTAAGGTCTTGACATTCTATTTGGTTACCTTGGTCTACCATAGTTTTATTATCATACTTTTTCTTAAGTCCAAAGGTGCATCCCATTAGTTTCATTTTCCATACCTTAATCTTAGTTGCATATCATAAAACTTAGTCCTAATCTCATTTGGTCTCATTACATATCATATCTTTTGGTCACAGGGTCATTATCATCATTGCATTCAAACCTTTAGTCTTAGGTTGATTAACATTTGACATCCTCGTACCTTCAAAAATTCCAAAATATAACATACTCTCATATCTCACCTTTCATTATCACCTTTGCATTGTCAATCCTTAGGTTGCAAGTCTTATATGGTTCAAATAAGGTCACAAGGAAAAAGAAAGGACATGGACTCTTCAAGTGATCCCCTTTTCAATCCCACAAGTGAAACAAACCTTGGGTCAAATTCAAATCCACCTCAAACATCCCAAAGGGAAACATCAAATCCATTTTCCAATCTCACGTTAACTGATGTTAGTAGAGATTTGAACCCTAAAGAAATTGATCATGATGCCCAAGATCCAATAATAATATGAATTATGGATGAGCTTGTTAGTGAAAACCTTAACAAATTCTTTCTTTCACTTTCTAAGAAAGGTGCCAAACTCCCCTTTTATTATGACACTTCCACAATTGTAGAGGGAGTATCACTATCACACACACAAGGTCCTATTCAAAACACATTCACACAAGGTCAACCTATTTCACAACAATCATTCACTAGTATACCCCTTGGGGCCACAAAACACATTGCAATAACTACACACATTCCCAATCCACTAGTATTTAGAGCTAAGAGAATGCATACTATGTCCCAAGGATCAAAATTCACATTTGGTAGCTCATATTCTAATCCCATGGGTGCAACATTTGCAAATCCATTTGGGACACAAAATAATACACATTTAATCAATGCAAGTCAAAATCCACCAAACAAAACAAGGAGAATTCATATTGTCACATCTAGAGTTCCAACACAAACAATCATTGCTACACCAAATACCAACATGAATTTTGGAATAAATTTGAACACCAATCCCCTCCCATCACAACAATATGTGACACCCAATGCCAATTTTGTACCACAAAATCAAATCAATACCAATTCCACATTTACACCCCTTTATCAACAAGGTAATCCTAATTCTTTCCAACAAAATATCAATTCAAATCACAAAGTGGTGCCAAATTTATCATGCAATGCTCTTAACACTAATGTTGATCCCCTTATGCAAGGACAACCCAACATGACACCATCCACCATGGACACCTTGATGTAGTAGATGCAAAAAAATTGATAATAAATGGAAAACATACAATTGGGGACAACTAAGAAGACATATTCTATGGAGGAATTGTGCCCTTACCCTTTTGACAAAAAATTATACATGCCACCTTTCCCCTCACATTTCACCGCAACAAAATTTAACAAGTACAAAGGGAAAGGGGGTCTAGTGGACCATATACAAGAATTTAAAATGACATGTATGGACATTGCATATGAGCCCACTTATTTTATGAGACTATTTCCATGAAACCTTTCAAAGCTAGCTCTAGAATGGTTTGCACACCTTCCTCTTGGGATAGGAACATGGGGTGAATTGGATAATAAGATTCATTAACCACTTTTATTACAATATAGAAAGTTACACAAACTTAGCAACATTATGCTCCACCAAATAGAAAGAGGGAGAACCACTTACATCATTATATCAAAGATGATACAACATGGATAATAAATTTCCTTGCCACATACTTGAGAAAAAATTGGTCACCATTTTCATAGAGTGCCTAAACACAAAATTAATGATCCAACTTCACATTCAATGTTGCACCACATTTGAAGATTTCATTGAAAAGGGGGTATTTATTAAGAAGGCTCTTGTGGAAAAAGGACTAGTTAAAATCTTCAAAGAGACCCCTAACGCTCCTAGTCACAAGGGTAAATTTTTGTCTCGAAATAAGAACATTACCAATGATGGAGTTGTGGATGCTAAAGTGGTAAGTCAAGGTAACCCCACCCTTCATCTTAAAGGTCCATCCACATAAAACACAACAACACCCAACCATGATTAGACATTGAATGCAATCCAAAATAATCAACAATGCAAAGGGCCTCCACGCACTAAAAGAACATACACACCTTTGGGGGAACCCATTGAGTCAGTTTTGAAGAAGCTTTTACAATCAAACATCATTCAACTTCCTAACATTAATACATTTGAACCGACTTTGGTCAAACCTAATTGGTGTAATGAGAATGAATTTTTGAATACCATAAGTACAAAGGACACAAAACATCATCATGTTGGACACTCAAAAACCTCATTCAAGATCTTATTGAATGAAAAATATTAGTGGATAATTCACAAGGTAAAACCAATGCTAATCACACCATATTCAAAACTCCCTTACAAGACCATGGGAAAGGGAAGTCCTCCAATTTAGGAAATAATAAAAATGCTAATTATGCTCGTGTTGTGCATGACTATACCATTAATCACATTTTATCCCTTGATAATCATGTCGCTACCATCACCATTAAAAAAAGTTCATAATTTATTGTTATTGCTCGTAGAGCTAAGGTGACCCTAGAAGGGGATGCCTCTAATCCGCAATAAAAAATCCAATACAATCTCTTGGATCATCTAGGAAATATGCCCGCACAGATATCTATTCTTGAATTGCTTCACATTTCCCCAGATCACAAGACCATTTTGGACAAAGCCTTGCAAGATACATTTGTACCCTCTGACCTAAATTTCAACCAATTTCAGGCCATGGTTGGATACCTAAATACACCCCACCATGTCACCTTTTCCAAAAAAGATCTTTCAACCCAAACGCCCAATCATAATTATCCCCTACACCTTCAAGTTTACATTAATAAACATAAAATCAGACAAGTCTTGGTAAATAGTGAAGCAGGTTTGAACATAAGTACCCTAAAATTGATTAAAACATTGGGATTCTCTAAGGCTTGCATAGATCAAACTAAGACAATTGTTATCAAGGCTTATGATGATGTTGAGCACTCATCTAAAAGATTAATCACACTTCCCATAAGGGTCGACCCTGCTATTTAGAACACAATGTTCCATGTCTTGGATATGGACTTGCCCTAAAATATTCTCCTAGGTTGCCCATGGATTCATTCCATGAGAGCTATGCCTTCCACTTACCATCAATTCTTGAAGTTTCCCTACAATGGCCTTGAAATTACCATACCAAGTGATTGTGATCCTTTCCAATACTACAACAATTTAAGAGGAACCATTGATAATCAAGTTCCCATTAACTGAGAAGCTTCATCTTTTGCCTTATCACACTAAATTGATCCATCTTCCCTTGTAAAATCATCCAACCCATTCACCATACCTTCCAAACCAAAATTCAAAATCCATGATAAGGGATGTGGGGATTACAACATGGAGAGATTATTTTGTGTTGGAAAGTTGCCTAAATCACCAAAGCCCTATGACAAATCTCATTCTATTCAACCTAAAACAATTATTTGCAACCCTCCTAAAACCTTCATTAAATGGGGGGAATCAAGCAAAGATCCCATTGGTGAGGACATCTCTACATGTATGTACAAATATGAAAAAGACATTGAGCCTAAGTAGTTACTAGTCAAGCAGTATAACAAGGATTTCCAAATGTAGTGTTGAAAAATGTCGCCGTTTACATTTTTACACTTGATTTGGGAATGGTTAACATTAAAATGGACCTAATATCACCTTGATCTAGTGTTTTAATGTGTTTTACACATTCACATTGGACTTAGGGCCCTTTTAAGCTAAATTGACCTAATTTTTCCTTAATTTAATGTTGTAAAGTGTATTTATTTGCACCTTCACATTAAGTTTTGGGCCCTTGTAAACTAAATGGATTTATTTATGCCTTATTTAGGGTGTTGTAAAGTTTTTTACCACACTTTCAAACTAATCTAGGGTTTTATTAACTAATTTGGCTTCTTTATGCCTTATTTGGCCTTATTTTGCATCCAAAAGTCTTAATTAATGCATATTTTTTAGGATAATCCCGACATAAACCAAAATCCAATCATAATTCATGAATTTTTGGGTTGTTTGGCCTAGATTTAGTCATCTAGGACTCATATGCCACCTTGGACGTATGAGTCCCACCTAGGTTTTAGGGCCCCAATCCTGATTTTACATCATTCTAAGGATTTTTTAAAAATGTGTCCCATAGTTAAGCCTAATGGGACTCATACACCACTTTTGGCATATGAGTCCTATGTGTCCCAAAATAAAATTTAATTCAAATTCTTGGTTGGATTTTATGGACTGCTAGATCTAATGTCAGCTTGTAGTGTTGTAATTTTAGAAAAATTGGCATAAAAAAGTACAAATACTTGAATATTTCACTCATTTTCAACTAAGACTTTCAAGAGAGCATTCCTAATAGTAGGTTTTTGGTTTCAAGATTTCACAAGAGTATTAAAGAGGATTTATGAAGAATTCAAGGGTATATTTCTTCATCATTTGTTGCAGCAATTCAAGATCCATCATCATGTCATAGACATAGTGCATCAAGCATGTTGTTGCGCTAGTGTTGTGATGTAGCATTCAAGATCCAAGTTAAGAATTGTTTCACATTTAATTCAAGATCAATATCTACTTTCTTCATGGACACTTCATGTTAGATTGTTGAATTACATCTCAAGACATCATTCAAGGTATCATCATTGCATATTTCATATTTCATGCTTCTATTCCATTATTCCATCATTTTGTTTAATTACCTAAAAGGGGTTTGGCCAAGGAAAACCCCCATTTCCTAACAATCAAGAAGTTTTCCTCTCTTTAATGTGTGATTTCAGGTTTATAGATTGAAGAAAACTGGATTTGAAGCCTTCAAAAGTACCAAAATGACAAAGTTTCAAATGTTGTCAAAGTTGTCATGAAAAGTTGTCAAGACTCATGGAAACTCAGATCTAGGGAAAAATATCCATCCAATTTGCATGAAATTAGTGGGAAAGTGATTATTTGATCCATCTTCAAATGCTTGTAAATTTTTAGTTTAATATTCTACTCCTTAGACACTTCGTGAAAAAACAAGACATTTTGTGATAGTTTGGGCGTATGAGTCCTAGTTAGGGTTTCAAGGAACAGTTTTTGGGTTTTGTTCCTCTTAGTCTGCAACTGCAAATTTTGAATTTTCATCTCTTTAGGACCTACCTAGTACCCATATGCCACAACTAGTGTATGAGTCCCAATGAGTATTAAGAGTCAAGATTTCAAGGTTTTGGAGCTTGTTTTGATCACATCTTTCCACCAGGTGCACCTTTGTTCATTCTTAGTTTGTCATTATGTATTTTAGTTTCATTCTCTAGGTCATCTAGTTAGGTTTTGCATGTCATTTTCATATCTTATCTTTCCAATCCCTAGCTTGGTGGTGAACCCTCATTTAGTCTCTAGTCCTACCCTAGAACACCCTATTGCAAGATCGCTCTCTCCCACTTCATCCTTGGATTAAGATCTCTAGGGTTTCCTTGAATGAGAGTGAAGAAGATTGTTATTCTATCTCCCAAGCATAGAACAACAAAGTTCAACCTTTCATTTTAGTGAACTTGTATTTAGAACATATTATTTTTGATTTGGAGTGCATCATCATCCTAGATTTAGCTTACATTAACATTGCATTAGGGTTTTCATTAGTTAAGTGGCATTCTAGGGTTTCTATATCTTGCATTAAAGAAAGTCCATTTAGGTTGCATTCTTGCATTTTTCATTCAAAGCAGAAAACACAACATTCACATAGAATTTTCTAAAAATAGTGCAAAAACCTTAATTTGGGACTCATATGCCCCTTTGGGTGATTTAGTCCTAGTACAGGGTGTTTTTCCTACTTTCTGAGTATTCTGTGTTGAGCATTTGTTAGCATTTGATCCCTCTAAAAACCCTGACTGGAACTCATATGCCTCTCTGGGCGAATTAGTTCTAGTTCAGCCCTAAAACTACCTTTTACAACATTAAAAACCTTGTTTTTGCACTTTTTTTTGTTTTCATTAGTTATCTGTTTCAATTGGATTAGTTTATATTACATGAATTTCATTAGATCTAGCTTAATTTAGTTCATTTCATGCATTGGAATTTACAACATTTCATTTCCACATTTTTACATAGCATAATCAGTCAATTATCATGTTCAAAATTTGAAAAATTGCATTATCCTTTTGCATGTTTTTTCTATCATTGTTGCATTTCAAATTTGTAGGACAATCATTACATCATGTTTTCATTGCAAAAATATGTAGTTATCATACTTCATGTTCTATTTTTAGATCTTCTTAAGTGTTGTAAGAAAGCTTTGTTAAGTGCATATGAGTATGAGGTCCTCTCCCCTCTCTTTTTGTTCACCATTGATCCCTCTCCTAGTATCTCTTCTATGAGTGAGGTTAGTCTAGTGAAAGAGAATATAACCCTGGGTAATCATAACAATCATAGTCATCCTTCTCCTAATACCTCTCCTAGTTGTGAAGAAGATATTTTAGTGTTAGAAGAATCAATCAATGAGAGTTTTGAAAACCTTAGTTGTTTCTCTCCTCTTACCTCTCCTATTAGGCAAGACATTACTAAACAAGAGGACAAAACCATAGGTAATCATGATGATAATATAACACAAAAAGAGACCATTGAAACCTAACTCCATCCATCTCCCAATATCTTCCCCTCTTGTGATAATATTTTAAGTGATAAGGATATGTTGGTGTTAGATAATCAAACCTTTAAGATCTATGACAACCCTCTTTACATTTCTTCCCCTACCTATCCTATTTTGGAAGACATTATGGGACAAAGGAGTGAAAATTTGGACAATCTTGACAATCACATTTGTTCTTCTTCTAGTATCTCTCCTAGTTGTGAAGAAGATAATTTTATGTTAGAAAATGCAATCGATGAAAGTCATGAGAATCTCATGTGTCTCTCTTCCCCTAGAGAAAACAATACTAAACAAGAGAATGCCATTATTGATAAACAAGAAAATTCAACCATTGATCATTCCCCCACTTCTGATGGAGTCATTTTAGAAGAACTAATCTTTGAATATCAAGAACATCTAGTTTGTAGTTCTCCTAAAAACTCTCCTCTTATGGAAGATATTATGGTGGAAGAAAATGACAACATTTCAGGTTCCTTAGACGATGGTGAAGAGATGACACTAGACTTCCCTTTATTAAAAATAAATCAAACCAAGACCTTTGAGGTTATGAATGTGCAAGTGTAAGAGAGAGGGGCCAACCACATCAAGACTCCAGGTCACAAAGAGTTGAGAGTGGAGGGTTGCCTTAACTTACCTCACTCTAAAAGATGCCTTGGGGAAAGGATCGAGAATAATGAGCACTATAATGTACTTCTACCACTATAAATCTTGTACTTAGGTTTGGGCTAAGAGAGCTATTTTTTGGAGTTGGTACTGTGTCTTAGATAGCTCTTTGTCTAAGGGTTACAGTGCAGTTCTAGGATGAAAGCGTAGCACGCTGGTGTCTCTTGAGTGTGTTGGTTTTTATACGATTAGAAAACAACAAGTACAACAAAAACTACTAAAAGACCTACTTACTACCTAGATACTTTATTGTGATGGGAGAAAAAAATAAGAAAGTATGAGAAATAGAGATGGAGATGATAAAGCAAGTATATAAAGGATAGGGTGATGAAAATGATCTCACCAATGCGCCAGTTCGCCAGCTAACTCCACGCAAACGTTCACCTACACACACACAAGAAGGGAAAAATTGTTGGGGCTATATAGGGTCCCACCTTAGTTAGACCCCCATTTTGGTGTTTCTACCTTCATGGATAGCCAGGAAGCAATGAAGTAGAATATGTGATAAAGGAAAGAAAAGAGAGAAATACACACTGCAAAACAATACAATGCCACTCAACCAAATCACAAAGCAGAGGAGTGAAACATTACCACCTCCACCCAAAATATCACTATCCAATGGAGGAGATATGGACTTGGAAAATTCACCACAACCGTAACTGTGATGAGGGGAGATCTCACAAGACTCCAAGCCCACGCTTCTATGGCTTGCTTCACACTTGCAATGTGGAGTTGATAGAGTGTTGTTGCAATGGAGTGCTAAAATGCTTCTTGAGAGTGAAGTGAATGCTTAGAATTCTCAAGAGAATTGCTAGAGAATTCAAGAGGATAGCTAGAAGATGAAATGAAGTGAGAATGAGGAAGATTGTACCATTTTTGGGTTAGTTTTTTGAAGAGGGATGTTACAATTTATCCCCAATCGGGTGTGTAACACCTCTACCAACTTTAGATGTAGGAATCTATCAGGGATGACAACATGCCATGCAAACATCTACATGTTTTGTGAGCATCCCCAACAAATATTCTCTCACAGACACAAAGGACATATGCCAACTGGATGAAAGGTAGTTGGGTGATGTGGAATTTTTCCTTCGAATTTTATTTTCTAAGGTGAGGGTGCGTGGAAGGGGAATTTGTGTAGGGGTGAAATTCACTCCTATACATTTTTCCTCCACTTTAATGAGCACGAGTATTGATGAATGCTTCGGTAAAGTAGATCGAAGAGTTATTAGGGTTAGAAATTTATACCTAAACTATCGAGGAAGCAAACCACGATCTGGTGAGCTCGAAAGTGTAGGACAAGTAAAGGAATCCACAGGTACTTTCCCTAGGGAGTTTTGAAAAAAAGAATCCATAGCCCTGTAGAACTATGAAGTTGCACAAAGTACACCAAAGACCCTCAAAACAACAATGGACAAATCTCATAGGATGAAAGTGGCTCATAGGCCTACAGACCTACAAGCAGGCAACCCCCAAGATCTCTCACATGAAAGAAACCCCGAGAAGTGAGCAGCTTACATGCCTATAGACCTATAAGGAGGCATCCCCCATGTTCTCTCACATGAGGGAAACCCAAAGAAGTAAGTGCCTTATAGGCCCACAGACCTGAAAGGAGGCATCCCCCAAGATCTCTCACATGAAGGAAACCAAAAGAAGTAGACTTCATAGAGTTGGATTGGAAAGTGACTTTATAGGTGCACCTACAAAGTTACATGTTTACCCACAAATAAAACATGTCCGAAAACAAAGAAGTCACACAGGAAATCAAGTGGATAGTCACATAGACCATCAAAAAATTGGAAGACTTTCAAAGGGGTCCCTTAGGAACCGAACATGAAGTTGGGCCCTTTCAAGGGATGCATTGTTTGGAAGTGCAAAAGAGACATTTTTTCACAAATCAATTCATCACCAAGGAATCCTTTTGAAAGATGTTCACTTCATCAAGAAGTTTGAAAGGAAGAAAATGCCCCCTCATGAGGGGAAGGTCAAAGTTGCTACTAACTCTGAGGAAAGTTCTCAAGTTCTTTCTTTGTGAACTCATGATGAAGGAAACATGTTCTATTAGGGGTCCAAGTTGAGAATTCAATTCTTGAAAAAGTTTTCAAAGATTCTTGAGAAAAGATTCATTGGCAACGAATGCATTTTCTAAAAATCAAAGTGTCATAAAAATGGAATTGTCACACATGCAAGGGACAACTCAAGCAAAGAAGAGAGAAAGATAAGAAAATAATGAAAGAGAAATAATCACAAACAAAGGACATGGGGGGATCTGGTTTCGTGGGGTCAGATCTGCTCATGCTTAAATAAATAATAGATAACCATGATACAAGGTGAAAGATCATCAATCCCCACCAAATCAGGAAGAATGCACAAAGAACAAAGTAAAAATAAAAAAATTGGGTCAACATGGAAGGGAAGCCTAAATGCCCCCAACACTTTGCATCGTCCCCAATTTTCCTAAAATCAAATAAAAACATGGAAGAATGATTATCTAGATGGAAGAAGGTTCATGACATAAAATCACTCCTGTATCCAAGCCCCAACAAGGGTGACAAGGGTGATCTAGGAACACATAGCATGATCACGAGGGAACACATCACAACACACACACATCTAATCTAAAGATAAAGAAGAGGCCTCCCCCTAACACTCATCGACCAATAGGTCATCTGCTTCCCAATTTATATCAATATAAGGGGAAGGAGGACGAGCCTATAGTGGTGGAATATTAAGGGGAGGGGCTTCTAATCCTCCTGTAACAAGGGCTAAGGAAGAAGGCCCTACAAGGTCTTTTCCATTGGGCTCTTGTGGACCTATGGTAAGTGACTTTGTAAAGATTACTAACAAGGCCAAGACCTCATCCAGAGAGTTAAACATGCACTTTACAGGAGTTCCATGTTGTACCTCAATGGACGGGGAGGACTATGCCCCGAGATTCACCACTTGGCTCACCAAGTGACTCAAGAGCAATAACAAACACAGGAGAATCTAGGAATTGTTCCTCACTAGGATGGAACAAGCTAGTGTGGAACCACATTTTGGAGAAGGTGGGCTCCTCTTATGTCCTCCATTACTAGAAGGGCCACCCTTCACCTTCTGCTTCATCAGGGGATGTGAACTCCCCACAAATGAGGTGAGAAGCATAAAGGAGGAGGAGGAGAAAGCTGCGGTAGACACCATCGAGGTATTCAACATGTCCATACATTTTAGGAATGGTGGGATATATGGGAGGGACATCAACAAGGGTGGCTCAGCTGAAGGAGTGATGAACACTTGCACCTTTTTGGGGTCAATACACTCACAAAAGGAGCTGAAAGAGAAACCAAAATAGATTGAATGGAAGCAAAGGGGAGGAGAGAGGAGGATGCATTAGGAGGTCCTAAAGTAGGGATCATCATCTCCTCTTCCTTCTTCTACAAGGAAGCTTTCTCAACTGCAATATCCTTTCGTCGGTGCTTGTGTTCACATGCAAGGTAGTTTTCACAACTCTTTGAGCTAGAGGCCAAGAGCTACGAAGGGACAAAAGGCTCCTACTCAGCCATAGGGGTTTCCATCAAAACCATTTCTAGCATAGGGATAGACTCTTAAATGGGAGCAAGAGGAACAAATTGAGGAGCAATAGGGGGAGTTGGCTCTAGTGCCTCATTAGTGGACCTCTTCCTGTTTACTACTTTGGGAGCAGAAGTGGTAGGAGGCTGCAGAGGATGAGACATTGAGGATTCCCCACAATGACCCTTTCTCTTGCCATATTGAATGGGCCTAAGCTTTGTGGGCAGAATAGGAAACTCAAAAAAAAGATGCTTGGACTTTTTCCAAGCAGGCACCATAGGATTCTCTCGCAACCATAGAATAGAATTTGATGGCACCACAACAGGGCAAGATAAAGTGCTAGGCTGAATAGTGGAAGAGGAGGAAGATGGATCTCAAGAGTACTTTTCTTCTTCCCTTCTAGGTGCCTTGGTGGCATCACTGTCAGCTTTCAAACAAGCCCTATGTGAAACAACATAAGGTGAAGGAGGGTATCTCACTTTAGACATTAAGTGCCCTTTCTTGTACTTTTGATATGCCTAGTACAAGAGGTCCTTCCTAGGAAAAAGAGGGCCAACAGGTGCAGTCCAAAAGTGGTCTAAGGAGTAGCTACCATGCTCAACTGGTGGTCTATAACCAGTGTCATGGATCACATGCATGAAACCCTTGTGAATGAATTTTAGACATTTGTGCACGACCGAGGGAACTACATTCATATCTACTAGCCAGGGGATACCCAGCTTCACTCTAAAGAGTTTGGACCTTGGGATTATATCAAACAATAGGTTTACAGATTTAGGTCCAACAAGGACTAACAAAACTATACTACCAAGAGGAGGTATGTAAAGTTTGTTATGTGTACGGATGGTGCTTATAGGTGCATCATACCCATCTTTATGTAGGAAGTTAATTAACATAATCTCCTCGATTATGATATTCACCTGAGATGTTGGTTCAATAAGAACACTTGCTATAGTGTTCCCATTGATTCACACAGGGATATAAAGAAGAGATGGTTCTCTATTAAAACCAATTGGTAGATCCTACGAGGTGAAAGTTATACCTGGACTACTACTCGCATGCTGCATAGAGGGGATAGGAAAATGTAGAAAAGAGGCCATCACACACACTAACGATACTCTCAAAAATCCCCCCAAAGGTTTGAAATAGGATAGTGACCCAGTTAAGGCTTTGTTCCACAACACCTACAGAACCTTCCAACTACAACTACTATGGGTCGCAGGTTGGGCTGTAAGGTGAAATTCCTCACAACACTCATACCTACAATGCTCCTAGAATTCAAGGAAAGGAACCTTCAGTACTTCCAAATGAAACCAAAATGGTTCACTTCGAGTTCACCAAAAATGTAAGAGAGGGGGACTAACTAGGTCAAGGCTCCAAGTCATGGAGAGTCGAGAGCGGAGGGTTGCACTAACTTACCTCACTCTAAAAGATTCCTTGGGACAAGGATCAAGAATGATGAGCACTATAATGTACTTATACCACTCTACAGATCCTCGACTTAGGCTTGGGCTAGGCAAGCTAGTTTTTGGAATCGATACTGTGTCTCAGGCAACTCTCTATCCAAGGATGACTATGTAGTTCTAGGAAAAAAGTGCAACGCATTGGCATCTCTCAAGTGCGTTGGCGTCCTTACGGTAAGAAAATAGTGAGTACAATAGAAACTAACAAAAGAACTACTTAAAACCTAGCTACTTAATTGTGATGGGAGAAAAAAATAAGAAATTATGAGAAATAGAGATGGAGATGATAAAGAAAGTATATAAAGGCTAGGGTGACGAAAATGATCTCACCAATGCACCAGTTCTCTAGCTAGCTCCACACAAATGTTCACCTAGACACACACAAGAAGGGGAAAGTTGTTGGGGCTGTATAGGGGCCTACCTTAGTCAAACCCCCATTTTGGTGTTTCCACCTCCATCAATAGCCAAAAAGTAATGAAGTAGAATATGTGATAAAGGAAAGAAAAGAGAGCATTACACACTACAAAACAATACAATGCTACTCAACCAAATCACAAAGGAGAGGAGTGAAACATTACCACCTCCACCCAAAATCTCACTAGTGAATGGAGGAGATATGGACTTGGAAAATTCACCACAACTCCAATGTGATGAGGGGAGGTCTCGCAAGACTCCAATCCCATGCTTCTATGGCTTGCTTCACACTTGCAATGAGGATTTGATAGAGTGTTGCTGCAATGGAGTGCTAAAATGTTGCTTGAGAGTGAAATGAACGCTTAGAATGCTCAAGAGAATTGCTAGAGGATGCAAAAGGATAGATAGAAGATGAAATGAAGTGAGAATGAAGGAATTTGAAGGAAGAATGAGGAAGAGTCAGCCATTTTTGGGTCAATTGTTTGAAGAGGGACATTATAATTCGGCCCCAATCATGTGCATAACGCCTCTTCCAACTTCAAACACAAGAATTTGTTAGGGAAAATAGTGCGCCATGTGAGCATCTTTGAAAAATATTCTCTCACCAACACAAAGGACAAATTCCAAGTGGACAGAAGGTAGTTGGGTGATGTGGAATGTTTCCTTCGAATTTGATTTTCTAAGGTGACGGTGTGTGAAAGGGGAATTTATGTATGGGGTGCAAATTCATTCCTATACAACAAGTTTCCATTAGATCCCCCTTGATTAATGGACCTCCTACATACCCTGTGGGACATCCTTTGAACCCTCTAATTCTTTACCCACCTTCACACAAACCTCAAACACAAAACAAACCAGAACTTATCCTTTACCCACCTAAGAATAATGTTTCACTGAAGTTGAGTTATAATATCCTTGCTCATACATATAACACTAGAAACAATTTTCAACCAAGAAAAATAGCTTCAACATCCCTCCCATTTCCTAATCCTATCTTACTGGGTCCTCTTTGTTTGCTTTCACAAAGTGGAAAGAAGTATGATCTTGTTGAACAACTTAAGAATACTCCTCCTAAGATATCATAATGGGACCTTATTCAAGCATCCCCTCATTATCATAACATGATTCAAAATTATTTACAACAAGTTCCTACCCCTTCTAGTGCACAGCCAAATGAAATAGTAGCCCTGATTCAAGGAATGAATGTTGACATTATTTTCCACCAAAGTGAGTTCCCTCCTTTGGAAGTGCAAAAAAAAAAATGATCCTCTTATGATAATAGCTATACATAATAGGTTGGGAATAAAAGGAAACCTCGTCGATAATGGCTCTACCCTTAATGTGTGTAGTGTATCCCTTTTGGATAATCTTGGTGTGGATAAATCAAAAATTCAACCCGAATTTTTATCTATTAAGGGATTTGACAATGTAGGAAAACAACCGCTTGGTGTGATCAGTTTGCCTATTATAGCTTGAAAGGCCACATTAGAAACACTGATCCATGTTATGCCTGATGATCTTTCAGATAAAATTATTTTAGGAAGACCATAGATTCATGCAATGAATTGGGTGCCTTCTACTCTTCATCGTGTAATGAAGTATGTCTACAAAAACAAAGTGTACACACTCAATGTTGACCCTGACCCAAATAGTTTGAACATTGAGAAAGGAAAGGAAAATCCTTTGAAAACATTAACACCAACTATACAAGTAGAACCCGTTCAATAGAAAGACAAAGAAAAACATAATGAGGAAGTCATGAAGCTATTCAAAGATGATTGGGGTTCCTTAGACTTTGAATCGACATTCATGGGAGAATACAAAATCATAAACAAATAATCTAAAAGGAAAAAGAAAAATTAGTAATGTCAACATAAAATTTGAAAGACCCTTCAAAAGCATCCACCTCAACCACTTTAGACAAAGAAAAAAATTACACAACAAACTTCGATGAGCTTGACTATGAACAACCACCAAATCCAAAAGAAATGAAAAAAAATTATGGAAAAGGTTATGAACTCATGAAACAACTTGGATATAGTGGAAAAGGATGCGGTGCTAGAGAACAAGGTAACCATGTCCCATAGAGCCTAACACACAAGAAAAGACTAGTGGTCTTGGTTATCATCCCTAGAAAGAAACAAACAATACTTCACTCAAGATACACACTCTTACAAAAGATTCTTCTAAGAAAACTTTAACATTGGTGCATCCTGAATTGATAGACACTAGTCGTCTTCATTATTTTCCTTTGAAAGAAACAAAGAAATATTCACTTAATATCAATGTCGTCACACAAAACACTAATGATTGGATTTTGTTATATTTTATACCTTCCTTAAAGGAGAGAACAAAATATTGCAATCTAAAGAGTCTTGTGTAAATATGACATCGTGTACTAAGAAAGAGATATATTTGTTGCAAAATAAAGGAACATCTACAATTGATCAAGAGGGTATCTTGTTGAGACTCCTCCAAGATTATTTGATAGCTCTCCCTCCAAGAACACAAAATAAATTTTACTACAAGAATTAATTTTGTGCATATCATAGAGTTCATGGTGATTCTATTAATGAATGTAAGGCTTTGTGTAATAGAATTCAACATCTTAAGGAATACAGTGCTCTTCCTTTTGTTGAAGCACCTATTTCTTCTAATTGACATTTCTTCTCATTCTATTATGTTTCTCATCAATTATCTTGGCTCATCCTTGTCTTGCACTAAGTGGGGGCAAGGGGTTAGGTAGCCTTGTCCTCGTATGTCACTTGTCGTTGTCTCTTTTGGATAGTTGACTTGCTTTCATGTACATATAAGAGAAAGCTTGGGATGTGGATGACATGCCTTAAGTTCGCCAACCCCTTCCCTTTTTCATGATGTAGCTTATTGGAAACATATGACTTATCATAGGGATTTCTGAATAATCTCTCATGTCTTCTTCTACTTTAAAGCAATTGCTCATAGAAATGGTGTTAGGAACCATTTTAAAGTGGGGACATACATTGACACTTATGTTTCACTGTGTGATCTTTCTTTATTCTTATGATGTGTACTTTTCTTGGTGGTGTCATTGGGTTTGATTTCCTCTAAGAGCGTGATATTTCTTTGAATTTTCCTCTCTTGGAGACATTAGGCACAATGTTCCCTAAGAAGAGACCTTACATGAACTAAGAAAAATACCTTTGAATGTACCTTACACTATTTTTCATTTACAACAATTTTTATATGGCCACCTTGCATAATACACTTTGCTTTCCTATGGTGCCATCCTATTTTTTCATGAGTTTCAAGCATACGAAGCTTTGCTTGCTTCATGTAGCTTGAATTTCATTATTATGTGGCACCTTGTCAAAGTTATCAAGAGGTATAGCTTTTGTATGGTTAACATATAATGAGAAGCCTAAACATGGGCATGACATTGTCATTATATGGTGAGAATCCGATATAGAGGCATGACTTTCTCACTAAGCCACCATTTTTGGATACTCACCTAGTGGATAGCCTAAAGTTTTGTTACCTTAGAGTGAGCATGCATTTTTTAGACAAATATATTAGATCCAATCCACATCGCGTTGGAAAAATGGTCAAGGATTGATCCCCGTCTTTTCATTTTTGCTTGTTTTTATTTTCCTTTCCTTTTATTATTAACATTGCATGTTTGTGTATATTGATGTTGCATATCAGACACCTTGTGTGTGTCCCTTTGTGCTTATGTCGATTTGATGTAGGATCTTAGATCCTAGGGGCTTGACCACTCCCTTGTGTTGGAAGAATGAGTAGGTTATCTATATGTTGTCATTGATGTCACCATGTTGGTAGATGTTGGTAGCTTGGTATGGTACTCTAAAACCAGTGCATATAACTGACTTATCTTCTCTGGTGATTGATCTAGTATTTTTGGTGCCTCTCTGATATTCTAGATTACATTTCTCCGAAGTTGAAAAATTTTTATTGTGGTTTTGGGAAATTACTTATGGATTTTAAAGGCATGCATGATCAGGTTATTTCATGTTTGGGTGCTCGTACGACGAAGTGACATTATTCTGTTGATTGTGTTGAAGGCTATACATAGCCAACTTGTTAAGTTAATTTTGATATGATATGTAAACTTATGTGCTATCTATCTCTTGGTATGAGTTGACATAATCTAATGTGTTATCGATTAAATTGCATTTTGAAAATATTTTGTGATCTATTGGAGCCAACAATTGATATATTTTATAAATGAATTGCATCTAATTAGGCCGACCTAATTGATGCTTGCGATGAAGATCAGATATATATATACATATATGGAAAATATTTTTTGAGTGAGAAAGGGTGTGTGAAAGATAGACTACAGAGAAGAGATATAATAAATAGTGAGCAAGTAATAAATGTGAAGGTGTGATCAGAAAGGCAGTAGTTGATGAGCGAAGAATGAAGGGTGTAAAGTATCAACACATGATAGGTGCACCTTTTAGTTCATTTTGGGTTGTAAAGACTTATTCTATTTTGTATAATATTTTGTAGGAAGTGAGCCTCCTTATTGGACAAAGTCCCTTTTGTAGGCAGCAAGCCTTTGTACTTGCACAGTGAGTCCTTTTTGGTAGTGAGCCTCTTTTGAAAATACTATATAGTGTGAGTTAACCCTCACCATGGTTTTTCCATTATTGGGTTTTCCACATAAAAATTTGGTGTTCATTGTGTTGATTTAATTTCTATTATTTGTGTTTCATGTTCATATTTAATAACAAAATGATGTGGTTGAAGAATTGATAAGTGATAAAAAAAATTAGTTTGAACTTGTGTGACAACTGATTCACCCCCTCTCTTAGTTGTCCTGCTCCTATTTAACAATTGGTATCAGAGATTTTGGTTCCTTATGTAGAGCTTAACTACTTAAGGAGGATCCTGAAGGCTAGTTGAATGGATGATAAAGGAGAGCTCTGAACTACTCTTGAAGATCTTGATAAAGTGGAAAGAGAAAAAAAAGATCTGAAAGAGAATCTTGATGAAACAAATGAATGTGTTCTGAAACTGAAGGAACAATTGAAGAAATTTAAGGAAAGACACCGAGGAGTAAGTGAACAGCTGAAACAAGAGAAATTGGGCTGAAAGTGACAGTAGAAGAGAAGAAGAGGATTGAAGAATGTCTGAATAAAATGGTGCAGAACAAGTCTGATGAATGCTCTAGACTTGAGCAAGAGATAGTAAACTTAAGAGTGGAACTAGAGAAGGATAAACTCTATGAGAATAATTTCAGATCTAGCTCCAGTAAACTTGAAGAACTACTTATAGGGCAGAAACCATGTAAAGACAAAGGTGGCTTGGGAATTGATACCGGTGAAAGTTCTAAAGATGTGATGAAGAATCAAGGCAAGAGGAAGCAAAGAAGGAATTTTTTAAGAAGACCGCCTATGAGATAGCCTAATACACAGAGGTACCCCTCTTTTGATGGTGTTTTTTTTTCTTGTAATAAATATGGTCATAAAGCAACTAAATGCAGAAATAGGATAAACCAGTTTTTTGGTTCCCTTTTCTAAAAATGTTTTGAATGTGGGAAGTTTGGACATAAGGCTATAGAATGTAGATCTCAAGTAAGGATGATTAGTTAGGTAATGAGGAACATGTTTAATGAAAGAAAAATGAATCAATTTTTTAATGGATACTACTATATGTTGTGCAGTTTTTGCACACATGCCCCACTTGGGGTGGGGACCCTCTTTTTTCAGTGTCTTTGACCTTTGATTTTATTGGATTTATCATTTTGGGGTCTTGACATGTTGGTCTTGCTTGCTTGGACCCTTCCTTGAGGTTGGAATTGATTTAAATTGAGTTTTGGGCCAAGTCTAGATTTTCACCTGGATCCGGGATTTTCCGTCTCTGTCGGATTTTCCCGGGCTCTGGTTCCTTGTCTGTTTCCGGCAGGATTCTCTGATTCCGGGTTTCTGCCTGACTTCAGGATTTTCCGGTCCTGTCGGATTTTCCCGGATTCTGTCCAAATCCCAGTCTTCCTCCTTTCCCAGGGTTTCTGCATTTCCGCGGAATCCGTGTTTCCGCGCATTTTGGAATTTTCCGAAATTCCATGTTGGGCTCAGGTTTCCGGACTTGTCAGAAACGTCTCATCGTGCATTAATGGTGGAGGTACCTTTGCTCAAGCAGGTATAAGGTCGAATTTAGGGCATTTTTTAGTTTCATTCTGACTTCGTTGCTTCCTTAATTTGCTCTGGCGATTTAGAATTTCCATTTGGAGCCTTGAGAACTGATCTTGGTTTGTTTGCATGGGGATTTCTTGAGTTCTTGTGCTGGTATTTCATTGCTTGGACGTGTTTACCGCGTGGTCGACTTTCTGATCCCAGATTCTATTTGCTTTGATCCATGGTATGTATTCATTGCCCTTCCGTTTGCTTGCATGATGATTGGGGGTTTCTTGCCTTGGGTATCGCGGGAATTGGGTCGGCCTTTGATGTGATTTTGATTTTGTATTTATAGAGTCAGAATCCGTCCCGTTTTATTTTGAAACCTCATTTTCCTTGCCTTGAGAACTCCATTCATCCATGAGATGACGTATTTATCCTTTGGACGGGATTCTGGGTCGGAGTGCTTAATTGCTTCAGGCACGAAATGTGTTTTATGCGAATTAGGGTTTCCTTTGGTGATTCAGCCCAGAACGAGGGTTTTTATTGTGCTTAAGTGGCTTTTGCCCCGTATCATGTTGGCCTCCCGTCTTATTCAAATTAGAAGGCTTTAGGTAAATCCTTAACTGATATTTTAAAACCTTAAAGCTTGTTCTAGTTTTAATGGCGGGTGGTTTGATCCTTCGGATTGGGGCATCTTTATTTTCATGTGGGGATTCGCCCTTTGCGTGCTTTTGAGGGGTCTAAATCCTTTGTGTCCTGAGTCTTGTTGCTTGTCATCAGTTTTGTGATCATTCGAGATTGGGTAGGGATGATCCTGTGATCATTCGAGTTTTGGTTTGCATTCGTCATTTTTTCGGGTTTCCGAGGTCGTCGCGGAATTTCCTCGCTCCCGAATTTTCCCGGTTTGGGCTTATTCCGTAGGCTGGGGTTATTCCCGGTACATTTAAGCTGTCCGCGAAAATCCGTCCCATCCGAATTTTTTTGGATTTCCTGTCTGGCTCCGTTCTTTTGAGATTTCGATGATAGGATTAATGGAATGAGTGTCTAATGTTTATTTCTTGTTGCCAATAAATGCATTTGGTGATTATCCTTTTATTTTACATGCGCATTAATGATTTATTTGACTAATGATGCTTTGGTAGCAGGAATCCGTCTGGGTCAGATTTTTTTGAAATTCCGTCCCTACGGTATTTTCCTGGATTGCGTGATTTTCCCGGACTGTCTGATTTCTCCGGATCCCGATGGATTAGTAGTTAGCAATTGATTTTGATGGACTTATTTGATTTGTGCTAACCCTTTGAACTGGAATATGAGTAATGATTGGATTCTAATGACAATTTTTGGATGTGTAGGCTGAATCAAGTAAAGCTGTTGCTGGGAGGTCCAAAGCCGGTGCAGGGGTAGCCTCAATCTCCGAGACAGAACGTTTGAGATTAGATATGAAGAGCCAGCTCCCAAAGAGCAAGGTGTCCTCTGTGTGGGCTGAGGTATCTGACACGAATGTTGGTGCCTGGCGCTATGAGGAATTCAAATAAAGAATGGCTGAGAAGGATCAGTCAGCTTTGAGACTGGGAATGATGAACTCCGGATTAGTGCATGTGGCCGGGTTTCCTCCAGCGGTTCAATGTTATGAGTTGATTTTGGAATGTGCCAGGCAGTACAATTTCGATACCCAGATGGTGATCAGCACTGAGGGACGAGTCTTGGCCAACTTCAGTCCGGCTTCCATTGCAAGAACCTTCAGCATGTCAGATCTTCCTTTGGTCTGTGCATTGAACATTGACACTGCTAAGACCTATTACGAGAATGAGCCAGTTAAAGCTCAGCAGCTCATCAACTCATGGTTGGAGAAGCCAAAATATCACCACTCCAAGTTGCCCAAACAGCTGCATAGGGTAAAATTTGGGTCGGACGTGTATGATGCCATCACACTGTTGAGCAGGGTGGCAGGACTGAGAACTGCAGGGGTATTGGAGAATTGGATGGTCCATGTGATCACCAAGATGAGCCAGGGGACAAACTATCACTGGGCAGGACTCATTAGTGCAGAGATTGACAAACAACTGAGAAATGTCCTGGAGGCGAAGAAGTTCAGTATGTCTTCTTACATCATGTATGTGCTGGCCATCTCCTACCCATACAAGGGTTTGACTCCGAGGGGAACCATTGGACAAGACATCATCTATGAAGTTTATCCGGAGCTGCATCTGGGACATCAGGATTATAGGAGGGCAAATGATGCATTCACTATGCACATTACCAGGACACTTCAAAATGCAGAACATATCAGATTATCCAATGGAGCTAGGGGCTTGATCAAGAACTACGGAGCGTGGTTTATCCAGTTCCCTACATTCACTTACCTCCGGGTTGATGGATGCCCAGTTGCCCCTTACAAGTTGCCCAAATATCCCACTGACCATATTGTGCTGCTAGAAGTTGTAAGGCAGATTTGTGAGTTTCATGCAGTTGTGAAGAGGGAGAAGCACAAGACAGGATTTGGAGGAGACTTCCCTCTTGGGATTGGTGTGGGGGAAATGTGCCCATCTATTCAATCAGCTCACACTGCAGGTGAGGAGTTAGCAGCTTATAGATTCTCTTTCCATTCGAAGAGAATGAACTTCGACATTACAGGGGAGGCATAGAAGACGGCTACCCGGGAATATAGGCATAAGGAGGACCTAGAAGACTATTGGGTCAATAACAAGGATGACCTTGATGCAAGGAAGAGGAGATATTCCCAGCTGTCAGTTGAGGCCATTAGACAATACAATGTTAAGCTGATTCTGGATCAGCTTGATGATGATGGAAAGTTGGTTCAGGACCATGTCTACGAGCCAATAAAGGACAGGTCAGTTGCGGACATAGATTGGAATGAGCCTGAGGTGACAGAATTGGAGGACCTGATGGCTCCTGTGTTGAGATTCACCTTCTCTTGGGTCAAGCATAAAGTCTGGGAGTTGGAGAACGCTAAAGTAGCTTGCACCTTTGACTTGATGGGGAATCTCAACCCCATGTCAACTTCTGAGGAGTCTGGAGAAGAAGACCCCAAAGGGAAATCAGCAAAGACCTCGCCATTCAAGATTAAAGTCAGAGGTCCTAAGGGGGCTGAGCCTGCAACGAAGAGGAAACCAATTGGAAAACGTAGGTGGAAGACCCTGACAATCAGCAAGTCCTCGGATGAGGAAGAAATAGAGAAGGCTGAGGAGAAGGATGCTCCTCCACTGCCCAAGAAGGCAAGAACTACAAGGACAGCAAAGAAGAAGGACCAGACCACTTCGGAGGATGAACCTCCAATTGTGGATGTGGAGAGCTCTGGAGGGGAGAAGACTAAGGTATACACTAGAAAATCAAGAACTCCTTCTCCCAAGGATGTGGCACAGCAGAAGGACTCTCCTCTAGCACAACCAGTTGGTGAGAAAGACAAGCCTGTTTCTCCTCCACCAAGTGCACCAGAACTGGAGAATCTGGATGAGCAGGGAATTAGCAGGGAGGCTGAGCAATTCAAAGAAGGAACACTATACAGTGAAGCGACTGAGCTTGAGGTAGAAACAGAGGAAAGGCACACTTCTCCGCTGGTACAGTACGAGGATTCTTCGGAGGGTGATAAGGGTCGCGGATCACCTGGGCTGGAGGAAAACACACCTGCTAGGACTCCATCGCCAGTGCTTCTGGAGTTGGGATTTGGAGAGGCTGACCAGGGTGAGCAGAGTCCGGAGAAAGAAGATGACAAAGCAACAACTGAGGAGGAGGTCAAGGTGACAACCGAGGAAGAAGTGAAAGTGACAGGGGATCCGGGAAAAATGAGAACAGAAGGAATCCGGACAGACCCTGTAGCTCCGGACTGGCTGGAGAAGGAGATTGCCCAGAAGACACAGGTAATTGTGGAGGATACTCCATTAGATTGGGATGAAATGATGTCCCAAATCGGCAAGGGAAGGAAAAAGAAAGCTGCTAAGGTAATTTCCTGGGTGGAAAGGGATAAAGCACACAACAGGGTAGTTCACATCGCCACCCCTGCAGCAGAGAAGACAAGAGATGATATAACAGGCCAGGACTACAATGTCCAAACTATTAACCTTGGGCCAACCTCCCTAGAGCAAGATATTGAGGAGTTTGAGGGGTCGAGTGCTACAATTGTTGACTGGCTGAAGAAAGAGACCCAATCCAAACGAGAATTGAAGAGAGAAAATGAAAGATTGAAGAAGTGTCTAGAAGAGGTAATGAAACCTCTACAGTCTCTCCATCCATCCTCTTCTCAGACTCCGGGTTTTCTGCCTAAGGAGACAATCTCCGGAATTGAAAGGATGAAGGCTTCCACCCAGGCTACCACTGATTGGTTGATGGATGTCCAGGCAAGAGGGGATGATGCTATCAAAGGGATTTTGTCTGTAGGCAAGGATGCAGTCCGGGCAAAGGAACTGCTGGAGCATATTTTGTCTCAAGATAAGAATGACATAGACCTCCTGCTGCAGAAATCAAGGACTATCCTGGGACATGGAAAGGAGCATTTAGCTAAGGATGGAATCCTTCCTTCCTCCAGGATGGATGAACCGTGGGAGTGGTTTGAGGCATTGCTGGTTAGACAAGGGGGTCTAAAGAAGATACAGAAACGCAGGAAATCCATTGATGGAGATCTTACAGCAGTTTATGACGGATGCATTGCCTTCTTCGAGGTGATGACGGGGAAGAAGAAAATAGCTCCCAAATATTTGAGCTTGGATCAACTGAAGGAATGGTGGCATGAGGTTTATGCCCCGGAATCTGGTGGAACTGTCACCTCCCATTTGCTTGATGATGCAGCTACATACTTGGCGGTGATAGACAGGTACATGGCCAACAGGGAGGACTGGAATAAGATTGTCGAACGGTCCAAGGAGGGGATAGATTCTATTAAATGCCGACTCAGGGTCTTACCATTGCCACCTATTGCTGAGTTGGATAGAATATTCTCGAGTGTCCAAGGGACGTCAGTGCAGGAGAAAGGCAAAGGGAGTGGCAGTTAATGCTCAAGTTTGAGATTTGTGCTTCCCTATTATCACAGGGCATGCATTGGACCGGACTTCCTTGGGGACTGTGCCTTGGCCGACTTGGATGATGGCATTAAATGTGTGCCTTAGTTTGTTTTCCTGGGCCGACCTGTTTTGGCGGTTTTGTTTATTTTGTAAAATGTTTGGCTAGGCCGACATGTTTTGGGGGGGAATTTGATATAAATAGGCATTCTTGCCTCATTGTAAGGGTTAGACATTGGTTATAGACATAGCAAGACAGTAATAGAGCAAGAGCTATAGTTAGAGGATTTGAAGTTTCTTGAAGCAAACACTATATTCAGAACAGTTGAATTGTTGCAGCATTTTCTAGTGATTAATACAATTGAAGACATTGTGGTTATTCCTGGTGAAATCATTTGTGTTATCTCGTCTTGCATGGTTCCTTTGTTCTATCTTTTAAATTGCTTGAAGATTTAGGGTTCTGAATTCAGAAATAAATTAGCTTCAGTTGGATAAATGATGTTTGTGATTTCATATTTGGAATGTTTGTAGCTATCTCTGGTCTATACTCCCAGTAACTATCTGATTGTAGTAGGCTGGTAAAGTCAACCTGGACCGTATATTCAAATGTGCTTGAGTTTGGTTGTAGATGCAAGTCTATGATTTGAAAATATGTATTCCTCAGAAGATTGCACTGTTCTTGTAAGATTGCTTTGTGGGTCGAATAAGAATTGGTTATCTGAGATAGGTCCATTCCACATATATGTCATTTACATTGCTTGTCCTTGCAATAGTTTAGATTTTATTACTTCCTTGCATCCCTATCTTTTGCTGTTTCTTTATTATTCAGTTAGATTTAGGATTCAAGATCATCATATTGTCAGATCCGATAAATTGAAAGGATACAGTTTGCTTGTAGTAAGGTCTGATTGTGATTACCAGCATTTCACATTTTATCTGAGTTGTTTTATGCATTGTTATGACCTAACACCTGAGAGACCTTGGGATGATTTTCAGCAATTCATTGTTGAAGATTATCTTTCAAGAGAGATAGAATATCATTTTCTGTCTAAGTTGTTGCTGTGCAGAAAACACCATCAACACTATACTTGCAATAAATTTTGACACAAGGAAAATCAGTGTAGAGTGAGGAATAGTGGAAGACGGTTTAATCAAAAAAGTGTGTGGTTTGTTATAACTACAACAAACCTGGACATGTATCTAAATTTGGTAAGAATAAGAAAGGAAAGAAGTTTTCTCTAGAAGAGAAGAGTGAACTAGTAAAGAAGATTGAAAAATGAAGAGATGAAGCAAGAGATGGATAAGATATGGAAGAAGAAAGAAGAGGAAAAACCTGAGACTCTTGATGTGTTTGTACCCTCAACTAGTATAGATGAATTTTTTAGAATCTAGACCTAGCATGGTCTTAGGGGGAATATTATCAGAAGATTATAAAAACCCCTACAAGAATGGCATGTCAAAGGCTAGCACATGGTTAGAATGAGAAGAATGATTATTTAGTGGTTTTGGAAAAAGAACTGGAGGAAAATATGTCAGTATGAGGATTTGCGGACCAAATAAGGGCTTTCTGTGATATAAAGACTATTATTTTAACAACTTTTTGGTGTCTACCACATTTAATGTGTTTTAGGGTAAGCTTGATGGTGTATAAGATGAAGTTTACAAGTTTTTCTTGGTTAAATTGTGTTTTTTTAAGAGCTTGAATATAAGCCTAGAATTATTTTGGAGCAAGCTTGAATCATTTTTGAAAGGAATTCGAAGAGATTATATCAAGTAATCTAGAAACCTTTTCCTTGATTGCATAAGGATAGAAGAAAATCAAAGAAGTTTCATTGAATTTCAAGAAAGCATAGCAATGGACAGTGGATTGTATGGTGTTACCCCTCTGAAGTTGAAATGTATCGAATTAGAAGAATACAATCATAGGAAAATGAAAGGAATTGAACTAGGGTTGACTGAAGTTGAATTACAGAACAAAAAACCCCTAAGGATGGATTTATGGCATGAATTCCCATGGATTATAGATAAAGAGGCTATCATGTTCTTGTTGAATCATTTCAAGGATGGAAGCATTATTTTGGACAAGCCCTATTTGATCTCAAAGGAAGCAATCGAAGTGATCACTAGATTATGCAGCATTGGAGAGCTCCCTGGAAGGAAAACTATGAAATATAAAGATGTGGAGGAGCTGACTGGCATCAGTAGAGATCTTAGAGCACTATTGATTGATACACTTGATGATTTGTTCATTAGGTATGTTGTGTATGGTATTTCATACAAAATTTATTTCAAAAACTATGAAAGTTCAAATTTGGCGATTGTCGTACATATTGCTCACACGATGGTTAAGGAGAATAGACAGTTTAATCTATGTAGCTTGTTACTTGAGAATTTGCTTCAAAATGTTTGAATGTCATTGGCTAAGAATTATCCCTTTCGTTTCAGATCCTTGTTGGTGTGTCTAGTGTTTTACTTTCAGAATTCTCTACTAGGAAAAGATAATATGATGTGGGAATCTATTGTCCCTATTGGGAAGCAAATTTATAGATATTTAGAGTCTTTGGGAGATAATATAAACATGAGAAAATCATATTTCTCATCTTTGAAAGCAAGACCTTGCTTTGGTATATCTACACCAAGTCGATTTGAAGTGGGCTCTTCCTCTAGAAAAAGAGAAATGGAGGTTGTTATCAGTGATTCCCCTCCAAAATTGAAAAGGAGAAAAGAGATAATTGAAGACATCATTGACATTTCAGATGAGAAGGAGAAAGAATCTCTTACTGGAATTGAATTCCCTCATCCTAAAGACATCCAGTCTATGATAGTTGAAGGAAAAATGAAGAAAATTGGTGAACTATGGAATGCTACCTCTCTTATTAACAAACTAAAAATTGATAATGCTCTGGTAGATTATCTACTTTGGAAAGGTATTGAAGTATCTGTTGTTTCTGATTTCTTTCCAGAAAATCTGATTGAGATTGTTGAAGAAAGGATGTTTCTTGAAGGTATGGAAGGATGTAAGATGGGAATATTGATTGAAAGGAGATGTGAAAAGGCTAAGCAGGGACTATCTGGATTGATTGTGGAAACAAAGAAGTGTATTAAAGAAATTTTAGGTTTTTACAAGTATTGTCTTCGGTAGCCTGCAACTGTAGATAATTTCAGAAGCAGAATTGAAGCAATTGAAGCTAAAGTAAACAACATTGGAAAGAATTTTGATATATTTGAAGATAAAGAAGGGAAGCAAAGAATAAGAGTTGGTGAACTATAGGTTGAACTAATCATTACACAAAGATAGAGAGATGATGTGACAAAGACCTTTTGGCTTCTTAAAGAAATTATTGAAGTCCGGTTAGAGCATCTTTCCAAAATTCTCATTGATGCAGAAGATGTTGAGAATCAATGTTTCGTTACAACTTGGTCACCCTCTTTTACTCTGTTGGGATTATTGGAAAGTACATGCACAAGATTGGATTTTTTTGTATTCAACTGGAAGAAGTTGTATCCAGTTCTCAAGGAAAGCTATAAGAAGGTATTCCAGGTGAAGAATGTCATCTTCACTTAATTTTTGTTTGCTTAAAATCCCTAGATTGTTGGAAGTTTTTGGAAATATTTTGAAATTTTGATGTCACCATGTTTACACTCATTTTTGGCACCCTTTTCCATTGATGTCAAAGGGAGAGAGTGTTGAAGATAGTGGAGAAAGTTAAAAGTTTTTAAGGAAAAAAGGAGAATTTTGTTTACATGTTGTCATTAATGACAAAGGGGGAGATTGTTGGAAGAATGGGTAGGTTATCTATCTATTTTCATTTATGTCACCATGTTGGTAGATGTTGGTAGCCTAGTCTGGTACTCTAAAACTGGTGCGTATAACTTATCTTCTCCGGTGGTTCATCTGATATTTTTGGTGCCTCTCCAATATTCTAGATTGCATTTCTCTGCAAATGACAACTTCTTTTTGCAGTTTTTGGAAATTACTTATTGATGTTAAAGGCATGCATGATTAGGTTATTTCATGTTCAGGTGCTCGTACAATGAAGTGACATTATTTTTTTGATTGTGTTGAAGACTATACCTGGCTGACTTGTTAAGTTAATTTTGATATGATATGTAAACTTATATGCAATCTATCTAATGGAGCTTTTGATATTCTACTAAATTTCCTCATTTCCCCATGGATTTAGTCTCCATTTCTAAACCCTTGTCCCCATGAATGAGTAGGGTTTTATTTGCAAAGGTATGCAAATGTTATATTTGTAAGTTGACCTATTCTGTTGGTCACAGATCTCTTAAGTCATCTCTTGACCCACATTGCATGTCAGTTTATCGGCCTCGTAGGCTCGAAGCACCAGTCATCAATTATTCCATCAACTTTAGCTTATTCCCTAAGTCAGGTTTTAATCTTTCCCCAATGACTTAAGCTTAAGTCACTCACCTTCATAGGTCATATTGTCATCAGCTTAACCAAGTCCTTTCCATTAAATGCTAACATTTTTTGGAGTGAAGGTTTTAAGATTTGAGGATCTGAGATGAGATCTAGGCCATACCTCACCAGCCCGCAGATGTTAAGTGTCGGCAGGTTAAAAGCAGCGAGGCTAGTGAAAGGTGAACATGTGTCCCTGTACAATCATTGAATCTACTCCCCACTACTATTCCCATGGTTCAACACCTTCAACAAATGGCCGAGATTAAATTTGGGGAATGATCTTCCCCATTCCCCGCTAGCTCACTGGGCAAAAGTGAGTTAGTTAAAACTAGCGAGATCAGCGAAATCTCAACACCTGTCTCGGTCTATTCAGTTCATGAGGAAGGTGGAGCCTGCACACTAAGAAGATATCATTTGAGATGGATGAACACTATTGGTCATGGACACTTCAATGAAGCATCGCTGGAAGTTGAAGGTGGTCAAACTAAGACGGGCCACTTGATGTGCCATCTTAGCAAAGCATCGACGACTTGTATTTAAAATTGAGAAAAGGTATGTGGTAGTCATTTTCATTATGCAACCAGCTTGCATTAATGGCCAACCTTCTGTAGATGTGACCAAATTTATCTTCATTTATGTGGAGATTTGATAACTAGTAATCATAAGATGCAATCTATATATTTTCATGCACTTGGGAATTAAGCAATGATAGTACACATGCCAAAGAATTGCTTTGACTATGTGTGTGTCTCCATTAAAAATTGGTGATCGATATTATCACTTTGTTCAATAAATAGAGGGGATATGTTGCTATTTTCACTATAGCAATTAAACTGCTAGGTCCTCAAATTATTCCCACAAACAGAGATTGAGTGTATGTATTCTCTGGTAAAAAGTTGAGCAAGCCAGCAGCTTCCATCGATCCAACTAAGAGGACCACCTGATTGCACTCACAAAGGCAAGGTTCGAGTGTTCCTGGATGTTATTCGATAGTAAGAATGGACGCCTCTATTGGTGGATCCCGAATTGCGCCCACCAGGTGCAACCAGAGGTTGCAATTTCAAAGTGTGGCTATGGAGAAAGCTGATGACAAAGGCAAGAATCTAGTGTGATCCATTGATGGAGCGGAAATTAAGATAAGGTATGGGTGTGGTTCCTTCTGATGCTAGAATTCACCCATTAATCTCACAAACAGCTCATTGGATAGTGAGACAGAGACCGACTCCAACTACCTCTGGTACTTCGTAACCTTGGGTCAAAATCTGGCCCCTGGTGAGGAGGTATTATCCATCCTGCCTCTCACTACCATGACTCCAATTGGTAGAGATGTTGTGATAAAGGATAACAAGGTTGAGGAAGGGGTTGAGGTTTCATCCCAAACCCTTGCCACTACTTGGAGCGGCCATGTGTACTAGGGCCAGTGTGCAAATGATAAAAGGCCTTCCGGCCTATGAAAGGTGATGAAATTTTTGGTGTTGACAATGATTGTTGTGGTGGTGGCTTTGTTTTTGCATGCATGGCACATTTTGGTATTGGAAGTTGACTATGTGCCCTCGTGGTGATGTAGATGCCTAGTTCATTGTGGTGTGGATGGAAAAAAAAGGGATTTTGGTGGCACTTTACATTTCCCCTTTCTGATGGTTACATTTTTTCTTTTCCCCATTTGTACCATGTTCTCACGAATTCAACACATGGAGAATTTTGAAATGCAAAGCAAATGTAAGATGAAATGAAATTTTGTGATGAAATTGCATTTGAGCCTGAATCTTGTGACTCCCTTATTCTATAAAAGGGAATTCAAGGCTCACTTGCAGGGGGATGAGAATTATAGTTAGGTTTTGAGTTGGGTGTACATGGGTAGAACGATAGGAATAGAATTGATAGTCGATTTTGAGCTAGTGGAAGAACTTATGTAATTATCTTAAACTGTTCTATAGATATGACTTATAAATATAAGTAAATGTATAATTCTGACATATTTTCTCTCCTTCTATGAGTTTATGTGAATTTTGAATGAAATGTTAATGATATTTTCATTCTTCTTTGAACATCTATCCAAATGTATGTCTTTGTTTCTACTTTGATTCAAGCAATCAATTAAATGCTTAAATGGATTCTTAGATTTAAAATTATTTGCAAAGGATTTGATAAGTAGTTGTGTATCAGAAAGAGTGAGCTCCATGATGCAAATTTATCGTGAGGGTAGTCCATTCCATTAAATTCTAAGGTCATTTATGTGTTACTGGTTTTTGTGTATGACTCCATTGCCCAATATGACAAGGCACTGATCTATTCCTTAATGATTCACCTAAAGGATTAACCAAATAGTTGTCAAATGACCGACCTAAAGTTAGGATTTAAATTCATTTAAAATTAATTAATCTCAACACATGTATATGTCAATTATCATGAAGGATTTCTTTGTTTTGATGAACATGGGTAAGTGATTTACTTAAAGATTAGCCAATCTTGTGGTAATTGTTGCATAATTATCCTTCACACAAACTGATCTATGAAAATAATGTGTTCTATAAAGCATAATCTTAAATGAACACAATAGGAACACCCTCCTTGGCCCCACAAAGCCTAAAGTGCAGAAGATCTCAGTCATTGACTAGACCATGTTAGTTGGCTAGTCATTTTAGGAGTCTTGAACATAGGAATTGGCTATCCCTTAGAGATTCCTTAGGTCCACTAGAAAAAGAACTAACAGAAAGGTGACTCTACTAGGGATGCACTCAGAAGTCCGGTTGCAAATCGCCTTGTCATAGAGTCATTTAGATCTTGAAGAATCAAGCCTTAAGAGTCATTACATAGAGTCATATTATTTTCCATTTTGAATTTAGTATGTCTGGGCACCTTTGTTTAGATAGTTGAGAAGTTCTTGAAGCTAGATAAGATTTTTTTTGTAGCAAAGATCAAAGGATTTGAGTGTGACTCTGTTGTTGGAGAAGACCCAGAACTAGATTTAATCTTGAAATAACTTCATGCTTTTTAAGTTTATTCCTTTGTGAAAAGAGGTGTCAACTCTGTCCAAAGAACCAATTGAATTGTGAAGAATATTTCTAGATTTGTAGAATTTGGAGTCAAGAAGAAATGATCACAACTGCTACAAGTTTCCAGGTATTCTCATAAATCTAGAAAAGGTATTACTCTGTTTGAAAGAATTTTATGAGAAAGGGTCAAGACTTCAAATCTTAGATGGTTCCCTATTAGATGAATATGCATTAAGATAGGGAATAATAGTAGTTCTTTTCATACTTCTTATTTGAGAAGTATGCTATTCTTTCTAATACTACCTTTTAGAGAATTACCCTATAAAGAATCAAGCACAAGTATGTAGGGTGAAGAAGTGATATCATGCCCTCAAAGGGATTTTATTATTGAATGGTATATGTCATTGGGTTTTAGTGGAATTAGAGGTTTCTCCAATCTGATTCCTCAAAAGGTTAGGAAGTATTTGCCTAGATTCATAGGGAAAAGTTTGGAATCAGCCTCTAAACATTTGCAAACATTCATGGATGTTATGGGGGATTATTAGGTGAATCATGAAAATGTTTTCATGAAGCTCTTTGTTCAATCCTTGAAGGATGATGCTAGGGATTGGTATTCATATTTTCTAGTAGGTTCCATAGCTTCATGGAATCATTTCTTAACCAATTTTTTTAACCAATTTAGTGAAAGGGTGAATCCAAGTGTGGTAAGGAAGAATTTTATGGAAATCCATATAAGTGAAGGGGAGTTAGTTCCTATTTTCAATCTTTAATTTGCCAAGGAAATTAGATAAATTCGAGAAGAAATAAGGCCAAGTGATACAGAATATTCAATTGTATATCTAGGAGCATTTGAAAATAAGATGAGTTTCTTATTAAGAGACAAGGAGCCCACAACCCTATAGCAGGCATACCAAAATTTTTTTGACATTGAGAACAATTTTAGATACTCAATGATGAGAGGGTCTACAATTGTTGAAATTAATTCTAGCAATGTTCAAAATTCTAAACCAAGTAGATCAGAAGGTAAAAGGGTTTGTCAAGGAGGAGATCTCATAGATGTCATATCCACTTTACTCCCAAGAAATGAAGAACATGAGAAAGCATCAACTTCACATCAACCAAGGATGGGAAGGTCTGATATAACCTTGTCTATCAAGAAGCTACATGAGATAAGGAGACATGCAAATGAGTCTCCATATGATTTATTTTCAAGATTCTTGGATATTTTAATGGAGATACCCAAGATCTTCAGACCTAGTGACCTGGCATGCATCAATTTTTTTTGTGAAGCATACATATCAGGATCAAGCCAATGGTCTAAGGATCAGAAACCTCACAGTCTAGGTGAAGTAGTAGATTGGATATATATTTTAGAAAACATGGAACAAGGTATATTCCCTTGTCTATTTTTCAAAGTATGGGAAATAATTTCCATGTTGAAGGAGATTAGAGGCTAAGGTTGTCAGATCAAAGAGAAGCATTAGATTTAGAGTAATTGACTATTGAGTGTTGCCATTTCACTAGCAACCTAGAAGCAGATGCATGTAGTAATGATGAGGATGTAGAGACAAAACATGAAACTAAGGAGGTGGTGCCTAATTACCTTCCTTGGGATGTCATAAGCTATGAGAAAACATTAGAATAGAAAGGTGAAACCTCACAAGTTGATTCAGTTAGCAGCTATCATGCATCAGTCAATGAAGGGAATACATTTTTTCTCAATAATATGGTACAAATGAGGAACCAAAATGAGGAAATCAAAGTCAGGCAGTCCACAATTGAGTATGACTCCTCATATGAAGTGGAGATGGAATCCCTTGCTTCTATTAGGGGATATGTTAATAGCCTTGAAGGTATAGGTTTCCTAGGAAGTGAACAGTTCTCATGTGAAGAATTTTCTGAATGTGGGTCAATTGTTGTAGGCATGAATGATGAAGAGAATAATGAGATTGCATCTCTCTATTCCTCAAGTGACTATACTGATTTTGAGTACACTAATAATCAGAGTTGTTGAATTCCTAATTTTAAAGATGATGAGATAAATCCAATTAATGTATGGAAAAATCTTTTATTTGATGAAGATTCCTTGGATAATGAGGTTATGAATGATAATCCCCATTGGTGTAGGAGTAATCCTCTTTTTGAGGAAACCTCTAATGAGTTTCTAACAAGTACTACCAATGGATATGCAATGGATGGTCCGTATAAACACCAAAGTGATGTTGATGAAGGTCATTTTGTCAATGAAGATGTTACTTTTGACTTACAAAATTCCCAACTACATGGGGGATGTGGAGATGTAAACATTAATAAAGATATCTATCAGTATGTGACTAAAAAAATACTACTTGACAAGTGTACCTCATATTTCCTAGAACCTAAATGTAACAATAACTTGCAGGGTGTAAAAACTCATGAACATTGTGCCAGCGTTGGACATAGTGTGGATATCCAAGAGGATGTACATGATTGCATTGATTTTCCTATGGTGAAGGGTAGTGTACTTGAAAAGACAACTGAAATGTCAATTACTCATGTTCCACTAGATGATTGCATAGATATTCCAACAACATTGTCTCATGTTGACACTAGTAAAATTTGGCAAATAAATGACTATGATTAAAACTTTTAGTCACGTGACTAAAATTTTTAGTTATGTGACTAACACTAGTAGAATTTAGAAAATATATGACTACATGACTAAAAATTTTAGTCACAACAACTAAAGATGACTAAATAAATGACTAATTTGATTGTGGGGTAAAAATCACAACTAAATAATTAGTCACACAAATAAAAATTAGACAATATGATATTAAAATGGATAATTAAAAAATATATTTTGAATTAAGGGAGTGGGTTGTATTATAATATAATATGATATTATATAATATAATATATAATATATTATAATATATATATATTATATAATATTATATTATTATTATAATATTATATATTAATATTATAATATTATATCATATATATTATTATTATTATATATATTATATAATATTATATTATATTATATAATCTTAATAATCTAATATTTTATTATATTATTATATATTATTATATAATATTATATAATAATATAATATAATATTAGATTATTAAGATTATATAATAATATATAATATTATATAATATATAAAATCATATTAATATCATAATATTATATTATTATATATTTAATATTATATAATAATATACTATTATAATATATTTAATAATATTTATTATGCAAAATCGGAGATTATGTATTATAGTTTATTTATTTTGAATTCTATTTTGAAATCCAAAAAGCACAAATAAAGTGGCAAAATCTTAATAGTAATTTTCATTTTAATAAACATAATTTAAAACCCTAAAATAAACGTGGGCTCACCAAATCGGAGAAATGAAAGGTCAATACTAGCGACGAAGAGTTTGGAGGAGCTAAAACCAACAACGATAGAGGTGCTCTCTCTCCTTCTCTTAACAGTCTCAGTCAGATGCAGCTCGACTCTACTCATTGCTGGTAATGGACGACAACAAGACCAAATTTTGAATTCCTATGGCTCAGGTGAAAAGTTTGGTAATTTCATTTTAATAAAGCATGCTCTAAAACCCTCGTCAAAACCTTATTTTTAGGCTGCAACTCATCAAATTGGATGTCGTAATGTAAAGGATGTCGTAATGTTAACAGATGTCGTAATGTTAACGGATGTCATAATGTTAAAACCTTCATGTGCTCATTATTATGATCTTTGACTATATTTTCATTTTAATAAAGATACTCTAAAACCCTCGTTGAATTTTATTTTTAGGTTATAGCTCACCACACTGGGGAAGTGAAAACCCCTGAATAGGGAGAGGAAGAAAAGGGTCTCATTTACTTATCACCAAGTGTCATTCCAGTTGTATTTAGTTCATATTGTTGTTGTTTGACAATGCTAATAATTTGTAGCACCACACAACCCATACTCACCTTGTGTTCTTTTGGTTTCTTTTTTGTATCTATGCAAAGTGAATTCTTTGTTGCACAATCTAGGTGTGAAGGAAAATGACATACTTGTTCAATGCCATCTCCATGAAAAGTAGAAATAGACCCTATTTTCACCCAAATATGATTTTGGCCCAAATGAGAGGCCATAATTAATGGCATCACTAATACATAAAAAGAGGTTTTAAGACATTAATTTAAGACAAAATATTAATTTTGTCTTAAATATATTTTTAATTTTCTAATTGTCTTAAATTAAGACAATAAAAAATAAACTTTTTGTAAAATAAAATTTTCATTTCCCTCTCATTCATTTCCCCTCCCTCATTGGGCATGCATTTTTCTTTTCCCAACTGCAAAATGGCATTTTCTAGGGCATAGAATTAGCAGGAATTAGCAAGAATTTACAGATTTTTTATGCAACCGACAGATATTTTTGAGGATTTTTGCGTTACGGTGTGAAAATATTATTTTCACTTCATGGTGAAGATCCTGAGTGCCTTTCTCTAAGGCTCCAGGTTGAAAAATTTCAGGTGCTCTTTTTTTTCCAGCAAACCCTCATTCCTGCACTATTGTTCTTTATGGTTATTCTTTTTTGCCTTTCACTTCAAATCATGTAAATTTTACATTGTCACAGTGAAGCCGAAAACCCTAAGAATTTTAACTATCTGTTGTTAAAATTTTCTCACACCAATTAGGAAAATTGGATTAGTTACAGAGGAGGGAAAAATTAATATAAACATAGATTTACTATCAAAAACACTCTCTTATTGAAGATCTCATTCCTTTGTCAGGGATCCCACCAAAAATTTCATTATATTTATGAAATCTTTCAATCTTGTCTTTGGGCAGAATTTTTTCAAATTAATGTTCTTAGCTCAATTATAATTTATTTGAATTTTGTGACAATCAGTGGATTGAATTGATTTTATTTACAGATTGATGAAAATGTAATGAGGGAAATTATTAATCACAGATCACTACGTCATCCAAACATAGTTCACTTCAAGGAGGTCAACGACTTATCTCTTCTAGCAGTAGTGTAAGGTTGAGAAGTGAAGTATTAAAAGAACACCCACAATAGTCTCCCACACTGTTAATACAATCGGACTGTGAATCAGTTTTGTTATCATTGGATTTATAAATTTGGGAGAGTGTATAACCATTTGTCATTTATATGTTTGTTATTTCATAAATGGCATATCACACATGTTCTTTTCCCTACGTAGAGGTTGAGGGCTAATGCTCTTATCTATTTGAGTAAATAATAGAGTAGGGTGGTTGATGTTAGATTTTACACCAGATTATAACATCTTACCTCATGTCCATTGTATCTTTAAAAATAAATAAATAATATGTATATTCATGGCATTGGACTAATTTTTTTTCCCTTTCAAATCCATATTCATGCAGTCCATTTTGTGCATACCCTGCGATTATCATGCTCCATGAGACCATGTTTCCTTGAGGCAATCTAAAAAATAGTTCACATTCTTTGTATATGCATCCACATTAATCCCAAGCTCCCATTCTAGCGCTACACCTGAAAAAGGGCATTTGCTCGAATGTTCCATGGCCCTTTCAACATATCCATTTAGTGCATATCTTTTAATGGCATTCCATGAGATGACATTTCTTTGAAGGATTTTGTCTAAAATTTCACGTGCCTTGTCTTTGCATCCATTTTTTTTTTCCATACATATCTATCCAGACAGTTGCGCCTGCAACATTTGATAGAACATCTACATCATGCATGCTTTGATGGGTGTCCATATCCTATTTCAAGGCTTCCATTTTGGATTGGAGTTCTTGGAAGTTCAGTGATACCATGTGTGGATTTTATCTCCTTCCATGAGAATGTCTTATAATTTTAAAATGCTTGCTATTTTTTAGATATATTGATTAAGTTTATATAGCTAACATTTTTCTGTTCCTTTACTCATTATTGAAGACTTAATTAAAGAATCATTCTAAGTGGTTAGCAGTAAGGAATTTTATCCTTGAATGGCTTAAATGCTGGTAGATAGCATCTCCATTTATATCAGATATTAGGGGGAAATCAATCTAATTCCTGCATTGTTTTCTAAGAAATCTTGGGGTCCAATAGCTTGTTTCTAGCCTTCCATTTGTAGGCCTAGATAACACCCTTTGTATGAACAAGATTCATGCGATAGCTGGAGTCCCTGCCTAAAGAAATATTGGATGTTCATGTTTCATCTGAAATGCCATTACTTTAGTAGTCTATAGTTTTTATTTTTGGATGTTCTTCAGTATTGATTCCAGCGACTTTCATTTCTCTTCGCATTGCAAGGTACTCTTCAGGTTCATTAACTCCATCAAGATGATAACAGTTGGACTGATTCAAATAATGAAACGTGCTTAGATGTCCCAACTTATATTTTTTAATTTCCTAGAATCAAAAATGAAGAAAATTTGAGAAAATGGTTATGTTATTGTTAGCATTCTGGAATTTCAAATCAATCATAAATAGATTCAGAATACAACATAGAAAGTAGTAAATGTGCCTATTTTAATGGTCAATTGTAGTCACAATTACCAAAGCATGATGTTTCATACCTTTGGGGGTGCAGCACAGAGAAGATAGAAACAATATAGTTTCTCTCGGGATCTAAAATTTGGCAAACACGAGACCTTTCTAGTAGGTGTGTTCTCACAACTCCCGATATTCTTCCATTTTTGTCAAATTGTAGCTCAAAAATTTACAAAAAGGACTGCATGGAATATGCACCTTAGTTAGAAAAAGGTTTTAATGAGAAGAAATTATACCATTAATATTCAAAGAACTAAGCCAAATCCACATATTAACAACTCAAGCTCTAGAAACTCCTTATATAATTATATTCAATTTCCTTCCATCATGCATGCAATGGACAATCTTAAGAGAAGCATTGACTGGAATTGTTATTCCTAATATTTTTTGCATTTCCAAACGCTTCTACAATAGGATTTGACTACAAAGGAGGGAGAAAAAGGAAAATCAAATAATGATTACATAATAAAAACAAAGAAGACGTATAATATGATAAGATTGAGATCACAACATTTCTTAATTTTCGTAGCAACAACATAGTGATTCTTTGCACTCCATTCACAAGAAAAATGCTCATTATTTTACTTCTAGTACTTTTTGCTCCACTGATCTCCCCTTAGTTGTTGCTCGACTTCCCATGTAAGCAAGACAATGCATAAGCATTTTGGTGGATTAAATTTTACCTACCCCACTTTCTCCACGCACTAGAATTCCAAGGACAAAGATGCCTCCAAAAATCTCATGAAAATCATAGTAATTCTTCTACATTAATAAATAAAATCTTTTTGCAATATTCACAAAAGTAATGAAAATCTTGTGGGTTGTGTTGATTATTGCTTTTTAGCCACCACAATCTTCTCAGCTGCACTGAGGTAGTTGAGTCAATCCTAACATCTTAGAAACAAAAGAGACATCTACATGAGGCAATGCAACAAGTAAAAAATCCACCTTTTCCATCAATTCTATGGAACCAAATACCCTCCCACATCATTATACAATCAGTCTCTTTAAGCCCACTGCAACGGTGTCTTCTACAACATGGAGACCAACATAAAGGGACAAGGTAGCAAGCGAATCCATAGAGGAAGATTTCAAATAATATCATTGATTTTCTAAATTTTATCTTGAAAGTGGCACAATCTCCTCCTTATCTTAGCAACTATGGTTGTCTTTAGCTACTCTATAGTATAAAGGCATTGTGAATGCTATGTAATGCTATTACACACTCTTGGTATCTTGGGTTTTCCAATTTTATGTTTGATGGGATGCGTATTCATCCTCTAGCCTTGTAAAGTATGATTATGGCTTTTTGGAAAAGCTTCCATCTCTATTAACATTATTTATTTTCTATCAAACAAAATGTACTACTATCAAGGTCTAGTGTGTCAAAATTATTTTTAATTCCATTCCCTGTGGTCTTATAGAATTCGAATATAATATTTTTAATTGTCTTGGAAATATTAGTAAAAAGGATTTTATAATTCTTAAAGCTAATCTTAAACCAAAACAATTGTTTACTATGAAATAGATAATGAATTCTGTTGTGAAGAACATCTTTAAATTGAAACATATTTTAACTCTAAACTAGGTACTAGCCATTCTATTTGTGCTTAAAGTAAACTTTCATTAGTCATCATTCCCATAGCAGGCCTATAATAGCTTCCACTTGGTTTTGGACTAAAACTACCTTCTAGGAATTTCAAGGTGGAATCTCTTTGTAGAAGCACAAATGCTTCACCATGAAGTAACATACTATGGATTAATGTAGCACATTCCTTTTTCCTTACATGGACAATAGACACGGGTGAGAGAAATTACAAGCATGATATCAATGTTATGTATTTCTTAGAAGGAATTGTAATTTGACATTCAAATTCCAATGAGAAATGCAGAAATTGGAATCTAAATGGTACATATTCAAAAATTAGGTAAAGCTATACTTCTATAAAATAGGATGCATGGAATAGCTCTACAAGTTTAATCTATATTTTTCTCTATGCTTGCTTATAAAACTAGAAAGAAATAATTTATCTAATGAGCTAAGCACCTCATACATAGCATTTAACAACTAGGGAAATGTTGTCTGGCAGTTGATGATTTGGATAAATGCAATGAACAAGTGGGAAACTGGCTAGCATAAAATATGTCAAATGGCAATCACTCTGACATTTCCAAACAACCAAGCATTACAAAAATGGGTCTTGAACAACATATCTATTTTCCTTTTACAGAAATATATCCATTTGCAGCAACTATATGGGTGGGCCTAGATGGGTTCCATATGACTGTTAATTGGAAACATATTACATCATTTAAATATCGTGAGGTGAACATAAGTAGACAACTAAACCATCAGCTATACATGATATTTCACATGAATGAAATAGCATTAGACCTCTTGATTTTTCTTCTCTTTATTGATATGTTTGAATTCTGTCTTTGTATTTATTGTGCAGAGTCTTGAGCCATGGTTGATCAGTGATTAGCAATATCTATATATTTAGTCATTGCATTCCTTATCATCCATTTATAAATTGTTAAATTGAGCATTTAAATTTCTCATATTCAAATTGCAATTGTCTATCGTTTTTGTAAATAGAAAGGTTAATCGATCAAATGATCCAAAAGAGGCAATCATTTATAGTAGAGTTTATTCCAGGGTGAAAGGACATAAACGAAAAGAACTTGTCAAAAATGAAACCATAGAAGTGGTTACTACTAATCAACAAGAACATTTTGTTGTCTCTACCCCTTGTATAATTAGAATGTATCTAAGAAATTAAGCCTAAAATCCCAAAGAAGAACAAGGTAAACGTACAAGATTGGTCTTCATGCAGTCATAAATCCACGTATTCACTCTGCAAATATAACTTCTATCGTACTACGAGATCATAAAAAGGGTCCAGTCTATGTCAAATAGCATTAACCAAGTTAAGGAGTTTACAAATAACAACAATGTAATCATCTCATGGAAGAAACTTCTTGAATTTTCTTGGCAGGTGCTCCTAAAAAAAATAGATGTATATTTTTCCAAGGAATGGTCCTGTAGACATCATAACTCTTCTAGGGTGGTTGCTGTTGTGAATACTTATGAGCATTAAAACACTTTAGAAGCTTCCCATACTAAAATATTTTAGATAGGTGATATTGAAGCAACATGTTAAACTGTACTTCATGGGAGGAAGAGAAGGAAGGGCAGGTGGCAGAGGAAGGAGATGCTTAGAGTAGCAACAACAAATGATGGAGCAACCAAAGTAGAAACAACATTGTTATCATTCCTTGAGTTGTTTTTATATCCTTAGATCTCAAAAAAGTTAAAGGATTTCCCTCAACAGACTAAAAAATAAAGTTAAAATCAATAGAAATCATAAAGTTTCAATCATCTCAAAAGAAAGCATTGGAAGCTAAGTAGTCCACACTTTTAGAATCAATGCTGATTTTTTATGGCTGAAAATTCAAAGATTGTGGGGTTATGCCATAATCATTAATAAAATAATTTTATAAGACTTACAGAGAGAGATGTCCTAGAACATGAGGATTTGTCACCCCTGGCCTACCACATTTCCCTATTGTTGTAATCATAGGATACTGAATATAAAATTTCCACCAATGAAATAATAGCCATAGGAAAAATATCCATAGGTATGGCTATTTAAACCATCATTTTTGTTGTCATGAGTGGACATGAATAGACCTCCCAATTTCCTAGTCCTATCAACAGAGTGGGCTATTTAAATTGGTAGATTTGTTTCCATACTATGTTTATCCCAGCAATTATGGTACTTTAATAAATGGATTATGGCTTTGCACCCCCCCATCTTAGAAAGCTTGGACTTATTGCTAATCATTTTCATCACCTCAAACCAGGCAAAGAAGTGTTTATTTTTTCCTCAAATCAAGTTTTTGACAATCTTTTCAACATCTATGTGTAAAACATTAGTTCTTAAGAAGGTAGTGTCTAGGGTTTCGATCTGCCTTCAACAAATTTTAGCTCAGGTTCACCAAACAAAGAAAGAAGTATTTAGGAAGTGCATAAATACCTCAGACCAAACAACCAGAGCAGAATCTTCTGTAGCACGAATTGGTTGCAGATGGAATAAGATGGCAGCATACAGTTCATCACTGTTCGATTTTCCAAAGGTGTATACACTGAATAAATGCCATATCTAGCAGTTTCCTTAGCATGCATGACTACAAAATGTGGGAGCATTACAATGCCATGCACCCAGTTCCAGCTACATGTGCCCTTCGCAGGAAAAGAGACAAAACATTAGGTAAAGATGCAAAATACATTTCCCTCTTCTCCTTATTGGATAGGCTAGTCAAAATTATTCCTGTAAAAATCTAAACCCCCAGGAAAATAGCCGTTGACGAAAAAGGAGGTAGATAAATGGCTAATTTATCTGCCACAAAACAAAAACAAAAATAAAAACTTTGGTTAACAATCGCATATAGGGGAGAGGGCCCAATAGTTGTGCGAGGTCCAATAGTGCGCACTCAATCGTAAATATAATACCTAATAGTCATTTATATAATGTCCAATAGTTGTGATTTGACTACCCATAATTAAACAAAATGTATGCTTTTGATATAAAAAACAACCAATCATGTGATACCACATCAGCGCTCAACTACTCATGATGTAATGCACGAGAATTGGTCTCACTATTTTTTTGGGCCTTTTTGGACACCTTGACAAAAACGCATGCTGATGTGGCATCATATTTGATGATGTGGCCTTGAAACCTTAGTTATAAGCAGAGAACTTGCCAAGTAAGCTGCTGTAAAAAATTGGGAGTGATTTGAAATTTCGACGTAGGATAATTAGAAGCGCGAAGTTAGGGTGCACGGCTACTGGGCCCTCTCCCCTAGTTGTTTTCCTAGTTTCCAATGTAGAGATTAATAGGCCTCTTGCTCGTGCGAAAACATTAGTCTCCTGCCTATAAAGGCATGGACTAATAATCAGAACTTAGATTAAATATTATGATATGTTAGCATGTGCTTGCAACATTATAAATTTTCCACTAGCATGGATTATATCTTCATACATTCATGGAAAATTATATGGCCACACTTATATGTCTGCTCACTGAAACCTACATTCCCTAACATAAATTATATATCATGTATTTTACATCGAATAACAAAATATGTTCTAGTTTACACAATTGTCATGACTTGATGCTTTTCATATCAAGGAAATTTAATAATGCTTTATAAAAACAATCTTGTCATTGGAAATATATCTCTATTGATTGAAAAATATATATAACATCTCCTACATGTGTGTTGTCATGTACCTCCAGCCCAAATTTGAATATATCACATTCATAGATGTAGTGATTAAATAAGATTGGCTCTACAATGTTTCAAATTGGAATGCAAACTTGGTGTATCTTAGTTCTCATCCCACTATTAAAGCAAGTATTTCATTAATAATATTTGGGAAGTATCCCACCAATCAATCTATTTTTTTCACAATTTATCAAAATTTCACAAATCAATGAACCCGTTTATTTCTTAAATCCTTGGTTGATGGATCTTTGCTTGTCTAACTATCATAAGTATGACTTATGCTACTCTCTAAAAAAAAATCCTAAGTGTTGATTTGTATATTAATAGGAAATCTAACCTCTATATCATAGAATAAAACATAAGGCAACCCAATTTTAAAATTTTATTTTTATAACATAGTTATAAGGATCAATGAAGTAAGGATTTATAGATGCAAGGGTCAACTTCGATTGATAAGATTATTTTCAAGTCCTTATAAGTGGATTCCACTAAACCATTACCCTTTGAGAAAAAAATAGAAAATGTTTTCAAGTATGAAATATACATTAAATAAAATTAGTCACTTTCAATATAATAAAATTTGATTATTATTTTTATATAAATATTCACTAGTTCATGTTAACAATGGAAATTCTCTATTTATATTTTGTAGAATAAATCTTTGATTTTGATTAGATAACTTATAAATTTCTAATGAAAATTAATTAATTATTATGTATATTGAACTAATTGCATACTTTTGTCTCTTCAAAATTAACCCTACAATTCTATCAATAGATCGTGTCACATAGAGGGTGCCAATTTAACCTTATTATATTATATGGTAAGAAAATACTTTTGAGTTTAGGTTATTGCATAAAGATTACTTATTATATATTATTTCTAGTTTTTTTATAGATTGAGATGTTTAAGATGTAATATTGTATGCCTTATAAATAGCTCCTATTACGAGTGTTTGTTGAATTGTGAAATGAGAGCATCACCAAAACACAATTACATGCCAATCTTTCATCTTATTGATAAAATATTTAGAAGGGTTTGTTTTCAACTTTTTCATTATTGAATATGTCATTTTATCAAAATAAAATAGA